>CM060249.1:27302082-27654582 GCA_030684275.1 Acipenser oxyrinchus oxyrinchus | reverse complement strand
TTTATTTATTTATTTATTTATTTAAAAGTCTACCTTGTCAGGAAGCTTTACCCACTAATATGTGTCTTCAGATTATCTAATCTGTGGTCTAATGCATTGCTTATTTACATCTGATGTCACTGGAGGCCAAGGGCAGCCCGGTTTGTTCAATCACTTCTCTTGCACTAGAATGACTGCACACTTACTACAAGCATTTTCTATCAAAAGCTGCTACTGGTATGGTACTTCCAGACTAAACATTTTGTATGTTTATAACCACTGGAAAGACATTAAGGGGTGCATGTCCTTTGAGTATGAAAAATTCTGAATAGCTCCAAACAGCTGGGGAAGTTTAGTGACAGTTTCTTAGACTGCTGTTTTCTCCGTAAATTATGCAAATAAGTGGCTGGGTTCACAGACCCGAGGAACACTAATCTTAAACCACCTTACTTAAAATCTGGTAGTCTAGGATTTAGTGCTTTTCAGGGACTGTGAACCCAACCAACAATAAGATAGACACAATAAGATAGCTTCTGACGTTACCAAGTTCACAATCCTTTATTTACTTTGTCAATTCAAACAAGTTTATGCATAAGGCATTTTAGGGCAGGGGTAGGCAACCTTGGCTCTTCCAATCTATCCCACTGCAGGACTTTGTTCCAACCAGACCATTAATTATTTAATTGACCTCCAACATTAATGTGAACAACTGCTGGACTCAGTCCTGTTGCGCATAGGAAATTAACTATACAAGGCAACCTGACTCAGAAGAAAACATTTTTTAGGAAAGGATATTCTGAGG
This sequence comes from Acipenser oxyrinchus oxyrinchus, assembly GCA_030684275.1. Lineage (NCBI taxonomy): Eukaryota > Metazoa > Chordata > Actinopteri > Acipenseriformes > Acipenseridae > Acipenser > Acipenser oxyrinchus. Next base: position 27,653,801 of record CM060249.1, on the reverse strand, counting down.
AAACAAGCAGAGCAAAAAACAAAAAATGTCTTTGGGAACTACATGATATATAAATATATATAATTTATTTCCATTACATGAGAGTAGGTATTAAAACTTCATGCTGATATTGGACTCAGCCCTTGCTAAGATAAGCACCAACTAAGACATAGTTTATTTTACTGTAAACTAATGTGATCCATTTGCGTTTCCTTCCATCTGATGATGTAGATATCCTTCTGCCTGGTGTTGATGGCTGAAGTGTAATGCTGGCTCCAGGGATCAGCCTATTTTGCCTCCCTAGCGCATCAGCATGACAACCGTCTGGACTGAGCTGAGTAGGGTACTTCTCTGGGGTCTTCAAGTGGGTACCTTCCATCCTTGGTGTTTTGTCAAGTAGCCCACGACACCGTAAGAGATGTGTATATATATATATATATATATATATATATATATATATATATATATATATATATATATATAGTTCAAAACTGTATCAGCATGCTCTACAAGATAATAGCAGAGTAATGTATTAGGCAGTGTTAGCGCATTCAAAAATAAAATAAACAATTATATGGATTACTTGTTTAATCATAGAAGTGTATACCATATTGTAGTGTTGCGTGAAAATGAAGGAGAATCACAGGATTGCAGGTTCTCGGATTCACGGTTTATTAACACGTCCAAAGTGCACTATCGCGGCTGTGTGCTACAGCCACGAAGTGCAATCTTTGGTCCTTGTGGGTCCCGCTTCTCCTCTGCTCTCCTTGGCTGTCTTCCGCTCTGTCTCTGCAGCACATCTCCGCAGCTCTCTCTCTCAGCAGCACTCTTGTCTCCGCAGCACTCTCTGTCTTCGCAGCACTCTCTGTCTCCGCAGCACAGTCTCAGTAGCACGGTCTCTGCAGCACTCTCTGTCTCTGCTGCACTCTCTCTCAGCAGCACTCTGTCTCCACAGCACTCTCTGTCTCCGCAGCTCTCTCTCTCAGCAGCACTCTCTGTCTCAGCAACACTCTGTCTCCGCAGCACTCTCTGTCTCCGCAGCTCTCTCTCTCTCAGCAGCACTCTGTCTCCACAGCACTCTCTGTCTCCGCAGCACGGTCTCAGTAGCACGGTCTCTGCAGCACTCTCTGTCTCTGCTGCACTCTCTCTCAGCAGCACTCTGTCTCCACAGCACTCTCTGTCTCCGCAGCTCTCTCTCTCTCAGCAGCACTCTGTCTCCACAGCACTCTCTGTCTCCGCAGCACGGTCTCAGTAGCACGGTCTCTGTCTGCAGCACTCTCTGTCTCTGCTGCACTCTCTCTCAGCAGCACTCTGTCTCCACAGCACTCTCTGTCTCCGCAGCTCTCTCTCTGTCAGCAGCATGGTCTCTGCAGCACGCTCTGTCTCTGCAGCACTCTCTGTCTCAGCAGCACTCTCTGTCTCTGCAGCACTCTCTGTCTCTGCAGCACTGTCTCTGCTGCACTCTCTCTCAGCAGCACTCTGTCTCCACAGCACTCTGTCTCTGCAGCTCTCTCTCTCAGCAGCAGGGTTTCAGTAACACGGTCTTGGCAGCACTCTCTGTCTCCGCAGCACTCTGTGTCTCAGCAGCACTCGGTCTCAGCTCCACAGCAGCAGCCTGTTTCTCTCAGCACCAGCCTGTTGGTTTCATTCTTCTCACAGCAACCACTGTTGGTTTCCTTCTTCTCTATACAACCAAAACCCTTTTACCGTTTTTACCATTGCCAGCTCGAGCTCCCTTCATTGAACCTTCAAGACTGCAATGTTCGCCTGCCCAGTGCCACTCAACACTCTCTCCACGTCCAAACAGCAAAACAAGTCCTCCTAGTTAGCACAGACTGCCGAGTCGTTACCATATGTTTAAATGGTAATAACTGATCTATTTTTAAAATCTGGCTTTTTGTACATTTAACACGTGTTGACCAGATGACAACATAAAGAAAATAATGACTTGTTATGAGCTGCAATAAATTCACCCGATGTTTAATTTTTAAACTGTTATTGTGTTATTATATACTGTTATTTTAACGGCTTCGGAGTTGCAAAGGTGTAAGTGAAATGATAAAAAAAATAAAAGAAACTGAAGCTCTGACAGAAATTTGGACATACACCAAAATCCAAGCCGAAATGGACAAAACACACAAAAATAGTAAAATACATTCAGTATTAATTAAATTAGCTAAGTGCTTCCTAGTGCTTTCTTTCACAGTAATATGTAAGAATCTAAAACATGCTATATTAAAAACTGGAGCAATACATCAATAAACATATTTCGATATGCCTGCAGGATATTGTAAGCATCCGGTAAAACTAACCGAGTTTACTTGAAAACGGTATTGTGAACACAAATGGACTCGGTCCTGGAAAAAAAAAAAAAACAGAAAAGGACCAATAAAACGAACTTCAGTTTGCATCCAAACGAACTCGGTTCCTTGAAAGGGAGGTGGCGGATACTGATAAAATGGACTGAAGTGCAGCATTAGTTAGTTTCCAAAATTGCCACTGCCTGCTGTATCCTCCACAAACTCTTGTCAACAATGAGTTGGAATCGGTTGCTGTAATACTCCCTAACGTGCATGTGCATCGCCATTTCACATGTAAATTGACCCGTATGGAAACCCCATGAATGACACAACTTATTTTTCTGACCATGGCTCGACAGGTGATAGTATATGATTTATTTGATGATCATCCAGATGAGAATTGCCCAAAGCAATTCTAACCTGAGACTGAATTGAGAAGCTGATACCGTTTTAATAGACAGCCAATTGAAACCCTAACAAATATTTAACATACCAATCTATCTCCATCAACTAACCGAAGCAATGTAATTCCAGCTTTGTTGCGGGTGATTTTTTATTTTTTTTGTATTACAGTATTAAATATGTTATTGCAATGTAGATCACACCATTAACATTATAACTATAATTAGGGCTGTAAACTACCTTTCATGTGTATGGGAGTGTCTACTGAGCTATGCAACCACATTGGTCATGTGATACGAAAAGGCTGGCCCTAGTCTGCCCTGGGCCGGCTTAAATCGCAAGTGTGAACGTTCTAAACTATCGTATGATGTATGAACTTTAACATTCAACCAATACAGTATAAAATATAAAATAAATAAATACAAATAGAATGTACACACTGCTGAGAGAAACTAAGAATTATTCAGATAGTTTAAATGGCATAGCCCCACCTATTATAGTCAAATTCGAAAAATTGAAATAATCTATTTATAAGGCAGGTTTCATGAGTGTCGTTATTACAATGGCCACAACCTTATTAGCATCAGAATGCGGAAGCCCAAACATATGTTTATCGGTTACTACATAGCGATGACTATAATATAGTATATAAAACTATGGGTATTGGTGTTACTGTGATTCATACATATATGAATTACTGCCTAACTAATCAAGCAATTATCCAGCTGCCATTCATTTATTTGTTATCTCTGTTACTGTACTTGTGGAATACATTGCCGTTTTAGCATTGATCAAACATGAACAAAAGCAAGACGTGTAGCCTATACACAAATTAACAGCACAGGTGAAAATGTCAAAGAAAATGGCTGTTGAGTATTTAAAAAGTTAAGAATTCATTTTTATTTTAAAATTGCTTTTGACGTAGCATAGCACAGCCTATTCATGCAATCATTTTTTTCACTACAGACTGGCTGCAATCAACTAAACAATGTATTCCCTTAATGTATTTTTTGAAAGGGATACAGCTCTCCAACTCCATCTGGTTCATCCTGCAATAGCATCTGGGTGTGATAATACATTTCCTTTTGCTTTATTTGTCACTTGCCTTTGGTTTAGCTACAGTAGACCATAGGGATGGTATGATTGACACCTTGATCGCTGTTGCATTATCATGGCACCAAACTGCAAACCAGATTGACCTGGATGCCATAAAATATCTGACAAAAGCTGTGGTTTGCCGCGTGCTGGTCATTGCAATAGATTTGCCGTGCTGTGGTAATGCTATAATAGCACCTCCTTTGACACAAGGTGCCAGACAGCCATTCTCTTTACTTCGTGCTTCATTGTTTATACCTGACAAGTTTCATATGCCATATACTTTTTCCTGGGCGTAACGTGAACTGGTGAAGAGGGCTTTGAACCAGCCTGTAACCTGACACTGCAATATGCTGCAATGAAACAAGAAACAAGTGACCATACGTAATGTTACCTATAGGAGTTACTTTCGAATCACAGTTACTTTTGGATCACAAGCAATTGTTACTGTTGTGTAAAACTAGCATTTAATAAGGGGTAACACCTCATAGTCCATTAGTTGAATGGAAAAGTGAGTCGACCAGAAACTGGTAGTCGATTAATTGTACGTCCGCTATGTCATTGTGTCATGTGTGTTGCGACTGGGTTGACAAGGACAGCAAATCCGCAGGTTTCTAGTAGCAGCTAGAGGAGTGCCCCTAATTGCCTTTTTAATATGTGCTTGTCAGCTGTATTACATAAATCGAAACACACTTATTTATTAATGTGTTGATTTCAAAACAAAAAAGCTCACTTTCCCCTCACCTTTACAATTGAGTGCCCATCAATGGTGATTAACTTCCGCATCGAGTGGTTTAAAAGACGATTGGAAGATAATTATCCTCTCATCCGATGAAACTGATTTGCCACGTAAATGTGACCTTTCCTTTTCATAAACTTGAGCTACAGCTGTGGAAAATGGGATACTTATTTCTTTGTTGAGTTTAATCAGAGATTACATCTTGCCCAGGACTACAATCACCCAATTCACTGCAGAGATGATGCATTTCTAAGGAAACTAAGGGAAGTGAAAAAATATTTAATATCAAAAGGATAAAAGAAAGGTCATACAAATAATTGCTTATAAAATAGAAAGAAATTAGTTTTAGTTAGTTTGATTATGATTATATAAAATAACATTGTCAGATTGTTATTGATAATCATTGACTGCATTGTTTTGTGTTGAGTAATTAACATGTTTTATTCAATTTAATTAATACCAAACAACTTAAAATTTCTTAAAGGCAATTAGTCAGAAAATACAAATATCTGTGGTCTGTTTTTTGCTCTACTGTGAACAGTGGTCCCCGAGATGGCTCACGTTTGCCACTTACACTCGTGGGAAGCACCCCCATTTCCATCGAACAGGCACAAACAACTGCAACAAATTGACTACCAAATGTTTTCAAATACACGATTTATTCATATTTTTAATGGTGGCTGCGACTATTTTACCTCAACAATTTGACTGTCAAATTAGTAGTCATTCTACCCATAGTACATAAATAGTTTTAAATGTATACTCTAATCTTTGTCTTCACAACTGCTCGTTGATTGCATGTCGCCTGTGCGTAATTGCATAAAATGACATACAAAACAATCTTATGCAAAGGACAATATGTTATTTTTAAATTTAATTAAAACCGAATGCTTGCACAATTAGGCCTCAAAAGATGTAATTAAAAAGCTATCAAAAAGAATTAAGTGAGAGTTAACAGAAGGGTGAATGAAATAGAAAAAGCTAACCTTGCAGTGTAACAAACTAAAAAATATTTATTTTGTAAACCTTACCTTGAAATGGGTTGTATTCAATATCCCCGCTCAAGTAAAAATTAAAGTTCAGTTTTGCACTGAAGTTTAGTTCAGGATGCCAACTACACACCCCTAAATTCCCTCCTATAAATGACATTGACTTTCTTTCCAATATGTTGCTTAGCTTGAGTGAAGCAGTTACTGCCTTTACATGATTTTCTGATTGAGGGAATTATGGATGAGTCTAAGAATCATATGACACAAATGCAAGATGTTTCAAAAGGCTGCAGAGAACATCTCCTATCAGTAAGTAATAAGCAATTGCTGTGTATCCTTTGAATAACATGATTATGTCTGGCAACCAGGAAGTCATACAGGCAAAGTATGGGACAAGCTTACAATGATGTCAATTTAAGACATTCATAGCCAACAACACTGCATTCATTCACAGCAGTGGGACACGTTCATAACACTCAAGAGAAGCCTGCTGACAGTTCATTCTCTTGGCCTGCTTTAGCTGTCCAACTTCAAGGAACACTGTTCAATAAGATGTGAAACTTTGCTTTCAAACACATTTTGTAAGATTTTTATCCCATCACATATTGGAAAGGTTTCTACCGGTACCTGTTTAATTGGCCAAGTTTCAAATTCTTGGCACTTTTATTGCATTTTTAAGGTTTATGCTTCACATTGCAGTGCTAAAAATATCATAGGAAGATTGATCTTTAACATAGTTAAAGATTACACCACTTTTATTAGGGGTAGGGCATTTAACAATATCAAAAAAATCTGTAAGATATTTCTTATACTGTGTCAAACTTTACCTAGAAAAAATAATTTTAAATATGTTTACTGTACAGTGTATAACATTACATATTTAATCATAGTCAAAGTAATTCCTGACTAAATATATGTTAATTATTTGAATACTATATAGAGGATTGTAATTTTTTTTTGTTTGTTTATTTAGCAGACACCTTTATCCAAGGCGACTTACAGAGACTAGGGTGTGTGAACAATGCATCAGCCGCAGAGTCACTTACAAAAACGTCTCACCCGAAAGACGGAGCACAAGGAGGTTAAGTGACTTGCTCAGGGTCACACAATGAGTCAGTGGCTGAAGTGGGATTTGAACCGGGGACCTCCTGGTTAAAAGCCCTTTTTTTTTAACCACTGGACCACACAGCCTCCTATAATTGTATACAATGTGTACATATAGACCCACAGTAGACTGCTGTGCATAATGTATTCCAGATAAGGTTTTGGGCCATTGAGTAATTTACTGTCCAATGTAGACATTTGTGAGTAAAATATATTTTGGGTGAGTAAAATACAACATTATCTGGAAGTCATGAATAGTTTCAATAACAGTACATACAAAGTTATGGGGTGTGCATTAACTACAGCCTTACATTTTAACTTTTAACAACAACTTCATTTACAATAGTTCAACATGTAGACACTGGGATTTCCTTATTTTCCACCTGAAAAAAAAAGTTTTAGCCATTTAGTCCTGCTGTAATAATATGAATTATATTAGTCTGGAAAGTTGCTACTCTCGATGTTGTTAGCTACTGAGGTCCCTGAGTCTCCTCCTACTACTGCCGGGCTGTTACGGCTTTTATAGCTGTTTTCTGTAAATCCCTTTCTCAGTCTCTTGTGCTCGCCCTTTCCAATTCGACAGACACGCTCCCAAAAAATTACAAAATAAATAAATAAACAAATTCCTTATTGATCGCCTTGCCATAGCAATATAAAGCATCCCAACACAGAATATTGTATGTATTATATAGATTTCGCTTCCAAAAATTCATCTGACATTAAATTGGTAGGTTAAGTCCCTTTCACACTGGTACTCCTAAACGGACCTTGACCCGGGTTCTGTCTATCCTGGTCCAGAGGTGAAAGTAAGCCGGTACGGCCCAGTACGGAGTACCGGCAAAATGTTTTGTCAAGGTCATTTTATCGTTCCACTTATCAAAACGATTGTTCAGGCTACATCATTTTTTCTTTGTATTTAAGCAAAACCATCACAGGGTAGATCTGTGACATTCAGCTATTTGGTACAGGAAGAAGCATTCCTGATAAACTAAAAAAAAAAAAAAACTCACAGTGGAAACTCTTGTAAACTGAAATTGTAGTGGCCTGATTTGAAGTGAATACCTACATAAGACAAGGGCATACAACTATTCCACTGTATTACTTGGTAGAATGGTAGACTCCATCTAATTACTTTTAAAAAGGAAAAATATAAACAGAAAAACAACCATGAGATGCTTCGCAAACAAAATGAACTATACAAGGTAAACCACTCGCGTAGTTTGGTTTGTCTTCTGAGGAAACCTTCATTTTTTGTCCCAGTCAGAAACAGTAAAATTGTTAAATCGTCTTTGTTTTGTATCACCTTTTTTTATAATACAGAACTGCATCGGTGTGCTCAGCATGATAATAGCAGAGTAATTGGGAGGTGGAGGACGGGATTGAACAATAATCCGTACCGGTAAGAAATTAAAGTTACTTTCACCTCTGCACTGGTCACAATCCCGCGTAGTGTGAAACCACTACCAGGGTAGTACCTGGGTTCACCCCAGTTGACAGCAACCCACCTCAGGATACGGCATCAGCATGCTTTCACCCGGGTCCTGTGAGACAAAGTGCATGATGGGCATGTGTCAGCAGACAAAGTAACAAAAAGCCATGCCTGCCTGAAGGTTTAAATTCCTAAAGCAACATTTCTGCTTATTCTATTTTGTCATATTTTTGTTGATTGAGACACACTTTGAGCCAGATTGCAGCAAAAATTGAAAAATTTGAAATTTCGAAGTCTAACATGAAATACTGTACTACTAATGTAGTTTTCTGTAGGTTTTTGAGCTACCATTTTACAGTTTCTGAGACTGCATAATGTTAAATAAAATATAAAAATTATGTTCATATAGTTTTTTTTTTAAAATTATGTCTGCATCCTAATATTCTCCTAGGTAATGCAAAACTTTTGGCCATATATGTAAACTATATTTGAGTACATAGCGTACGGTGTGGTACTGACAACTACTGTACCGCGTAGTGCATATCGCTCCTGTGTGTCCGGGTGCAGACTAGCGGTACCGCACAGTGAAAATGTCCAGCGGTTGACACCTCCGTAGATAACGGTTTCATTCATGTAGTTTCCTGGCAAGCACGTGTTGTCAGCACTTGGCTGTGATTGGTTAATCCACCGACTATACCGCGCGGCAGTCAAAAAAAAATCGCTCCGGTTTCATATATTAACATAATTTCTATGTTTTATTTAACTTCATGCAATCTAAGAAACTACAGAATGGTGTCTCAAAAGTCTACAATAATAGTACAGTATTTCATGTTAGATTTTGAAATGTCACATTTTCAATTTTTCGAAAACTACAAAGCGATATGTAATTTCAACATGTCAATGTAACGTTATTAATTCTATAGGGCGTGATGCTGAACTTTTGGCCAGAGCTGTAATGCCCTCCATATAATCTACTAAATAAAAACACTGGTTTGTTTTTCAAAATTGTTTATCTGTCATTTATATGCAAGTGTATGAAATGAGCCATCAATTTCGCAAAGATCAGACACTTCATTGTGCTTGGATACCTCCGTAGACAACAGTTGCATTCATAGGTTTTCCTGGCAAACACGTGTTGTCACTGCTTGGCTGTGATTGGTTAATCCACTGACGGTACCGCCCGACAGTCAGAAAAAATCGCTCTGGTTTCGATTTGAGAGATACCTCTCAACTCAGCTGAGTTTAGCTCTATCTCCTCGAGCTGATCTGTCCAACACCATGTGAAAGCAATGCCAGCGATACAGGCGGCAAAATGCCTCTTGTGCAGCGGCGCGCTTGTCTGTCCCGGGCTCTAGTCGCGTATTCACCAGTCACAAATACGCATTGCAAGTGAGTGGATTAAATCATACTTTGGAATGGTTTTCTCGTGATCTCAACATAACAAAGGCTTTATTTTATTTTTTCGATGGCCTCAACGAGAAGCCGTAGTAAAGCAAATGTTTAAGAATTAAACATAAATAATATACCACAGATGTTAAACACATTTTAAAATGTATAAGTAACTTACGTTTGTGTATAGGCTATTCTCAAACAATCAAAATACACAATGTGTTTACAATATACGGCATAATATTTATGGTTAACCTTCAAAACAACACCTCAAGCATTATTTGTAATTATTATCTTTCACTTATCTGCTGAAGGTTACATCTTTTAAAAAATGTTTTACAGTTAATACAAATTATTTGTTTACTGAGGTCTTAGAGTTAGGTTAACTGAACAAATGTTAGGGTGCTTTTGGAGTATTGTTCACATGAATCAGTCAGTACACAAAAGCTGGGTTCACAATTATTTTGTTATTTATAACAATTGTGGGGAGTTCAATTTGGCATATAGATACATTCCTCAAAAGTAGTTTTAACGGAGACTGAAATTCTACCACCTTTAAATCTGCCAGCGACTCTGTTACACTGTGAACCAATCTGCTGAATATTGCAGTGCAAGTCATTATGGAATATCAATGTGATGTGAAACAAGCTTCAGTGGGTCGTGTGTTTATTTTGAATAGTGTGGGAACGACATTTAGGAATGCGAGATGGCATTCATTTAATCAAAGGAAAACCCTGACATTCACAGAGTTGTTTTAAATATTCAGACAGGGAATCCCGAGGGACAGAAATTTAAATTGCAAGGGAGCGCAGCAGTAGTATTTGCATTGTAAACGAAAGATTACACTTTTATAAATTATATTCTTGAAACCAAAAGCAGCATCCTATATCACAGTCCTGCACTTTCAAGTTGTGCTTCCCTCAAAAGGGATCGTCTTTTTTTGAGGAGCTTTGAAAATGTTGGAAGATTTGTCATTCTGTTCATGTATTAAGCTAAACAGTTAAGATGAAATCTAGGTTACTTGGTCAATTATGTATGTATGTATCCTTATGTCATTCACGTTCTAACATATCAGAAAACTAAGTAGTCTGCTACACCGGACGTTCAATAATGTCCTCTATTTGGAATATGTTTAGTTTTGTCAAAGTTGTTTCCCCTCATAATAGAGATATAATTATTTAATCTTATATTAACTTTTATATCTGTATAAAAGAGAAGCCTTCGTTTTTGCGTAAACATGCGCATTAACAGTACACACCTTACATGCAGATCTTTTTCGTGTTCGCGCAGACTGCAGAATAGAAGTAGTTATGGAAAATATTTAAATATCTAAATTATTAGTAACCTATAAAATAAGTATGCTATTGCTAATATTCCATGGGGTTTTAATAAGATATCTGAAACTGTAAGACAGCAACTGCTTTTTACATAGACATTTGAGTAGCATTACTCAGATTTATGACTGCTTTATTGCTCAAACGGAAAAGGGAGTGTAGGTTTTATTATTATTTTTTTATATCTCAATGTTTCTGCATTTTGATGGAATAAAAGACAAACTCGTGGTTTTGGAAATGACAGTTTAATGGCCATTGTGTTATACACAATTACAACTTAAAATGCCATATCAATATAAACATAAAGTATTTCTGTGATAGACTTTTAGGAATTATAGCTGTCTACTAGTATGACCCTATTAGTTTCTCCCTTTTGCTGTTGTTTAGTAGTATTTAGAGGGCGGGACTCTGGCTGAAACGAACAAGGCGCGGTCACAGTCCCTTCACACGTGCAGACAAAGAGGTCCAACAACACAACCAAAATACTCTTGTCTAACTTTTTCTTTTTTAACCAACCAGAACAGATTTACAGGATTGCTTTGAATGTAGAGATCTGGTTATCTATTGCAGATTGTTCTTCTATCTGGAGTTGAACAGTAGCTTGTAGACTTGTTTTACAGAAAAGTTGTACTTGCAGAGAGTTGGTGCGCCGGCTTGCAAAGTTAAGCACAAAGCTGAGAGGAGAGTTCCTTTGTTCTACGCCGAGCTTTGAAAGGGAGATCAGGGAAGGATCACAACAATTATAATTTACTCCTACTGCTCTTAAATGCTATAGAGACCGCGGCAAAAGGATCGAAATCGTACATTTTCAGGTAAGTGCATTTTGTATCAGACTTTTTTTTTTATATACTTGCATATATAAACAGACAAAACGTCCAAGAGTTCATTGGATAGAAAAGTTGATCAAAATTGCGCATGGCGACGCTTTGACTAATTAAAGCCCTGACAAACGACATATCACTTTACAAAAACAACCTGTGTTATATCTATGTACTATAAAACTACAAAGATGAGTTTTATGTTCTTGAAAAACAATATGGTTAGACAGCTTCCAATCCCCCAAAATATTGTTTATTTTGCTTTCTTTTCTCTTTCTTTTTGTTCTACCAAACCCATACAATCAGAAGTTATTTAGGCTAAATAAATAAATACATTATATATATATATATATATATATATATATATATATATATATATATATATATATATATATATATATATATATATATATATATTCACTTTATAGAATGGTGGCAGCCTAAATGGTGGTATAGTAAATGTATGAGCAACAGGTATGGAGTGAATAGCCGGTGCTGATATCCTGTTATTGAACTTAGGAAGCCACCATCAGGTCTTTGTTCTCGTTCTGAAATGTAAAGAATAGCCCTTAAAACGAAACCTGTAATGTAAATCTTTCACTCAAGTGATAGCGAAAAACGTTTCGACAAATGATGCATTCCTTTGTTTTTTTGTTCCGAAGATAGTTTTAAACAAAGGTTTGTCCAGCGAAAATTAAACAAAACATATTTGCTAAGCATTACTTGGAGACCTTGATGAACGAAATAAAGAAAATGAAATTCTATGATATCTAACAATCAGATCGTTTATGTAAAAGTTGATACATATTATTTTAAAGGATTCTTGTGAATACTAAAATGTCAATTCCACCACAGACAACAAAGAGAAGTTGCGGTGACTGCCCTTTGTCTTTGAGAGGGATGTGGATGATTTTAAACTGTACTTCTTTGAATGTTAATGAATTACGTTAATGCTTTTATAGGAACAGTAAGAAGTATGTTTAAATAACACGTTGTGTATATATTATATTTTAATACTGCATCATTTATTTAAAGATCATTTTAACTAAGTATTGTTATTGTTAGCACGAGTGCAACCATAATTTAATCAGAAAAGGTGTTTAAAAATGATAGCATATAGGACAAGAAAGCTCTAAAGCCTACTGCATATCAAATATATTTTTGTAAAGCTGTTTCACAGCTTTTTAAAACCTGCTAACTATATAATATTTAGCAACCTTATCATAAATATTTAGCAACCTTATCATACTGTCAGAACTAATATGATTTTATCACCACAAAGCTGTCACCTTTTATCAAGGAGCCAGAGTTAATATAGCTGATGGAAGATGTCCATACGTTTTTCAAATAAATCGCGCAATCTCCAAACTTTTGGGCAGAAGACAATGCCACATCTTTCAAACCAATAGAGGAACGACGCTTTGTTTCAGCTACTTGTCTGATGTGTTCGATAAGAAAAACAGGCAGTTACATTATCAGCACCCTTGCATGTTTGACACATTGTGACATATAAACACAAAAATTATTTTAAACCTATTAGTTTCAGAATTAGATAATCAGTTTGATTTTAACATTTGAACTCGCATATTATGTTTGGAACGTGTAAACATTTTAATTAGGGCTACCAGGGGATATAAGTGAAATGAAGACCAAAGATGAGAAATGTGACTCTCTGATGTGGTACTGAAACACAAAAATAGTTGACAGTGCACTTAACAAGTTATGATAAGACGCAGATTGAATATCTATAAGGACGTATTTTCCGTACAAAATAATAAAAGTTATAGAAGAATATTTCTAATACACTTCACCAAAAAAATTATAGTCAGGATCATTTTACTAAAGACGTTTATTATTATACTGTAGCCAGAATGTTTTGTTTTGTTTTATTTATTTATGTTTTACTTCGTATTTTAAACGTTATTGTTTATAATTGTGGATTCAAGTTTTAAAGCAAAGTAAAATACTGTAAATGTTTTTTTTTCTTTTTTGACGTGAAAAAATAGGTGAACATTAATTTTCTACATCGGCTTTTTTTTCTTGTTCTTTTGTTCTTGCGCAGGATTTTGTGCACCTGTTCAGAAGAAAACAAAACAAATATTTTGATGATCAACAAGGCATATATTTATCAGCGGATTTACAAAAATCATCTTTTTATTCTCAGAAAGACACCCAACTTGAATCTATCTTCCTGGAAAAATCTATGCGGAATTGTGTCATTGCTCGTTTTAATAATGCCAGCACAGGAATGCTCACCATGGGAATTATACACACTTTTGGGATTACAGCTCTGCACTTCAAAACGTTTTCATTCATTTTGAAATTGGGATTAAAATATACATTGTTTGGAATACTTATTTCGGGGGAACCTTCGGTTCAGTATCAGGTATGTATAACTATATGCCAACTTATACTAACCATGTGACTACCATATTGTTGCAGTAAAAGCTTTTGTTATTATTTGAACCCTTTCATGCATGAAATGTTCAAAAATAGCTTAACAAATGTTTTGTTTGTTTGTTTGTTTGTTTGTTTTTTTCCCCCCATTGCTTTAAATGGACAAAAATGTCATTCTCATCTGAGGTCACCGTGCACTTGAATGTTCCATGTGCCCCATATAAAGACTAGAAGAGAGGTTTTTTTTTGTATTAGTCCCCATATGAGGTCGCCATGAATTAAACTCTTAAGAAATACTTTTTGTCATTCTTAATGGTTTTTGGTTTGACAAAGACGAGACAAGATTCAAAAAGACTTAGTAGACTTTTTTTCTTGCTGTATTTAATCAGGAATAAAAAAAAAACAAGAATGGTATCACTTCTCCATCTTGCTATATCAAGGTATCTCAATAAGGAGTTTGCAACTAGTACTTTATACGAGTAGTATTTTTTTCCTTGCTTAGCTAGACTAAATAAAACAAATAAACAGTTTTTCAGCAGTGTTAAAGCTGGACAGCGTCAGGGGAGTTTGTCATTTTAAAGTGGGAGACGCTGCTAATGAAATGTAGGTCAAAAAAAAAAGACGTTGGCATTTGTTGTTAACGGACACCATTCTACCATGCCTCACAAACAGACTGTTTCCATGTTTACAAAGTTAATCAAGTGCTTACAACATCCTCACACTGTAGAATCACTTGCTCTAGAATTCAGATTTCCAGCAAGTATACTGGAGCCAGCTTGATTTTCTTAAATAATCTTCGGTGATGTCATGGAAAGTGGGCATCACAAATTAATAGTTTTACTTTTTTTCTTATTCTATAGTCTGAACATACCCTTGAGTATTTTAAAGTAATAATATTATTTTTTTTTTATCATTCTATGAGGCATGGATTTGATTTTTTAAATTTTTATTTGAATTTTATTTTAATGACATATATGGACAGGTATTTAAAAAAATAATTTGCACGTTTTTTTCTAGAATTGTAGGTTTGGATAAAACACTACTTTATCCAAACTCTTAAAACCTTGTTATATTTTATTGGCTTTATCCTATTTTTATTAAAACATTTTCCAGTCTTTTCTCATATGAGAAATTCTTACTGGTTGGAGGCAAAAGTTAAGCCCAAGCATAACAAAACTCTAGCCTGTGCAATAATGAGAAGACCAGGGCTTGCCAAAGTTGGCCCTTCCAGTGCTGGTCTTTGTTCCAGCCCTGTTGTAAAATGTTTTAATTGAATCAATTAAACCTCCATCCAGCCCCATAAATAGTTAATTATATAATTTTATCTGTTTAACCTGAAGTAAAATGGGCTTCCAGTACTGTGATTGGACACCCCTGCCATAGACTAGACACCAACCTTCCCCTCTCCCAGACAATATACAACAGAATATAACATATTCACTATAATTTGTTGTAAAGTGCAAGCCACGTATGTCATTTTAACTTATTTTTCCAGTTATGAAACCTATTGCAGGACGTGGATGGTTAGGTCTATATGCATATTATATAACTTGTTATAGATGTGTTTCTTAAATGCTTATTTAATTTGTAAGGGAGTTGTGTAATAAAGCAGAGTTCTACAGACACATAATATTGTACTGTACTTCAGTATGAAAGCAGAGTATGTTGTTCGGTAAGTTAGAGCCTTTGCGTCATGTTAACTGTGAAGCAGAGAAACTCTGATACCCAGGGCAGCCATGGAAAATACAAAAGAGCAGAGATACTTTTTGTTCTGTTTTTTTTGTTTTGTTTTAGATAAATGCAGAAGTGTAACCAGAACAGACTTGTTTTTTTCAGTAAATGTATATATTTTTATAGAAACTTTTTTTGCATTTTTACTATACATAAAACATGTTTCCTCTTGATTTTGCACTGGTCACTGTCTTGAGTTATAATCACAGCTGTTTATTAATGGGAATTAGATATATCACTAGTAGTCTAGGGACAAAAAAACTAAACACAATCCAGCTAGGAAAAAAAGTAGTATACAATATTATTTTTTTATATGGCCTAATTAAAGTCTTGGTGTCACACTTATTTTATTTTTAATACAAAGAGAGGTGGGTGTGTGTGGGAAAAACAATATAACAATAGATGTCCATAAATGCCCCTTTTGTACACCACCCAGTGCATGTCCTCAATTTTCTTGTATTACATTGTATGTTTTTAGATCCATCAACCTCACTGAATTTATTTATTTTCTGCTAGGTAAAGCGTATTGCTAATTTCCCTTTTGTTTTTTCTTCATACACATATTTAATGGAAGTTTAATTTTTAAGTTCTGACCAAACCCCCTCAAGGTGGTCTCCCTGAACTTAAAAACAAGTGTACCAGTTGCAACCAGTATCTGGACATTGCATATTACAGGAGGTTGGACTTAAGAAAGCTGTCTTCTAAACTGCTTGTCCAAATTGATGAAACTTTACAAGAAAATTAGTTACAAGAAGCAATTCTGCATAATAGGATAAGAGGTTTTGTTTGATTAGCTCTCCACAGCAACTGTAGCAGGTGATGACACACAGTTGATGGTGTTGGTCTGTGGAGAACTGTAATCGGCACACATTAATGCAGATGTTTAAGTTATTAAATTAGCCTGATCAGCACCATGACCCTCACTGATGTCATCACCTGCTTACTAGAAGGGCTTGAATTTCATTTCTGTGTGCTGGGGAGATTTCCCCCCATCATGTTACTTTAAAAAAAGCTGCTTTCAGGAGACTTAACAGCTGTTCATCCCTGTGAGACAGAACACTCTCCATTGCTTTTGCCATTGCCTGACGTGAAGTTGTTGCATGCAGCCGAAGAAAAAGGTGCTTTTCTTTTTAACCAGCACTCCATTTCTTTTTTTTAACTTTTTACGTTTAGCCCTATTTCTGCCTGTTTTTCACTGTTTTCGTTTATGTATGTTTAACTACTGGATAGTTTGTGCTGCATGCATGTAACTTATCAAATGAAAGGCCACAAAAGTTCCTTTCATATTTTGTAATTTGCAACAGGATCAGGCATACTACAGTACTGTGCAAAAGTTTTAGGCAGGTGTGAAAAAATGCTGTAAAGTAAGAATGCTTTCAAAAATCGACATGTTAATAGATTATATTTATCAATTAACTAAATGCAAAGTGAGTGAACAGAAGAAAAATCTAAATCAAATCCATATTTGGTGTGACCACCCTTTGCCTTCAAAACAGCATCAAGCATCAATTCTTCTAGGTACACTTGCACACAGTTTTTGAAGGAACTCGGCAGGTAGGTTGGCCCAAACATCTTGGAGAACTAACCACAGTTCTTCTGTGGATTTAGGCAGCCTCAGTTGCTTCTCTCTCTTCATGTAATCCCAGACAGACTCGATGATGTTGAGATCAGGGCTCTGTGGGGGCCATACCATCACTTCCAGGACTCCTTGTTCTTCTTTACGCTGAAGATAGTTCTTAATGACTTTTCGCTGTATGTTTGGGGTCGTTGTCATGCTGCAGAATAAATTTGGGGCCAATCAGATGCCTCCCTGATGGTATTGCATGATGGATAAGTATCTGCCTGTACTTCTCAGCATTGAGGAGACCATTAATTCTGACCAAATCCCCAACTCCATTTGCAGAAATGCAGCCCCAAACTTGCAAGGAACCTCCACCATGCTTCACTGTTGCCTGCAGACACTCATTCGTATGCTCTCCAGCCCTTCGGGCGAACAAACTGCCTTCTGCTACAGCCAAATATTTCAAATTTTGACTCATCAGTCCAGAGCACCTGCTGCCATTTTTCTGCACCCCAGTTCCTGTGTTTTCGTGCATAGTTGAGTCGCTTGGCCTTGTTTCCACGTCGGAGGTATGGCTTTTTGGCCGCAAGTCTTCCATGAAGGCCACTTCTGACCAGACTTCTCCGGACAGTAGATGGGTGTACCAGGGTCCCACTGTTTTCTGCCAGTTCTGAGCTGATGACACTGCTGGACATCTTCCGATTGCAAAGGGAAGTAAGCATGATGTGCTGCAGTAAGTTTCCTTGGCCGACCACTGCGTCTACGGTCCTCAACGTTGCCCGTTTCTTTGTGCTTCTTCAAAAGAGCTTGGACAGCACATCTGGAAACCCCTGTCTGCCTTGAAATTTCTGCCTGGGAGAGACCTTGCTGATGCAGTATAACTACCTTGTGTCTTGTTGATGTGCTCAGTCTTGCCATGGTGTATGACTTTTGACAGTAAACTGTCTTCAGCAACCTCACCTTGTTAGCTGAGTTTGGCTGTTCCTCACCCAGTTTTATTCCTCCTACACAGCTGTTTCTGTTTCAGTTAATGATTGTGTTTCAACCTACATATTGAATTGATGATCATTAGCACCTGTTTGGTATAATTGTTTAATCATACATCTGACTATATGCCTACAAAATCCCTGACTTTGTGCAAGTGTACCTAGAAGAATTGATGCTGTTTTGAAGGCAAAGGGTTGTCACACCAAATATGGATTTGATTTAGATTTTTCTTCTGTTCACTCACTTTGCATTTAGTTAATTGATAAATATAATCTATTAACATGTCTATTTTTGAAAGCATTCTTACTTTACAGCATTGTTTCACACCTGCCTAAAACTTTTGCACAGTACTGTATATGTGGTAGAGATGAGAATATATGTTATATAACAAAAATAAAAAAAACGCTTTTCCAAAAAAATCATGTTTGGTCACTGCTATATATATTGCAATCATAGATGGCTAAAAAAAAAACAAAAAAAACAATGCACCATTGAACCTCAATATGGAATGAACAAGGGGGAGCTGAGCTTCTAAGCTTTCCAACGATACCACCCCTTTCAGTCTAGCTGCTACAATGACGGAGCAATAGACTCAAAACCTAGGACTATATAAAGAAGTATAGGACATTAAATCCCGTGATGCAGTTCGGTACTCAATTACAGACACCATTTGTGGAGCCCACTCAAAACAATACATTGCGGCGATACTGTGTTGCAGCGCTAGGATATACCAGGATTTTTTTAATAACAATGCAAAATATTGTTAATATAAAGTGACTAACTGTTATGTATGTGAGTTAATGCTTGATTATGTAAAGAAACATTTTGCCAGCGCAAGCGCGAATACGTTAAAAGCATTGCGAGTGTGCTGAAGTGCTCTACAGGCTCCAGAAATGCTCCGCTGTTTACTAAGTCCACCCACTTGTGACATAATTTCCCTATCATTCTTTATATAGTCCTAGCTCAAAACGAAACCTAAGCTGTGATGAGAGGCTTAACTTCAGGCAGTCCTAGTTCCGACTAGGAGTACCGCATAAACACACTGAATACGTCTTTGGAAAGCCTCGAGTGTGTACTTTTACGGTGCCTGAGTAATATGTGCGTAACTTCGGTGCGCTGGCGCCCCAAAATGAATGGGCCTGAGTTTTAAGAGTCAAAGTGAAAGTCACCGCTTGCAAAACAACACCTAGATAGACTTAATATCGTATTTTTTTCCCCAAAACTGTTTACTTATACTGCAGTGTACTGAGTTTCTATAATGCTTAAAGATAGCGGCCGAGAATAACGTACGAGAGAATAAAGTCTCGCGGCACTTAAAATATCTAGCACTACTTTTTTTAATTTTTTTATTTTAACCAGAACTACTCAGAATGTGGCTCATAGTGCTTTTGTCACTGACACCCACTTCCTTAGAGATTGTTCTAGCGTTTCAGGCATTCTAAATTGGGTGGAAAATACAGTAGCTTGGTGTCTTAAAATATTTGAAAGTTGCAATTATGCGGGAGCAACTTGGAAAAAGCGCGATTCCCGCGACCCCGCGCTGAAATTCAAGCCCTGACTAGGGAGAGCTCAACCCCAATAACTGAATATTAGGTTTGTGTAGCTGTGCTTTTGGAAACTTTAATTTGGAAACTACTTGTCCAGGACATTTAATAAAATATTCTATTTTACATGATATGGCCTACTTTCTCGTGGTACTGACATATGTTTATAGAACAAGTGTTAAGTAATCTAGCATCAAATAATCACATGTTATCTCAGTTTGCATCTAATGCAAAGCATGATTTAAGGAAAGCAATTTTCAGAATTCAGCTGTAATTTAATTTAGTTTGCAATATTTGCTAATTTTTAATTAGCTGGAAAACAAAAGTATAACTTATACCATATTATAAGAGAGAAACACTCCACAGTCATTTATAAATTCTGTTAGATGAACAAATACGAGCATGGTCATTTTTTTCAACCAACTATGTTTCAAGCAGTGCTTACTCAAATATTAGAATATTTGTCCCAATGCTACATTATAATATAATTAGGGCTGTTCCAATTAACAGATTAATTGGACCGATTAATCAACTAAAGAGTTGATCCCAGATTAATTTTTTTGCAATTTAGTCATGCATTCTGGATAGACAGAGAAATGCATGCTGCTGTTTAGGGAAGTGCTGATTTGAAGCGAGCATCCTCTCTCCCCGGAAGTGGTAGGACACTGGTTTTAAGTGCATATAAAAAGGGGTTAAAGTTGTGTAGAAAGCATAATTGTTGTCTTGTTTTGTGCAAGGATTGCTGATAGTGTGCTACGGATGTACATATGTATTTAGAACTGGAATGTTTGTCTATGTTGATTTAAATGATTGCCAAACATGTGTCTGCAATGTTACTCATGTGCATTGTAATCAGAGCTGTTGAGCGCTGTGGTAAAATCCAGCATGGCACATTTATCCTGACCAACATAATAAACTATTGATTTAGTTGCAAACCTTGGAGTGTTTTTTGTTTCAGTGTTTGTGCATTACTAATCATTTTGCTGTTTAGGGGTTACTCCAGAGTGGTTAAACAGTACACATAACTGTGCTGTTGTGGCCCTTGGGGCTTGTGTGACTGAGTTATCAGGTCCTAAATCTGTTTTATTAGGGTAATAGGACAGAAATTAACATTTGTTACATGTACTAAAATAAAAATAAGAACTAGAATTCATGGCGGCCATGTTTTTTTATGTAGCAAGTTGCTTTGCACAAACTTGATAGATGACCTTGCCAAGACTATTTATTCAGAGTTTTGCTTAAATCGGCATAACAAATCCAATGTGTGTGCCGAACAGTGTGACCAATCGACTTGTGTTGAACAAATCTAAATATAGGCCATAAGGGTAGTCTATTGCACCAAGTTTCACATCTCTGTGATAAGAGGTTTTGGAGAAGAAGATTTTTTAAAATTGTCCAAATTTCTCGAGAAATCCAATATGGTCGCCACACCATGTGGCATATGATCTTCATTTTTGCTCTGACACAACTTGCCTTAGGTGCCTACCACCCTATCAAGTTTCGTGAGTTTCCGTACAACAGTGTTGATTTTAGAGATTTTTTGAAAAGAGCGAAAGAAAGAAAATATAAATCCTAACCGAAACAATAGGCTTCCCAGCCATTCTGGCTTGGAAGCCTAATAAAAGGTTTTAAAAAGACCAAATTCCCATTGGGTTTTTTTTTTTAGTTATTAATTTTTAAATTATTTCTATGCAGGACAGACGGCATAAGATCGTTACCTTTATTAAAAATGTGCACGGATTCATCTACTAATTTAATCAACAAGTGCCCATAATTTAACCAATCAAAATTTTTAATCGAGTGACAGCCCTAATATATATATTGGCACAGCTAGTCATCCACTGCCCCTCCTCTCAACCAAACCCAGCAGGCAGCAAAGTCTCAATCGAGCGCCCATCTGTAAACAATCAATTAATCAAACAAATCAACTCCAAAAAGACACACAATAAACCAATTTCCACATCAAAATTCTAACTCCCACCTGTGCAGGGCAATCGCACAAAAGGCACTAATCGTTGCAAACCAGTTGCTAACGAGTCGGAAGTCTAGGGTGAAATGTACTAAACATGCACAATGCTGTTAGCGGCTTTTTACGGAATGCTTTGTGGCAGCAGTTTTTCTTCGCGGTTCAATCTTAAATATGTAATTATGGGTGTTCCTGCATAAATTCGCAAAATGGGGGCGGAGATAGTGCAAATGAGGGTTCACAAATATTATATTAAAATAAAATTTAAAAAAATATATTCATTTGATTTTACTATTGTACTGTATACTGTATAGGCCCAGTGTTCAAATTTATAGTTTTACATAATGTAATGTGCAGCCTAACCCAAACACATTAATGTTATTTCAGCGCAATGATTTATATTTAAAATACATTGAGAACTGTAAATGTATGTGTGTGCGATTTTATTGTATTGTTTTTAAACCCGACACCTCCTGATGTTGGATCGGACAAACATGTCCTATTTAGCGAGGGGCTATTGTATGATTATGAAAAGCTTTTTGGGGTGAAGGTGGGGGCCCCACTATAGAATCTGATGGGATTAAACTGCCTTTCATTTTTTGTATATATAAGTTTTAAAATAGGTAAAATGAAGACGGAACAGAATGCATTATACAGGTGACGTTTAGATTTAACAAATACTATGATATTTTGATTCTTGCACCCTTGCATGTATAGACGTTATCCTTCGGGCACCCTCTGCTGCAGCAAATCAGAACTCAACTCCTGCTATTTATTTGTACAATGTCGCATGACTCTCGCAATGTATGCTAGAGATCTCACTAAGAAGACACAACAAATATTTAAATTAGTATATTGCAACTTTTTCCATTAACACATTTTCTCTTAGTATATACGACAAAATGTATACTTTGCGAATTGTTGCATCAAAAATGCAACAATGAGGTATGTTTGCGCTGTGACTGGCCCATCTTCCCCTTAGTGTTGCAATGCTGAACAGCAGTAGAACAATTAACCCATCTTAATTATACCTCTTTGCATCTCATATCTATAAAGCTGCTGTATCAATTTAAATCTTGCAGACCATTTCAGATGGTGACTACAGACTTTCAATGTGTAGGTAAGCCTGATTGTGGTCATGCAGGTTTTTGGTTTACAGATCACGAAGACCTATCACTTAGAGATATTTATTTGAACTGGAAGCCATATTGAGGTGACTTCTTCGGCATTGTAGAGATACGCTTTGAGGTATAACCCTTTCATGAACGGCAACCTCATATGAGAAGGACGGACAAAACAACTCTATAGTTTTTATATGGCGATATATGGAAGACGCAAATGCATGATGACTTCATGATTAGGAATAACCTCCCACCCCTAATGTAGCATCTGCCTTTCACTCATTCTAAGCTTCTTTTACTGTAGGGGTGTATAAGGCCTCATACAGACAATGTTGTTGCGGTAATGCATCCTTTTAATGCAGCACTGTAGAAGGACTAGGAATAAATTATGTCATATCAAGCATGCTGGGAAATAGTGGAGTAACACATGCATGATGTGTACATAAGTAATCATCCTGAGAAATCATCTCAGTCCTAGTAGTTAACGACTATATGATCTCTTAATGCAGCAAGATTGAAAAATAATATTTGACAGTTGTTAAATAGTTGGTTAGTGATGCCACAGGAAGAATGAACATCTGAGCCATATGTGAGATACAGCCATGAAAAAAAAAAAATGCAGACCTTTTTCTCCTTTATGGAACTGAGGTCAGGTGTGATTTAAGCTACAGTCAATACTTGTCCCACATTCACTTCAAGAAAGGTTTAGGAAAGATAACTCCACTCAAAACTGCATTCCAGTATTACAGTAAAAGAAAGAAAACACCACTCAACACCACACTTGTAAATAGTGTGTATTTTTGTGATTTATTGTTTTCATTATACAATGTACCAGTTTCATTCACTTCCATATTCTACAGTATAAATGCACATTCCACCAGCTACACCAATAACAGTAATATCTTTATTATCCTTATTGTCATATTTAAATGTGTTAACTCTATTTGTTTATACATGTTTAATAGTGTTAAATGTGTGTGTGGTATCTGAACCCAGGAAAGGGTTTATTTTAGCCCTGTTTTCCATGTGACAATGTGGAGTAAAATGTGGGCCTTGATTGGTGGGCCAATCAATTAATTCATTATTCAGTTTCAATGATGCAGGTGTGTGCATATAAAAGGCTGAACCTGGCCTGTATGTTGAGTCCTGTAGAGACTGGGGCTGAGGAAGGAGTGCTTGTGGGTTGTGGCCAAAAGCAACTAAAAGTGGGAGTGTGTATTTATTTTGTATTATTTGTTGAAAAATAATTTGTTTTGTTTTATTTTTGTTTAAATAAAAGTGCTTAATAGCAATACTATTACAACAGCTTCTTGATTTCCTGTTATTTTGCCTGATCACGTGTGCTGAACCCTTACAGGTTCCTTAAAGGTTTAATCCAAAAACCTGTGATTTAGTTTAAGTGCTTGTGTGTATATATATATATATATATATATATATATATATATATATATATATATATACATTTTTTAAATCAACTTGGATACATAGCAATTTTTAAAAATAACTGTTTTGACTTGAGCCACACTGGACGCGAGCGAATAAGTATCCACACCACCAGTGAGCGATTTGCGCCGCTAAAATAGAACCTATTTCCAATTTTTTTTTTTTTGTCGTGCTACTGGAATGAAACTGATACACGTCAAACACATGCCTCAAAACAAGTTAAACAAAAAGGATCAGAGAAGGAATTTGTAAAGAAACACAATTGAGATTGCAGTAAGTTGTATATATAAATGTATAACAATAAACTAATTTTGTTGAAAATGTCAGTTCAACTGTACTACCATTGTCCAGCTGTCTTCTGACAGCTGGAGATGTACCGGGCTTCAAATCAGACTACGACTACGACTGGTACCATGAAAAAAAAAAAAAATACTACGACTGTACAATTACTACTAATAATAATGATAACAATAAAACTGTTGCATATATAGGGATGTTCAATAACTCTGATCTATAGATTTTACTAGTCCAACATTTATTTTACAACGGAGTTGCCAGAGGTCAGGGTGGTAACCAAACAAGATCTGTTTTGTAATGGGACAGCCCATCTCTAGTATGTCCAATAGGAATGCATGGGCGGGGTCATGTATTTTTGGATCGTTTCCAAGTTGAGCCTGATGTGGATTGACATTCGGTGACTTCGCTCGCGCCACTCTGTCCAGTGTGGATGCAGCCTTAGCTGTCAGCTTTCAAAGAAAGTCAAGCACTCTGTAAGAAGAAAATCAAGGGAAAGAACAAGGGTCAGTAAGATGGGAATTTTGTCACCCAAAAATGAAACATTTACCATTTAAGTTGTTTCCCCTTTAGCGGAACTACCAGCATTTTTTTTTCCATGTGTATCAAATACTAGTCCCACTTGTTCAATTATAAAGTCATTTTACCTACTCCATTTTTTTATTTGCGTGCCACATTATCACGTCTCATAATGTAAAACAACATACTGAAAACTAAAGTTGTATAAGGTTGCCAAATGTAGCAACTTTGCAGATAATGTCAGGCCAGAGCTGTCTAAATGCTTGGTTGTAGACCATTCCAAGATTTTAAAACACAGATCCTATAATTAGAGATGGATGACACTAAAAGGCCTTGGCACTATAAATAAAGGCAGGGCAGAGGGCTCTTATATGATCTACTGTAAAGAGAACACTGGCACAGCTACACATGTCTATGTTTTACAATGCTACACTGATATTTAGTTTTACAATGGTGTACCACAATATAAAAAAAGGCAAACCTACGACAAAATACATTTCACACCTACTCAGGGGTGTGCAATTTTTGAAAAAAAACTTGTCCAAGGGACAAAATGCTAGAAAAATCTACTGGTCCTTCTTAAAAATATACTTGGCCCCTACCTGTTGTACAAAACAAACACAAAAAAATAGAATATAACAGGAATATATAGGATTTTGGTCTCATTTAACAGTGAACACAATCAATCAATTAGTGATTAACAGGAGTGGATCTAGCCTTGTAGCTTGAGTGGTTCACTAAATTCTTCAAGATACATAAAAGGTTCCCTGTGTCCCCACCTCACCTCAACAAATGTATAACATACTTCAAGGAAATGTTCCTTTCAGTGCAGTCTGGAACACATTTGCTAGTAAATGTAAGTAAGATACTAAGAGTACTACTATAATAAGCAATACTTTGAGTTATTCAAATATAAAAATAGCTTCTGCCTGTTTTTTTCCAGTCTTTATAATAATCCTTTTTAAAATTATTATTATTATTTTTTTTTAATAAGCTGAATCCAACTCCTGATGTACAGGTGTTTTACTTTGTTGCATCACAGATATGAAACCATTGGCAACTATTACTGCTGGTTTGTGGAATTTCTGGATTTCTTTGTAACCAATAGAAGATCAACTTCTTCCACAGCTAGTCAATCAGAAGTGATAGGGGTGGGAGGTAAACACTTCCGCAATTCAGTTTTCAGAAACTTGTGTGGGTCTCTATAAATATACCCAGAGTGTATTTCTAGCAACATAGGAAAAATAAATAAATAAAAACTGTTTGTCCCACGGGCAAAGTATAACAGGAAAACTTGTTGTCCCTCACACAAATCTTGTTGTCCCGGGCGTCGGGCGATACGAATTGCACACCGCTGCCTACTGTTACATTTATTTTTTACTCGATACATTGTAAAATGTTACTCCAACACCAGTATTAACGTAGGTATAGAACAAGTTGTTAAACCTGAGGAAATTCTTACCAACATGTCATTACTGCCCCAAACAAAGCAGGTCAAGCACAAAACATGCCACCCCTATATTTAATTATCTATTTTTCTATATTTTTTAAAATCTGAATTATCATGTTTAGGTTGAACTGCGCAACTGTGCTTGAAAACCTGTGGTTTTAAATAAATAAATAAATTATGCTGCGCTGTGAAATAAAGTGTTTTGGTACACTGCTCACTTCTGTCAGTATGCTGCTCTATTTGAGTTAAAGTGCTGAATACATTTACTTGATGGTAAAGCTACTTAGTTAACAATTTCTTCCCGGGGTAAATGGAAATGAATCTTCATATGTCTCCCCTCAATGGTGTGTTGGTTTTTATGTAATGGCTATAATACAAAAGTTGACTTATGGTTTGGCTGTCTGTAAATCTAGACAAACTGTGCCAATTAATTACTGAAGCCTACTTATAAATGTTATGGTTGAGTATTTGTAAGTTATGGAAATATAAATATAATACACAGTACCGACACAAATTATGGAAGCATCAAACGATTGTGGGGATTGTACTGCCGATTCTCCCTCAGACCCCTCACTTACTAAATGTCTTGGTATCCCTGAACAGGTAATCGACTCATCTTTAAAAAATATGCAAAAACAAAAAAAAGTACCACTGTGCTTGTGGGACAGACAGCTCATTGAAATATTTTGCATATTTTTAAAGATGATATGTTTAAGGATATCAAGATATTTAGTAAGCAAGTAGTCTGAGTGCTGTTATCCGGCACAAACCACCCCTCCCCAGTTTTACTGCTTTCGTAAAGAAGAGCATGTGAGATGAAATGCTCATTAACATCTTTATCAGAGTACAGAGGTATTTAGTAAGTAAGGGTTCTGAGTAAGGAAATATGGGTGATTCATAATATCATGCTATAAGAACAGTGAATGAACAGTGAGGCAACATGCTGTAAGAACAATGAGGCAACATGCAAAAGCACCATGTTCATGTATGGAGACCTACTTTTTTTTTTAGTTTTAACAAAAAGAATCACCTTCAGGGGAGTGCCAAATCTAAAAATCCTCCTGCAGCAGCTCTTCACACACACACACACACACACACAGAGTAATGTGATGACTACAGCTAAATAACGTCTGTTCTTTACAAACACACAGTAAACTAATAATAAAATACATGGCTAAATAATAATAATGACTACGACTAAATAATGTCTTTGTTACATAGGCTACATACACAAAGTAAAAATAAAAACTAAACCAATAATAAAAACAAAAAACGAAATAATTATTCCTCATTCTTTTACACATCGAATAAAAAATATTAAGTTAAAATAATAATAATAAATGCATAGCTAAATAATAATAACGACTACAGATAAATAATGAATCACCTAGAAAAAGTAAACAAAAATGAGCTAATACACAGACGTACACAAACACCTAACTTTTGGCATCACATGCAATAGACCTATTTTGCCTTCTCTCCTGAGGAGAAACAAGTTCAAAAAATGGAAAAACAAATAAAAAATAAAAACGTATATGTGAAACTAACTATCAGGTTTTTTTAGTTTTTTTTTTATATAAATGTGATGTTGGTACAGTAGTTACTCTTGTCTAGTCATAAAAGTTATCCCTGCCCAGCAAGCAAGCACGCACACATAGACATGACACAATGGGGTGAACTCTGCAGATGTACTCAACACAAAAAAATTAATATAAAGTTTAAAAAAAAATACAACTAATTAGCCCAAGTACTAACAGTTTAGATGATCTGTAGATTAGCACGCTTGGAATTGTAAAACCAGAGATACAGAACTTTGAATTCCCTGTGCACTCAATCGTAATGGCGCCGGCAATGACACTCGTCTTCATCTTGAAAATATTATATGTCCCACCCATCCTAGCCCTAAACCAATGGTATCATGACACACCCCACAGTCATGGCTATGACCCACACTTAAAAAAAACAACAAATTTGCTGGTTGGACGGCTGAGATATGACATGTTTTCTCATCGTAACGAAAGTTACGAAATTACAGCGTGTCGGCAACAAAGGGTTAATGCAATCTTTCTAAAAAAAGAACACAAAAATGCTTAACATAAAAAAGAACAGTCCTACTACAGTTGCAGGTGCAGATTACGCTGCCTCTGGGTTTCTGATCACATCATCAATTCCACATTTTTTAAATCTATTGATGGAAATGTCCGGTCTACTTTTAATGTTTTCAAGCAAATTGGCTTCATCACTGCCATTCTCATATCCCACTTTCACATCTGACACATTATTTCTCTTGTCCAGCGCTTCTTTAATCTGTTCTGTATACCAGTCTGACAGAGGGCGGGATCACTACGAGGACTGTATGCAACCCTCTGACTGGTGGAAGTATTATTGGCGATCCAATCAAAATAGCCACTAAAGCCCAAACAAAGTATCTGCCCGTTATACAGTATAGCCTAGGTTAAAATTGTGTAATAAAAACAAACAAAAAAACCTGAACCTTCTAATGCCCCCCCCCCACAGGATACAGTCCTCGCACCCCAGTTTGAGAACTGCTGATCTAGAGAACCACTTATACAATTGTGATGAAACATGGTTAAGGACATTCTTTGTGTCAGAATCCTGAAATAAAATGAATTTATGCGTTAATTTATCTGCACTTAAGTGCATCTGTATATTACCGTAAAACTTCAAATAATTGCCGGTTCTCAAATAATCGCCTGTCTCCTATACGCGCCGGGTCTGCTGGCAAATACTGTAAATAAACGCTGGGTCTCTATTAAACGCCGGGTCTCTGTCATTGCCATTGAAGCTGAGGAAGAATGGGAGGAGCTTGAGCTTAATGAACTGATAATAAATGACAGCGATGAAAGCGACTCAGGATTAATAAATCTTGTGTGTATTTTAACGTGTTTTGTTGTATAAACAATGTACAAGTTTGAGATAAAACAATAAATTATTTTTAATAATGATACTTATTGCTTTTATTGTTCATTTTTAAAAACATTTTAGAAGTCTATTATTATTATTATTATTATTATTATTATTATTATTATTATTATTATTATTATTATTGTTAGTTGTAGTATTATTATTATTATTGTGCTGTAAGCATAACCTACACACCTGTGTTCTGATATCTACAGGGCTGTCTTTTAGTGGATTTAACTGTTATTATTATTATTATTATTATTATTATTATTATTATTATTATTATTATTATTAAAATTGGTAGATCTAATTCTGTTTTTAAATACAAATCTGTACTTCTGCTTTTTCATTTTCCAGCATTTTGCATACTTTATCCTTGTTAACCAGTGCATATAAAGACTAATAATACTTTCGCTTTATACTTGAGGGTGTACAATACAATGTAATTTTGTTATAAAACAAACTGTTACTTAGTTCCCACTGACACACAACCTTTTAACAAAGTTGCTGGAATTGTTTAAATTGAGTTCCGATGTTGCTACAAGGTTGTGTGTTAGCGGCTTCTCAATGACTGCATGAAGCATGTGAAGCTAGAGAGCTAATATAAACGCCAGTCTCAAATACGGGTCTGCTGGCAAATATTGTAAATAAATGCCGGAGCCGTTTAATTGAAGTTTTACGGTATGTTTTATATTTTTATATATGCTGTAGCTAAAGAACCACTTAAACAATTGTGGTAAAACTTGGTAAGGATATTCTTTAGCACAAGTTAAGTATGAGTGTATGTAGAGTGCAGATGATCTACTTTTTTCATCACGATGCTGATAGATTTAGTTGTTAATGTGTATTAGTGTATTTTACTAATTAAGGCAATATAAATATCCAGTCTTTATTTTATTTATTTATTTATTTATTTAACAATTATAAGCAACTGTATATGGATAAAGTACTTCGATGCTTTTCTCTTTTATTGGTCTCTCCAGTGAGTTGTTTCTGTCTCTTTCACCATTTGTGATGTGTATGCTGTATGAATATTTATTATGAGCTATACTGCAAGTAGGACTGGTAATTTAAAACACTCAATATCCTATTTGTGGCATAATATAGTGGATATAGATTTCTGGGATTTTAAGCGAATAACTGAATCTAATTAAATCAATAAGTACAGGGCACATCAATTATATGAGGAGATAAGTACCGGCTCCAGAGTGGATAAAATCTGAGAAAAAGTCAAGCATGTTTTACTAGCAAGGGAGACTTACATCCAGCTACTTTTTGTGTCCTGCAGTTTCATAGCTATTAGCTATTAGTGCTTTGGTCTTTCCTTGTCTAAAAGTCCTGGGGCCAGTTGCATTAAACACCTTGGGCTAGATTCTCAAATCTATTTACTCCAAATTGTCAAGGAAAAAAAACCACCAAATAAGAAACAACTTTTGACTACTCCCAACCCCTTAAATGAAGCGTCTGAGTTGTTTATTTATCCAGAACAGAATTTGAGATCCCAATGAATGTGAATGGCAGAGAGATTCTACCTGTAGATGCAGAAAATTCTGTAAAAAAAGGGACATGCCTTGGGTAAGGCCTTCTCTGTCTAGCAGCGTGGTAGAAAAGCAATGCAGGGGATACATTTGCCAATAAATGGGAGGATATACTCAGGAGAAGTAAATATCTGTGTATGAAGGACTGCATGCAGGCATTCTCCAATAAATCCAACTAGAAGTGTGTCTAATCGTAACAAACACAATATTTGTGTTTAGAGGGGAATTCGGTTAAGTTGCTCAGACACCTCTGCAAGATGCCTGAGGCATATCAACCAGACTAAAATACTGTAGAAACTCAACATGGTAAGATAGATGTTATTAATGTGTTTTTTTTATGTGTCGTATCATACAGCACATGGTCCTTTCACTCTGAAAGCTCAACGGTGTCATCAGGTTTCCACTTAAAAAAATTGGACCTTAAGGACATCTTCTTATGGCTGAATAAACTACACCCTTGAATGTTATTATTGTGCAAAATGAGCGCCACTGAGTTCCCTGACAGTCTGGTTCTCCTTCGCTATAATAAGCACACTTTTAGTCTCTACTGCACTGCAATGATGTCCCATGGGACTGCGAATCCAGCCATAACAAGCCAGCACAGCAGGGAACCCTTAAATCTGAGCTCAGAGAACCAGTGTAAAATCGTAAGAATAAAATTGCTACAGTGTGAAATAAAATGAGAAACATTGGCCAAGGTGTTAAAGTAAGGAAAACACAACCCCACAGCAACTGTAACTGAGAAATGGCTTTAGCTTATGTCCCTTTTATAATTACATTTAAAAGACAGCATTCTAACTTCATGCGATTGCATTTGTAGATACCACGTTACCACAGCAATTCCAGTTCTGTACGATCATTCAACTCCAGGTGCAATGGCTAAATATGAATCAACCTCTTTCGAGGAGGATGCATTAGTTGGACCTGTCTTGTTAATTTAAATTTGTGGTGGATCTGTGTTTTAAATAAGGATAATTCTTGGTTGGTCAAGTTCTATTGATGTTTTGCTTTTCTGGAATTTGCTTTTCTGGAAATTCAGGATATTACCGTGTTTGCTCGAGTAAAAGTCGCCCCGTTGCCCCCCCCCCCCCTCCCATTGTGAGAGCAAGATTCGGGTATGATTTTTTCCCCCCTAAATATATGTATTAGATATCCTGATGCCATTTGAGTGGCAGATTTTCAAAAAGAAAAATTTTATAAGCACTTCTACCTAGAACCGCCAGACGTGTATTACAATACAGTACATGATTGTTTTGTATAGCCTTGTGACAGGGTACTCCCCGTCCCTGTGTATGTTTCATATTATTTTGTATTATTATTATTTAAAATGCAGGGTGGATGAAAAGCTGTCCGCCATTACTGTTGTTATTTGTATTTTTGTACTTTACCTGTGAGACTGCGTGACTGTCGGCTAGTAATTATTGAATTAGCTGACAGTCACGCAGATTTATTAAACTCTTGCAAACTATGACCGAGAGGTTAACAAGATAATTAAGAGCCAGTTGATCCCTCAGCTATAATATAAAAGATCTGCAGCTTTGGCTGCATGGGAAGAGTGTGAGCAGTGAAAACTATTATTACAGGATATAACAACTGCTACGTATGCTGGTTTTGCAACCAGCATACTACTTGTTGCTATTTGTGTTCTGTGTTTGTTTATTTTGGCCTACGTGCCGTTTATTTTGAGTGTTTAAATCTTTTACTCGCGCATCAGCGCTTTCATTATCCCAGTCTGTTGTCCGTGCCCGCTGTCTTCCTGGTCTGACGTCATCACCCAAGCTATCCTGCTACAAGCATACAATTGTATTATTTTAGTATACAAGCCCCACCCCCACTTCCTTCCTAGCTCACACGGAAGTATGTATTTCAATGGAAACCTGGGATTCATTTTTTTTATATATAGACAATGTCACAGAATAGTTTTAGCCAGATCTTGAGATGTTTGCATTTTGATTTGAGAGAAATTAGAAGCATTTGCTCTGGTAACGATGGCAACAAGGATTTGCCCACAGCAATGGAGGTGCTGCTGTTTCCCACAGAAGCACTCTGCTGCAGGGCCATGCAATAGCAAAGGTAATGTTGTTGTTATTATTATTATGCCCCTCCATAGTGTTCATGCTGCCGCTGGTCATCGCAATCAGTAAATACAGGCTCTTACTATAAATTATAGATCGGTTCATATGTTTGCTTGTGTATTAGTCGACCCCCCCAACTTCAGGATTGTGTTTTGGGTTTAATTTTCTCGACTTATACTCGAGTAAATACGGTATATGGACCGAATTGATGTTATGTAAGAATTTGGTTATTAGATAGATATTGTTTGTCTTTAACTTGCTTGGCTGAGGAACAATCGTCTTGCCCAAGTGGACAAGGCAGTCAGGAACCTTCCACAAGAAAGAAAGTAAGCTGCAAGGGTGGAGGGGGGTAGGCGGGGATGCAAAATTGAGCATAAAGGAAGAAAAACACTTGGCTATTTAATTCGAGTTAAAAAGTAACTTGTGTTTTCCTTCCTTCAAACTTCAGTTTCAAAACTTAATTAAAATAAAACGCCATAAGACTGGATACAATCCTTAGAACCCCCAAAAAAACCAGAAACGTTTACAGTGATAGTTCTATACAGACTCACATTGTTCCAATACAGATGCTTGGTTCAGGGACAGCTGAAATAGTAGTATAGCTTCTGATGTTAATCTTATCAATGTTCTTGCTAACAAGGCTGAAGTCTATTTGTATTTAATGTGACACACTACGTTCATATAAACAGTTTTTGTTGCTCTTGAGTTCTTACTGTCAAGGGTGCACTGTTGACTGAAGATACAAACTTGAAAACTAAATTGAATGTTGGGCAAGAATACAAAATATGCTCTCTAAGGAGTTGAAGCATTTTTTGACACAGAACTGGAGCTTTTGTCCCTGGCCCGTGGGAATGAAATGCAGATGTTGCTGTACATGTTTGAATGCTCCAGTCACACAGACCTATTTTCATCCCTAATCCTTCATTGATTCTGCATTCATGCAAGCATTGTCAGGCCACTCTGTACTTTCTTATTTATTAATTTATTTATTTCAGCCCATATCTAAAGTGCATCAGCTGATATGCATTACCTCCAACAAGTCCCAATAGGTTTGTGTGTCTAGGAAAAATACAGAATAGATAAAAGTTTCACACTGGTGACTCCATCCAAGTTAGTACTATAAATAATTTGTACATGTAAAGACTGTACAGGGTTTGAACAAACCATCAAGTAACTGATGTTAAGCAGTGCTATATATATATATATATATATATATATATATATATATATATATATATATATATATATATATATATATACCGAGCATCAAGAGAAACGTATCACTATTATAACACATTTATTTTTGAAAAAAATAAAGTATATAAATGATGGACATTGACAAAATGTTTTTGGTTTCTTTTTAATCACTCAATCATTCAATCTTGACCATGACACGCCTGAGTGACTATGACTGAAGCATATGCACTTAATCACCTAATTAGTTGATTGGACACTGGATATGGAGTGATTTCAGCTGTTGAATTGCAAGCTTGAAAAAAAGCAATAAAAACAATATCCCACGTTTGTCAAGAGAGCAGCGCCTTCTTGCAATCGGCATGTTGGAGGCTGGACTAGGGCAGAGTACTGTGGCTCGCTGTCTTGGGTGCTCACAATTTCAAACCTGGCTAGACGGTATAACCAGACACACTCTGTCAATGACAGGCCACGAACTGGGAGACCAATAGTCACAACACCTGGCCAAAATCGACAGATCATTTTGCAGCATCTTTGTGATGTTAATTGTTAATCAGCACAATAAAAAGTCACTGCACCTGCTCTAAAGCAGAGTTTGTCATCGATCACATCTAGTGAATTTTATCCAAATATAAGTAAGTGATAAGTTTTTTTTGATGCTCAAATATAAGTGATACGTTTCTTTTGATGCTCAGTATATAAAATCCCCCCCCCGTCCCTTTTTTATTTTTTATAATTCTTCTGACTGACACCACCGCTTCAACAGCTCATATTTGATGAATCATTTCAGATGCTGGCTTCATATTCTTAGTCCTGTGGCCAAAATCTAATGGTACCCTTCACTTTGACCTGTGACCTAATATGGACGTCATATTGTGGTTTCCAGATTATAAAGACCACACACTTAAGATTTTGGACTCATATTGGGCACACAACTGTATTCCATGGTTCTCTACATCAATTTGGATTGGTCTGTGCCACATAAGAAAATGAACCCTTTTTGGAATTAATTTTGCAAAACTGCTGCTGCTATATGTCCAGGTCTCATCTCAGAGCTCATTCAAGGTACTGACTTCATATTTGAAAAGTACTTGAATGGTGGTATGTAAACAAAATAAATGTTGTCACTAGTTACTTTTTCATAATTTATGGCATGAAATACATCTTACAAAATGTAGGCACAGAAACTGTTTATGTCACATAATCAGTTTCTGACACAGGTGTGTACATTGGGCTTTGTGTTGTAACTCCTCCAAGCAGTTGTGTTCAGTTTTATTACAAGCAGGGTCTATAATATATTTCTTTTTAGTCACTTTTGTAGACCAACAATACAAAGAAATGCTGTACTTTATAACATTTTAAATGTTTACAGACTGTTTTAGTGGTTCTGGGAGCAGTTCTGTCTAAATGCACCTTTTCAAATGCCTGGTGGTTTTGGGCTTACTTAAGAGCACTAACTTATTTCAACTGCAACATTTAAACCAAACCAAAAATAAATGGACTCTAAATCTGGCCTTCCAAAATTAACACCGACACAGTCTATCATCTTTAGACTCTGAATTAGTTGTTAAAATATACCATGTTATATAGTACAGCATTTCTTTGTATTGTAAGTCTACAAAAGTGACTAAATAAAAAGATATTCTAGAACCTGTACTGGCGAAACAAAGCTACACACATTTTTGATAGCCAGGATGGTTTGCCCATGAAACAACACATCTCGACAAATATTTAATGCCATTAATGTACTGTTGGTAAGAGCTTAGGGCTTTAATGACTAAAAACAATATTTTGTGTCACAATGACACAGACTGTAATCGAATAAGTCAAAGGTAGCTTAATATCGGACATTGCATAGTGTTAGTCATACAGGTTTTAAGAAGCTGGATACCATTATAATGTTCATTTAGAGATATCTCAGATAAATTTATAGATATCTCTAAATAGTTTAATATGTGTCTAAATCATTTCCATATATCTCAAAATATTTGAAGATATCTAAAATACATTTAGAGATATCTAAAAACGATTTTCAAATCATTTTAGATATCTCTAAATGGACATTCAAAACATTTTCACAGGAAGTAATTTAGAGATATCTTGAAAGGACTTCCTGTTCATTTAAAGATACAGTGCCCCCCTTTATAAGGCTCCAATTTGCCCCATAATGCAATTACACTAACACTAGTATTCTCTTTATAAGGCAGAACACAAACAGCACGGTCTCTTAACTATGGCTCCAGACTACAGCATTATAAAAGGGGAGCACTGTATCTCTAAATGATATAAAGATACAGGATCCACCACTTACACCTTACAGGGTTATTTCGGGCAGCCGTTTATATCGTACAAATAGCGTTTGCCATTCCCATTGATTTCAATAACAAATGCATCATTTATACTGTGTTAAGCATGCCGTGTATTTCAGGCAAACTCAGCTGTTTGGATCTCGTTATGTGCCATTCACATAGATTTAAATAACAAACGCACTGCTTATTACTGTAGGAATCGCTCCTACTAATCCTCCAATCAGCTGTTTTCACCTTGTTACCTTGCCATTCACATAGATTTCAATACAAAAGGCAGAACTTTACTGTAGTAAAAGCTTGACAGATCGATCAATCAGCTGTTTGCACCTCGTTACTGAGCGATTACCCCATGTACTATACCTTGGCTATTTAATCCCTGTACGCAGTGTCTGGTTTACAGTTTGAAAAAACAGCACTGACTGTAACAGTAAGCCTGGCTGGAAAGAGAAAAGCAAAGAGCATCAGCCAGAAAATTCAGTGTGAATAAAATGTTAGATGCTGTGAGCTTGCTAAAGCATGCTTGGAACTCTGTCAGTCAGCAAACAATGCAGCGTTGCTTCAAATAAGCCGATGTTTCTGTAGTTGAGGAGGAGAGTACTGACGAAAATACAACCGAAACAGAAACTCTGACATCACCAAGGGGGATGTCAGAGGAAGAATTCTTAGCTGTGTCACCTTGGCGACCAGGACGCTCTGCCTGAAACAGACACAGATGACGTAAGCGTGCTCGCTGCGCTTGTAACAGTGCAGCGTGCTATGGAGCAGCATCCGGATATAGAGACGAATTGGGATTTTTTTGAAAACACTGAAAGTTTGTCATCCATACTTGCAAAAAAAGATTGTCCAGATGCGTATCACAGAGTTCTTCACTGGAAACAATTTGCAGTCATGTAGCCTACCTGCTCTGTACATTTCAGCACTTGCATTACTCTTTTGCACTTACTTTTTGTTACATTCATAGCTTTTAATACATCTTTTTATTAGTGTAATGAGTGTCTTAATAAAGATTTAGCCACATACACGCTTGTTTGTTTTTAATACTGTACTGGTGATTGGGGGACATTTTGAATGTCAAGTTATTGTGTGGGAGTTTATACGATCCATCGCTTACTGCGGGTGAATCACGTTAACACAAACGGGCCTGTTCTAAGCGGTGGCGACTGTATCTCTAAATGAACAGAAAGTTATTTAGAGATATCTCTAAATGAACAGGAGGTTATTTTGAGATATCTCTTCACGAGAGGAGCCAGGCCTGCGTAAATTAACTACTAGAATAAAGACAAAGTGCTTGTGACTTAGTAACAGAATAGGGGTTTTCTCTTGACTACTCGAAGAACCGCCCTCACTGAGGTGAGGTCGAACCGATCGACCTCCAAGGCCGGGAAGTGAGGGACTTCCCCCAAGGGAAACTAAGGAAGGATAGGAGGATGAACCAAGGTTGAACCCTGGCTTACTAGTTGAGAGAGGTCAGGCTTGGCTGATGCTCCAGGACCAAATGGAGAGCCTCGCAATCTATGCAGGGAGAACAAAAGCGCTGGAAAACAGAATAAGAAATGAACACATAAAGAGGGCCATGGGTCTCCCCCCTCCCCAGCTGTAAAAGCCACCTTCGATAAGTTGAGTCAAATGGCTAGCTCGAAAGTTGGGAGCAAGCATTGCTCTCCGAAGGGAGAGAATGGCACGGGTGCGAATTAATAGATTTAAGCAGGAGAATGGAAAATGAAAAAGAGGAAGGATCAGATGAAATTAAAAACTGAGGGGTTGTATTCACTGAATCAGAGGCAAAGAGAAAAAGATGAAAAGAGCTTTCACGAGTTTGTCAATGGACAGTCTTTGTAAAAGAAGGTCTAATGCGTTTAGAGTGGCAAAGAGGAATGGCAGCGGGCACAGCTGTATAAGCAGAGGTTGAAGCAGCAGCATTGTCAGATGGAGGAGTAGCAGGAAAGGCAAATTTCTTTGAAAGTTTTTCCGGTGGATTATTTGTTGAAGGAAGACAGCCAGAAGGAGAGAAAAATTCTTCATCTGAGTCAGATGAAAACGAAAGCTGCCTCGTGTGAGTAGTCGTTTTTAAACCGATTGAAAGCAAGGTTTGTTTTAAGATTGGGTATGCAACTCTGCGTGGTAACCACAAACTGAAAAGTAATATGAGAATTAGGAAGCTGGCTACAGTTTAAATAGGGTGACTGACAGGTAATTAAAGGTTGACTGACAGATATTTTAGCGGGATGACACACACCAAGGTTCTACTAAATTACTTAGAGATATCTCTAAATGAACAGGAAGTAATTTCGAGATATCTTAAATTTAATTTCAGATATCTGAACATTATTTAAATGATTTAAAGATATCTCTAAATGTATTTTCGATATCTTAAAATAATGTAGAGATTTATTTAAATATTTGAAGATATCTGGAAGTTATTTAGAGATATCTTAAAATGATTTAGAGATATCTCTAAATGAACGAGGAGTTATTTAGAGATATCTCTAAATGAAAGTTTGGCATACCATGCTAGCAAAACATTATTTAAAGATATCTGTAAATCAATTTGATTGGTTTATTCTATTGTGTATTCTAATTTCCACAAATGCACCTCATCGCTACACGATGGCATGTAAACAAACAGTGAAACGCGTCCAGCATCTTCTAGAGGTGGCAAGACAACACATACAAAATTCAGCTATATCCCCACCAATGTTCCCTTCCTTAAAGGTTACAAGCAGTGAAGTATTTGGCTGACTTAAAGGAAATAGAGGAATCAATACTGGCTACCTACAAAGAAACTGTATTTTTCAATCTTAGACTGGAATAATGACAATGCTGAAATAAGCCTCAAAGTGAATAATATTTAGTGCACTGCCCACATCCTCGGGAAAGAAAGGGAGTAAGTATTTAGGGATAATGTAGGATTCAAATTAAAACATAATCAAATTATTGATATGTGACAGATGTTGTAACAATATGGCAAGCCAAATGATCATTTAGAAATATCTCAAATTGCATGTTAAGAGATCTTGAAATATTTAGAGAAGTGTTCTCTAAGATGGAGTTGACCACCGGACACAATATGAATCAATAAACAAATAAATAAATATGTATTACTGGTCATGACGCAAGTGCAGCAACATATGAAATTAACAGAATAAGTAAGGCGGCCTTGGTCAGTGGTTAAAGAAAAAGGCTTGTAACCAGGAGGTCCCCGGTTCAAATCCTGGATTAGCCACTGACTAATTGTGTGACCCTGAGCAAGTCACTTAACCTCCTGGTGCCCCGTCTTCTGGGTGAGACGTTGTTGTAAGTGACAGCTGATGCATAGTTCACACACCCTAGTCTCTCTCTCTCTGTTACCTTGCAATTACTTAAAAATAATAAAATCAATCTACTGCGCAAGTAATTTCTAGTAGTAACTGATAAGAAATGTAAGTAATCCAATTACTATGCACAAGAAAAAACAATTTAATTTACTTAAAATAATAATTAAAACTAAAACGTCTACTAAATGTGTATTTTTTCCTTATCATTTAAACACAAATATTTACCCAAACATTCTTTTTACTTAAAGAAAATACATTGGTGAAATGGCATTTCAAGGAATAATATATATATATTTTTTTGAGTGTACTTGCTAAGTCACACTTATTAAAAGAAAAGTTTGAAATTCTGAAAGGTATGATTGTAATAGGAGTTAACACATTCTTGCTCAGACTAGTTACCATAAATCCTGCTTATAGGGGTTTGCAACTTCAGTTCTACACCTACCATTTAAGACACTTAAGACTGATAACTCAAGTGGACATGAACGTGTGCTGAAGGCTTCAATTAGTTCAGTCTTGTTACTTAAACAGTCAGTCAGGCAAATCTAGCTTTGTGTAGATTTATAGCATAATTGAGCAAAATATTGTCTATGCTAATGTTACTTTGATAAATTATAAGCAGTGCTGTTTGGTATAATAAGGGTTTCTTGTTTTAGGTTTAAACTGATAGAAGCAAAGAATTAAACAATAAAATACGACTACTTTTTTGTGTTCACTTACCCCATTCATGGTGCAGTTTACTGTATTTGAAACAGAAGTACATTATTATTATTATTATTATTATTATTATTATTATTATTATTATTATTATTATTATTATACTTCTGCATTGCAAAAACATAGGTACGCAGATTATCCGGACGTAGTAGTATATTATGGAGGCTACTCAAGTAGCACAGAGTACTGGCTTAATTGTTTTATGAGTTTAACTGCAAAATTAAACAGCGCTACATGAAAAATAAAGATTCTCGGGTAGCGTCACAGCACAGGATGTTATGGGCAGGTAGAGAGATTCGGAACACAGAAGCTGCAGTTTAAGTGCTTTTGCACACATTTAATAACAAAGACAGTACACTAAACAAAACACATTGGGTCAACTGCAACGAACATTCAGAGTTAGTACACATCAAGCGTACTAAATTTTAGACTAGCTGTTATGCTGCTTTCCTGAGGATCATCCCCAGCTGCGGATTAAGTTAGTTCCAATTGCAGCGTACAAACGAGTTGGGGATCGGCTGATCCTCAGGTTTCCTCAGCAGAGGATGAAGACTGTCTCCAAACCTCACGTACAAGGATTTATGTGACTAAACATTTACATTTATTCTGCAAATGTTTAATCACATAAATAAATAACAATAAAAAACCATATATGTGAAGATAATACATTTTAATTAGCCTAATAGTTTTGCGTGGTATATACAAAACGTATTTATCCGCATAATTTATAAACAAAGACCATTAATCAGAGCAAGAATTGATGAAAGCTGTAAATGTAATCAAATGTGAAATCGAGTCATCCAAGTATATAAAATATTCATTGTATTCATACCAAAGAAGTCATGGCTGGCGGTCGTGCACAGAATCACTCGACAGAGAAGAAACTTTATTTTGTCCAGCAATGCCAATAGCAATTGAGCGGAGCATCTGACCATCCTTTGTCCCATGATATACAGCCTAATTGCATCATTTATGCCCATTTTGTTTGCCTCAATAGAAGGAGCTATTGATCGTAATGGCATTGGGGTTGATACACAAGAATCTGTCCCAGGAACGTCAGTTAAGATTCAGTGCAGTTTAGTCAGCATATTGGCCAGCATATTGGCTATTATTAATTGCAAATAATAGTGTTACATTAACAGGCCATTCTTCACAGGTGCAGAGAGGTGCACCCATTCTTCACAGGTGCAGAGAGACACGCATGAAGAGGAAATATCTTGTGACAATTCCAATGTAATCATTCCAAATATTTTTCATAATCATCTCATATTTACATGTATTCTAATTGTACATGTATTCTATACAAAACAGTCCAATAGTGGAAGATTGAGCATGCTGGCAGGTTATCAAAATAATAATTAAGAGCACAACCCAAATATTATACAATTGACCTTGCAGTGCTATTTACTGATTCTCAGTGCACCCTCTAAAGAGATCAAAATAACAGGTGTTGGTAATTTCAACTGTTTATAAGGTGCACTAGTCATCAGTAAATAATACATATTGGCATATTTTTTGTAAAATATTTGGGTTGAGTTTTCTATAAACTTTCCTACACTTTACTGTAGGCGATTCGGGAGAGGAGAGGAGGCGAGGCTTTGGAGCGCAATTCCCTTGTGTCCCTGGTCCCTGGTGGAAACCTTCCCTCCACCTGCTGCTCATCAATTGAGACAGTGTTATCATCTGTACCAGAAGGGAAATGGGCTCACACATCTTCAAAACCAAGAACTATACTTTTCAAGAAAAGATTTCGCAGGTGTAATACCGATGAAGCCTTTATTGAAAATTAAACAATTATACAGGTCCATAATACACAAAACAGTGCAGTACGGTCAAAGTCAAACAGTGACCAGATTACAAATGTATCACAGGTTGATAGTGACGCGTCTTTGAGCAGACAATCCAATTTTCAGATCCAGAAGAGGGACCATTAGGCTTGAGAGCTGAGGAGGACGGGGTAGACTAGGTGGAGAGGGGGCGGAGAGGGAGAGGGAGAGTGGTAGGGCAGATTTAGTCCAGAGGCGAGGTGGGGTGGAGGATGATCCAAGAAGTATGGGGCGTGCTGTACTTCAGTAAGCTCTTCCTGCGTTCGAGAGACAAATGCTGGAATTATCTGAAAAAGAGCACTTTTTTTTTTTAATTTAGTCGTTGCCAATTATTTTTATTATTTTCTCTCCAATTTGAAATGGCCAATTATTTTTAGGCTCAGCTCACCGCTACCACCCATGCGCTGACTTGGGAGGGCGAAGATGAACACACGCTGTCCTCCTAAGCGTGTGCCGTCAGCCGACCGCTTTTTTTCACACTGTGGACTCACCATGCAGCCACCCAAGAGCTACAGCGTCAGAAGACAACGCAGCTCTCGGGCAGCTTACAGGCAAGCCCGCAGGCGCCCGGCCAGACTACAGGGGTCGCTGGTGCGTGGTGAGCCGAGGACACCCTGGCCGACCTAACCCCATGCCCCCCTCCCGGCGGCGCTCGACCAATTGAGTGCCGCCCCCTGGAAGCTCCCGTCCTCAGTCGGCAAAGGAATAGCCTGGCTTTTTTTTATTCCTTCACCATCTTGTTTGCATTGCACTTAGGCAATAAAAACAACAACAACAAAAAAACGTCCTTAGACAAATAACATTTACAAAAAAATACTCCAAAGCGGTTAACGTTCTTGTTTACTGTTCAAATGACAACAGTGTTTTAA
Source organism: Acipenser oxyrinchus oxyrinchus (assembly GCA_030684275.1). Taxonomy (NCBI): domain Eukaryota; kingdom Metazoa; phylum Chordata; class Actinopteri; order Acipenseriformes; family Acipenseridae; genus Acipenser; species Acipenser oxyrinchus. Next base: position 27,610,443 of record CM060249.1, on the reverse strand, counting down.
TCAGCCTATCAGCGCGACTGTACTGGCTTTTCTGTGACCTGTACTGTACAGTAGGGGGTGGGACAAAGTCAGTGCTGCATTGTTTTAAGTTAGGTTGCTAAAAATCTAGTTCACAGCATTGGAGGTAAAATAGTAGAAATGGGACAACAAAGCAAAAAAAAGCAAAGTATATTTCGGCTGATGATCATGTCAAGATATTTCCCAAAGAAACTGTACATGCAGATAGAGGTAAGTGTTTTGCACATCTTGTAATGTGTTTTTGGAGTAAATACGATTGATCGCTATTTAGCTTCAGAATCACACATTAAACGAAAGGCTACTACAGATGGCTGCTGAACAAAACGTAAAATAAACAGATTTCAGAAAACAAACTGGAAAGTCAGCGCAGACAAAAAGTATTCCTGTCGGTTGTAGACAAGTTAAATCAGTATGTACGATCTAGCTCAGCCACTTCGCTTCAAACAACCTGCTGCTTACTTTTTAAACGCAGTTAGAATTTTAGACCTGAATAGGTACGTTTTCTTTATTGTGACTTGGTACTAATAAAATTATTGGATGGGACAAATAACATGACAATAAACATGATGCATATATTGCAATTATTAAAGTATGCCAGATGCCCTTGGGTAACCGAGTTTTGGGACTGTTTCTAATCGATTTCCACATCTGTATAACTTGGCAAATCTTTGCTTTACACTGTCAACCAATTCAGTGGATGCAGAATGTGCTGTCTGAATGTATGGGCAAGTCCACACCAGACAGAGAATGTTGGCAGCAACTGCTGGGGGATGTTGCATGCTTGCCTTTAACAAATGACAGCACTCTGTTTTAGTAAGGAAGCAAGTACCACTATTTTTAGGCTTTTATAGTGCTCTGAAATATTGTCTACTTAGGTTTATTTAATGTTTAAACCAGTCCGCGAAATGTCAGCGAAATCCTAATTTTATTCCATAACCTACCCGCGGAAAATATGTAAATTTACTGAGATTTATGTAGACCCCTAATCATCTGGAGTTCGTTGCAATTGGGAACATTTTTAATAAGCACCTGGGGACTATCTGGAAGTTCTTGGTTCATTGCAATTGGTGCTAACTAGCGTACTAGTTTAGTATAGTCCTGAAGTAATAACTACGGGATCATCTGCAGCTTTTTGTTCTTTGCAATTGACCCATTAACCAGTAAAAAGGGCCAAAACAAAAGGTCTATACAAAAACTCACAGACATAAACACAGCAACACGGACCACCTCTATCACCACCTGTGATCACCCTTTTTATACACCCGTGACTGAAGCCTAATTAATCATCACTTATTGGATAATTACGCCTCCAGCCACATTCCCACATGTTTCTGAAAGGAGGAATTTTTATTTACATGTACAGTAAGTAAGTTGCTGTACAGTATTCCAAAGATAAAGTACAGCAACACAATATAGCGTACATAACACAGTATATATGTGTATAGCTTCCTTATGTTTTTAATTACTACAGTGTGTTCAAATACAGCATAGTAGACTGGATATTGGAAATAAATATTATTAATGAACACTATTCTAATCCATGCAGTACCAGTTTTTTATTTACCAATATTTACATATTAGTTGTGTCCAAACTTCCTCTGTGTTTTAATTCTTATGTTGCTAGGTTATTGGTGAACTCCTGATTTAGTCAACTACCCCAATTGTCACATTTTTTGTTCCATCCCTTTTGAAGTGGCAAGAAAAGTGTTGGGTGTTTTTTTGTGCTGTTGCTAACACTTCACAGGAAACCCCTACATAGGAAATTGGTTTATAACAGCAACCCTTTTAAAATGTAAACTATCAAAACACTACATTGCTTTACATCTTTAAAAAATATTATTTTGTACTGAAAAAAGGTTCCATAATCTCTGGTTTGATAATGTCTAGGTCAACAGTTTTGACTGAGATCAAAAGTGCTAGGAAGGATTATACAAGGGGAGACCTTGGGAGAAGGTGTTAATACTGTATGAGACTGAATTTCAAAGTTCAGCAGCAGGTCACAGAAAGTGGAGGCTGCACTGTTACAGAGACAGCACTGTACTTGCCCTTGTGAGCCCTCTGATTTGCAATGAAGCCTGCTCCTGTTCTGCACAGTAAAGCGCGCAAAGATATGGAAGCGCCTCATTTTTCCATGCAGCTGTTTCATTTGATAAACAGTGGTGTATAGTTTACTAGAAAATGACAAGCCAATTACAACTGTAAATGGTTGTAAGTTTTGAGAGAGTTCATTTTGTCTGTCACTGTTATTCAGACAGGATAAACGAGCTAACAGCAGACTATATGTTATAGTGCAGCCTTTTAGTAGAAAACATGAAATATAGTAAAGGCAAATATGTGAAATGCAAGTTTATTCATGCAAAACAGATCTTACGTTAAGCAGACCAATATGGTACAAGCTACACAATTCCCACCTAGGCTGTCTTGAAGTTATGCTTACTGTATGAAAGCATTATAAAGCTTAGGGATGTATGGTAAAACATCTTAAACATGGTACGGCTGCATTATTTGTCATATGAAGAAACACTATCCTTTGGTAATAAAATAAAAGTAAATAAATAAAAAATAAAACAAACGTATAGCAACATGCCTTCTTGTACTGGTGTAGTTACTTGTGTATGCCCACAGGTCCACTAGAATTTGAACTTCTTGAACGTCATAACTATGTTTTCAAATAATTTTAACTGTATAAAACCAGAAAGAAAATACTCAAATGTAATAGCTTTTTCTACAATAGCATTATTTCTGGCTAGTTTCATTTGATTCCTTTCAGAAAATGTGCCTTTGCCTTTCACTTGCTTCACAATAGGGCCTCCCATGTATGATTCAAATCAAGTTCTCGAGTTGTTTAAGATTGAATTGCACAGTAGTGTTTTATTATGTACAACAGAGAATAACCATAAAATAACTATAGTTTACTGAAAAAGTAATATTTTTGATTCCTGTCCCTTTTATGATATTGTACTGTTTCAGTATGTGAGCTTGTTTAATAGTGATAACTGAGCATTTTCCTCACACTGGAAAACCAGAAAAGCAACATAGCATCATTTCACCCTTCTTGAACGGCTCAGCAAGGCCCAACCAGCTATTTGTCTTTTTTGTAAAGTAATCGAAGCTCCAGTGGCTGAAATACAAAGAATGACCCAGTGTTGAACCTCTCTTGATGACAGATTTGTGTAACTGAAGCTTTCATTTAAAGCTTTTTATGCATTTAATGTTTTGCCACAAGAGGACTGTGGCAAATAATAGTTTTGCTTTAATATTATTTTGTTATTCTACTGTTAATGACTCTGTCTTGCCAATGTGAAAAAGAAAAAGGTAATGTGCATGTTTAAAGTAATATTAATGGGTTTGGCAGGCATTTTCTGTGGTACCATATTAATACTAAAATTAAAGTGAAAAAATAAGTTGTTGCACTGGAATTAAGCCAGGTTTTCATCCAAGTCTGGCAAGCTGAAAATGTGTTGGAAGTTCATTATTTGACCTTTGCCAAAACTCACTCACTCAGCTGCCAAGCCCGACTATACATGGGCCGTAGATGCTGAGCACATTTTATTCCTGTTCAATCATATACAGGTTTGAATGCTTTAGTTAATACCCCATCTGGAAAAATATAGCAATAAACTGCATTTTTTCCATTAAGCGATGGTGTAAGGGAGCAGTTCAGTCTCCATGTCTGTTCAAATGTAATGTATTCAATGCAATACATACATTTATTAAAACAAAAGTACAGTAACCTTTGGCAGAATGTCAACTTTTGTGCTGTGCGGTTTCACTAAAAGATCTGTTGGTTCTGTAATTAAAACTGCAGCATTCACCTACTACAATATTATTGCCTGGAGAATGGACCTTGGCTGATTTTGAGTTCTGGTGGTCTGTCCTGTAAAATAAACTTCATTGTGCCAGTGCAAGCGCAGCCCATTGCTTCCTTTGCTTTCATCATGTGGGATGACTCATAAACTTGGCCTGCTATGTCCACTTGATAGCCATAGCTGATGAGACCTAGATAATGGTGTATATTGATTTAAGTGCATTTAAATAAATGGGAGCAAAGTGGATAAGTGTGTTAATATACTAGCCATACATCCATAGGCCTGATAATAGGTCACACAAGGCTACTGCTTGTGCTTCTCCTCATTGTAAAAAAAATAGAATTCAGTCATTTTCCCAGAGGAACAATGGTATAAATTGGGGTTACATTCCTGACTCTTTGGCCAGATAATACATTTTTACAAAAATGACCCATTATATTGTACTCATGCAATTATTTATTTAACTCTTTACACTCAGCCAGGTGATTACATGCATATTACTCAGGCACCTACCTGGCTTGTTTAAAAGTACAGACTCGGGGCTTTCCAATGACATATTCAGTGTGTGTATGCGGTACTCCAAGCCGGAACTGCGATTGCCTGAACTTAAACCCCTCATCATGTGACAGAGTTCACAGCTTAGGTTTCGTTTTGAGTCCATTGCTCTTATCAGACATTGTTAAGGGCAAATAAATGTCTTAAATGCCGTATCGATATCGTAAAGTCAAAGCAGGGTAATAATGCAAAAGAGTCATAAGTGCTGTGCGTCGTAAGTCGAAGCATCGTAAGTCGAGGATCGCGATTATTATTATTATTATTATTATTATTATTATTATTATTATTATTGTCAGGTTCCACGAAACGAAGTATTAATACAAAGTCAGTAGCTGTGTGACAGGGTACACACCACCCCTGTGTTTAGTTGTATTTTTTTTATTATTATTGTTATTATTTAAACATATCGAATGTATTTAATCCCTCAACCACTATATAAACCAGCAGCTTTTGCTGACCAGGGTTGGTTGTGTTGGAGTAGAGGAGAAAGGATACAGAGAGAATGAGAAAGATCTAAAGAAGACAATTGCTACGCACACTGGATTGTCCGTTTTCTATTTTTGTTTGTTTGGCCATTGTGCCTTTTTGTTTTGGAAAAGTCTTTTGTTTGTTTGTTTGATTTATTATTTAATAAAACCAATTTGTTCATCGAATTTAATGAAGTATGGCTCTAACGCGTACTTAATTTCAAATGAGTTCAGCATGCCTTTGGAGCATCCGTCTGAAACTGGCCTAACCTATTAAGTTTGACCTGTTGTCAGCAATAACATAATTTTTTTTAAACTTGCAAAACACCAGATTTTTGTCTCCAGTTTATTATAGAAAGGCCTGGGAAGTTGGGAGAGGCTGCTATATTTAAATGAGAAACAGTTTGTTTTATTATAGAAAATAAATGAAAAACTTAAGTGATTATGTTTTATATTTTCTTTATTTTTCATATGATGAACTTATTATTTTTAGGAAAAGTTATCAATTCACCCACCAGTAAATGTTCAAGCACAGGAAATTAGCCGAAGAAACCGAGCCTGTCAGAGATCTTTTATTTGGGCTTAAAAAAACCTGTTTGGCAACAGTAAGAAATGCACCTACGCCTGTCAAAGATGGCACATTGGATATGCACTTATGTTTATTTTCCCTCTGTTAACTGTCATACCATGTATTTAAGTTAGAAACTTTTCATTTACATTTAAACACACTGGAGTTAGAAAATGATGATAAATATTTAGACACAGTGCTACACTTTTAATCAAGCGCTTAATAAGATGCTTCTGCAACATAAATAAAGCGATCAATAATTGACATGCTTTCATTAGTTAACTTGAATGCTTGCTGCGCAGTCATTTTCTGAAAACAAAGACAGTGAATAATATGGTTGAGGACTGGACCAGGTTCCGTGACTGGTCCGATCCAAATCTATGGAAGTCTGCTACAGGTCCAATACACCTTAAGGAAGACCGGTACAGAGAGTGGATGCAGATCCATCGCACAAACCCTGGGCACGCAAGCTTTTTTTCTCTCTGTTTTAAAAAGCTTGGCACTAGTTCAATGTCGGAAACATGCGCAATGTATAAAACACTGCATACTCCTAAGACCTAATGCATTATATTTTTTGAAAAGCTCAACAGTAAAAAAGAAATAATAATAAAAAAAATAAAAATACACCCAAAGCCAAATCTCACAGAGGCTTTATTGAGAAGTTATGACAGTGTAATCAACATGTGGATTTTATATGTTGTCATGTAATAACCCGAGCCTGTGAACATGTCATATGATCTGTTAAATTCTCTTTCCCATGCAACATGGGACAGTCGTTACCCTCAAACATATCTTTTTAAATGATACAATATTTTAATAAGTATTTCTCTTATCAAGAAAATGAACAGGATAGAATAACATTCACAATAGCAAAAAATGTAAATGTCCGTAAACAGAAACCCTGAGAGATTGGCATTTTCTCTTTTTCACATGAAAAAGCAGGTCCTAAATTAGTTACTTGCCTCTACAGGTTTAATTAACTATTTTAGAACCTGCTTGGAGTGAAAACCTGGACTGGAACGGATCTCAAGGGTTTTTACCAGTTTTTACTATCACTGGACTAGAGCAAGAATGTAACATTCTTCGGTTGTTTTGTTGCATCATCAATGCTGATGCTCATGTAAAAATTCTGCTAAAGTACAAAGACTACTTAATGTTCTCTGTTGGTTTCCCGTTTAACATGGATTTGGAGGTTGAATAGTAAATACCAAGCAGTCATATAAATACTGCCAGCTATAACTTGAAACCTAAGTTTGACTTCGGTAGAATGTCAGCTCTGGTTATGACGCTGACTGTGACACGACCTGTTTCACAAGGACCTGTCATTTTCTGCTATTCTGAAAAGTTATAATAAAACCTAAGTGTGGTGTTACTGCACTACGCAGAGGGATAAACGTGTTATTATTTGTTTATTTAGCAGATGCCTTTATCCAAGGCGACTTACAGAGATTAGGGTGTGTGAACTATGCATCAGCTGCAGGGTCACTTACAACAATGTCTCACCCGAAGGACAGAGCACAAGGAGGTTAAATGACTTGCTCATGGTCATACAATGAGTCAGTGGCTGAGGTGGGATTTGAACCGGGGACCTTCTGGTTACAAGCCCTTTTCTTTAACCACTGAACCACACAGCCTCCTATAAAAACTCTTAACGTAGTCAGCACGTGTGACTATAAAGTCATGTGACAGATTACCATGCTGGCAGTGGAGATAAACCGGTATGGACCGCTGATGCTGAAGTCCAATCCGATTTTTATTTTTTACTCGCCAATGGCGTTATGGTACGTACTGCGGTACAGGGCTGAACTGGATATCGGGCCGGTTTTTGCAGTCCAATATGCATCCCTAATGAATAGCAAGTTGTTTTAATAGCATTACACAGGTATTTGTATAGTTATTTGTTTGAAAGATGTCGTTTGAATATTGTCAGGAAAATATCAGGAAAAATATATTTGCTTTGTATGTGTATTATTACATGGTGATCAGACATTGTACCATTGTAAGTGTTTATTTCTGAGATGTATTAGCTGATTGGTGCAAGTGTAGTGTTGTAACACACACTTGTTTAAGAGTAAGTCATTCAAATTTTATCTACTCGCCATAAAACCATGTATATAATTTAAAAGCTTAGAACTTGAAGAACATTATTTTCAAACTGTTTACAGCATTCAGAACATGGTAAATGTAAAAAGATAAATGGCACAAAAATGACAAAGAAATTACAAAGTCAAATTACAAATATTTTTCAACAACTTTATGGATTACATACATACATACATACATACATACATACATACATTCATACATACATACATACATACATACATACATAAATACATCACTGTTGGGTCAGAATTTAATTTTATTTAATGTTGTGTGCCAGAATTCAAAACATGGTGTAAAAGAGGGAGCTGGCTTAGTCGTGGGATCTGAGGACGCCTACTGAACCTTCAGTTCTCCTAAGCTGTGTGGATAATTACTACAGTGAGGGAAAAAATGATTGGACATTCCAAATTTAGGGAGGAAATAGGGGCTAAAATAACTGGGCGCACTAAATTAATAATAAAATAATAATGACAAAAATGCACATTGACAATTCAGACGATTCATTGTCTTCAAATGTGTTGGCAACACACAGGAATTTTAAAGAGCATTCCATGATTTTAAGGCTATGCCACAAAAGGAATGCTGACAAAGACAAAAACTTTAAGGACCGCTGCCAAAGAAGTCCAGGGAGGCTCTCTTAATCTTATGTAAACACTAGGGTAGAACAGAGAGAAAATAATGAGCTCTAACAATGTAAACTAAAGCATTTGATTAATTAGTAGAGTAAGAAAGGCATGGTAGGAAAGCTGTCATACAGTGAAACCCAGTCGCAGTTTCAGGTGCTACCCTGTTTAAAAATAACTACTGTACAGTTGAGTCCTATTACAACAAACCAAAGGAACCAGGTAAACTGAAACCATAACAGACTACCTGAAAGTAAGACATGCAAAGTGAGATTTCCTTTTTTTTAAAGAAAAAAAAAACGCTCTTGAGATCTGCATAGCGAATAGAAGTGCCCGACAGGTAAGATGTGTGGAATTATTTCATCAGCTAGAACCACATTAATTGTGCGCTGGTCTGTATATGGAACTTGTCTCAAGGAAGGAGTTAACTGGATATTTCCTTGCTTCAAATAAATGTGTCTAGATCTGCACATTTTTTTATACATTTAATTTAGATTTTTCTCCCCAGATAGAATGGATTTTCCAGTTTTCTTTCTTAACAGTAAGACCTGCATGTGTTTTTTGGCAAGTTGAACAAGAGCAGGCCTTCATGAGAAAGTTCTGGTTAACACTGGTTTAAAAATCTCACCTTCCTCTATAAAATCACAGATGAAGAACTGGGACCTGCAGTCACACAGGATTATTGTGTTGTATGATGTTTTCATTAGAAAGAAGCATTTGAATTAGTTTCAGCTGGTCTCCCCTCCCCCTTATTGTCCAGTGATAGGCTGTAAACTCAGACAGGGTTTCCACTGAGTTCTTCCTGGGTGGCCACAGAGGAAAGCTTTAGGAGCAATAATGTCTCCTGTTTGTGTTGTGAGGAGAATTCAAAGATACACAGCCTTTTTCCTTAAATAAAAGATGTGGTCAAACAGCTTTGGGGGGAAAAAAGCAACTTTGTCAAAGTAAGTATTTATTAAATGTACTTTAATGAGAATTTCTCATCAGATCTCTTAGCATTTTTTGTGCCACAAGTCACCAGGGAGCTTATTTTTCTTTGTGCATTCAGGAACTTTAATGCTGGTTTAAGGTCAGTTCAATAAAAGGCTTTGGGGTTTATTTTTTGACACAAACCTTCAAAAACAAAATAGACAGGGTAGCACCATGGCCAAGCTGTTACTGGCAGGAAGAGAGACTGAGAGACAAGAAAGTTGCAGTGAAGCGCTATCATGTACGTTTAATCACAAATACAGAACACTAAACAAAACACATTAACAAAATAAACAGGCACAATGGCCAAAACAAAAAGTCTACACAAACTCACGGACATAAACAGGACAGCACACAGCAACACGCACCTTCACCAACACCGACATTAACCTCTCTAACACCCGTAATTCCCCTTCATATACACCTGTGGCTGGAGCCTCATTACCCATTAATCATTCAGTTATGGCATTCCCATGTTTTCTCCACACACACACACCTTATACCTGCAGAGCTTCTGCCCTGCCACAAGCCCTTTTCACACGAACGAGTTCAAAGTCAGCATTGAAGCGGCATGTTGGGCTGTGTGAATATTTTATAATGGCCCTGAACCTAAGACTGGAAAAAAATCATTGTTAATGGGTAAAAAAATAATAATTCTAAAGTATTGTAGCGTTGCCTGGAAATGAAGCAGGCTCAAACAAGTTTTGCAGGTTCTAGAATGCAGCACTTTATAAAGACGAGACTACACTTGACATGTTAAGCGTGCAGCTTTACCAGCCAATAGTACAACTACAGCTGAGCAGCGTAGTGCTAGTCAGACTGTGACAAAATAATAAAATAAAATAAGTCCAAAGTGCACTGTTTTGGCCGCAATCCAGGCCATGCCCCCTGGTGCACCAGCCATCAATCCCAAGCATGGACGGTTTCCCGCTCTATCCCTTGATTTTTGCAACATCTTGTCCACTGATTTGTGACAACAATGTTGCAACCGGGTCCTGCTCGCGTGGCAAGCCAAGCCTCTGATTGGGCGATTCTTCCATCTCTGACGTCCCTGAACACCTGCTGCCATTGAACCTTTGACCCTGGGTCACAGAACCTTCCCAAACGTGGTTACAGCAGACCCAGGGTCATTACAGTGTCAATACTGATGTTTTTAATTACTAGTGATTGTATAGGCTTACTCGTCACTAATTAATAAATACATTTAAAATAAAAACTTTGGTTACTTTATCTAGTTATTTATCCTGTTTTATTTGAATGCCATATGTCATGCTTTTTCATGACTTACTGGTATCTTGTTTATGCCATGAATGTTTACATTTTCTATAAATAAGATATCAGCAACAATACTGTAGCTCCCTGAACTTATTTGAAGGTACTGTACGCTAATCTGTTTTAGAAGGTAACAGCACAGAGTTGGTAGTACAGAACTCGTCCCTTCTGACAGGTGGGCTGGGTGCAGAAGTGCCTTCTTCAGACCCAGTGTTTGTCAAGTTATTTTGAAATTCCTCTATTAAAATATCCTCATGTAAGTCAGAAATTAGATCTAAGTTTACTTCTATTAAAATAGTTCTTATTTTGTGATTATTATCATTTTGTAAACAGTATGCTTAGCGATAGAATTTGCGGTGCAGTATGATACACAATGAAAAAAAAATCTGGTTACTACCTTTTCATGATATATCATAAATATTACTCATGGAAATGTAGCCACAGGAATCTCTTTTTTTAACGATACTCTATCACCTTGGCAATAAAATGCGAGAGCTACAGTGTGCCTGAAGCTCCTGCAACCTTACCAGGTTATTACATTGTATAACTGCAAATTAAAAGCAAACAAAACGTAGCCAAATCCACTTCTTCAGACGAAGACAATGTCGTTTTATTTTTCATTTTTGTTGAAGTGCTTTCCATTGCCATGAGAACGAGTTGTTGACAGACAGGTTTAAAAGTTCATCTCTTATGATCTTTTTGGCTGTGTGAAAGGATTATGACGGTATTATACCAGCATAGGTGGTGCAATTTCGTGCTGTGTGAATAGGTCTTTTTAAGATTTTTTGAGATGGCTCAGTACTGCCATTTGTGTGTGAAAGTGACTTAAAGGTAACATTCACACTGAAACTCAACATACCTAAATAGCTGAGTCTGTATATTTTGATGTGCTTGCTGGTGGGATGGGATTCAGACCATGTGTTATGCATATTTAGTCTTTACATGTTGGTGGGTTAGGGTGTTTGAGAAATGAAGGAAATAAAGGAAGGAATAAAAAGATCTGCTGCTGCTACAATGCTTGGTGTGCATTTCTTTTTCTGGAGGCCTGCCAGAGGGCGAGTGAAAGCATTGTAGGTCGCTGGAGAGCTGGCCCTGACCCGTGCAAATACTGATTTAGTTAGTTACTTTTATTATACAGTATCAGCCAAGTTTAAGAGGATATTGCTAACTGAGACCACAAAGTATAATTTTAGGTCGCAGAGCCAAAACACAGAGATAGAACAATACAGTAAAAAAATATTCAAATAAATTAATCATAGGTGAAGATGAAGATGGCATGTTGTATAATGCTAGAAAGGAAGAAGTAAAGATGCATGCCAGCAAAACTGCACATTATAGAGAACGCTTTGTGTCAATTCAATATACCTGGCAGGGCAATATAGCTTGAAGATGGCTATGGTGATTCTTGGGAACTCATTAAACCAGTTCCAATCCCTGCTGGTATAATTCATAACAGACTTGCATTAAAGCTCTGTGAATTGTAAATACGGGCACTGTAGTGCAATACTCTGACATATCAGCCTACACTGTAACAAAGGAGCCTTTGCCAACCTATTATAATAAAGGGTTTACCATTCTTGCTGTTTTGTGAGATACAAAGATATATAACACTAATATTATGAAATTCTTAACATAATATTAATGCCAAAAGTAAAAATAACTCTCTAATGTCCACATGCAGTGCTGTTCCAAGACCACCTCACTAAGACCAGATGGTCATTCTCAGTGAGGTCCCAGAGCCAAAATGCATATAAACATCAGTGCTTCTCCATCTAAGTCAATTTTTTCCCCCCGACATTAAACATTAAGAAATTGTAAAAAATGATACAAAGCATGAGGACATCCACCTCAGTCCAGAGTTTCTGTAAAAAAAAAAAAATATCATTTTGACTCAGTGATATCCATTCTAGAACTATAGGCCACAAAAAGCAACAAAAAAGATCATGGCAGACTAAAGAGAAAGGGAAAATATGTAGTACAGGAGGGGGAAAAAGGACTACATCCCCCAGAATGCCAAGGGAGTAAGCCAGGATGAGGAGCACCTGGCTCCAATTGATTTAATTAAGCTCTGCTTAAAAGGGGTGGAAACTCTGCAGTCCCTGCTGTGTGTCAGACAGTCTCCAGTCTGTGTGAAGCAAGGCTGTCACTGTGAAGAAACCTGTGTGGTTCCGAAAGGTACTGTGTGAACCTTTTTTGTGTTTGGTGTGTGTTCAAAGTGTTTTGTGAAACCGGTAAACAGCTTAGCTGCCTGTTAGTGGAAAAACAAAAGTTTAGTTAGTACTCTGAGTGGGAGTTTGGTTTTGTTTTGTGCTTGTTTATTTTATTATTGTAAATAATGACAGTGCACGCAAGTGCTAAACCTGCAATTCTGGTGTCTGGGTCTGTGGTTTTAAAGGGCGAAAATGAACTTTAGCCGCAAGGCTGTGTTACAAACAGGAATTTACTTGTAGTGAACTTTTTCTGTATCTTGGGATGAGTGTAATGCACAGTTTATCTGCTTTTTGTGTTCCTGTGCCTTTCATTTTTTTTTTGTGAAGCAGCAACCTTATTTTTACAGTGGGAGCAGTTATTTTTATTTTCCCTGCCAAAAAGTGAGTCAGCATTTTGAAAGCCTTCCGATGCCAGCTCAACTCACCAGAGTATGTAGATGGACTAGTACTGTATTTGCGGTGTCAGTAGATGTGATAGATGAACCATATCTTCTGGTCTTAAAGGAGATTAATAGATTGCATTTTGTGAACCCCTTTTTCACAAATGTTTTAGATGCATTTACTGTTACTTGCTTGACCAGAATCGGTTCAGGTCAAATGTTAACCTGGTTTTCAATGTTGCTTCTAAAAAAGAATGCCGTTGAAGTTAATTCTATATAGTGTGTGGAAAACCAATTTGAGCTCAGCAAGCTGTTAAGAACCGTGTGGCCTCCAAAGCGTTAATTAGTGACCCACTGAACCAAAGCCAAGTCCTTTCCCTTTTGAATCTTGTCAAAAGCTTCTTGTAAATGAATTTAAACAAACTGAAGAAATCCCCCCTCCATCATTGTTTGTGATCTAATTCAATGAGTTTTCATTTAAAAGGAGCCTAATGTTGTTAGTGGTAAACGGATTTGCACAATTTAAATACATTTTGCCTCCCTATGGTAGGAAAGATTTATGGATGATCTTGCTACCTGTTTTTTAAAATGATGTATACAAGCCTAAAAGAGTGAGTCACGCTGTATTTAATAGGTTTAACCTTTTTCACGTCTACCATCTCTTCCATTGCTTTCCATGCACATTGGGCATGGATACAAGCTTTTTTGTATGTATAAAATACAGAGCCTTATTTAAATTTTGCATTTAATATCTTGGCTATTATCTGAACAGCTAGATGTTAAAAAGTTGTTCTCCCTAGTCTGTGAATTACCAAATCATTACCAAAATGTAATTAGAAACCCCAGCAAGGATCCTTGGAAGATTTAGTTTATTTTGCATGCAAGTTACATAAAGTTTACAAACGAGAGGAGGCCATTTGGCCCATCTTGCACATTTGGTTGTTAGTAGCTTATTGATCCCAGAATCTCATCAAGCAGTTTCTTGAAGGATCGCAGAGTGTCGCCTTCAGCAACATTACTGGGGAGTTGGTTCCAGATTCCCACGATTCTCTTGTGTAAAGTGCCTCCTATTTTCTGTTCTGAATGCCCCTTTATCTAATCTCCACTTGTGACCCCTGGTCCTTATTTATTTTTTCACGTCGAAAAAGTCCTTTGGATCGACATTGTCAATACCTTTTAGGATTTTGAATGCTTGAATCAGATCACTGCGTAGTCTTTGTTCAAGATTGAATAGATTCAATTCTTTTAGCCTGTCTACATATGACATGCCTTTTAAACCCAGAATAATTCTGGTTGCTCTTTGCACTCTTTCTAGAGCAGCAATATCCTTTTTGTAGCTAGGTGACCAGAACTGAGCACTATATTCTAGATGAGGTCTTACTAATGCATTGTAAAGTTTTAACGTTACTTCCCATGATTTTTTTAAATTCAACACTTTTCACTATATATCCGACTTTGTCAAAAGCTTTCTGGAAATCTAAATAAACCATGTCATATGTTTTGCAATTATCCATTGTTAATGTTGCATCCTCAAAAAAATCAACCAGGTTAGGTTCAGTTTTTTTTTTTTTTTCTTAAAGCAAAGAGAAGACTATTTTGTAATGGAACAATGTTAGTCCATGTTGGGGCTAGGTGGCACAGTAGCTACATTCATTCACTGCCTTTAATAAGATGAGAGAATCCCAGTACTGAATGGCAGGGGCTGTTCAGGCCAGGATTTGTGGTATACTCAAGGCTAAAAGGGAAGCTAGTTCCATTGACATACAAAAAACAAATTAACCCTTGTCATTGTATCCCAGAAATCATTTGTTAGTGACCTCATATTTGCAGTGTTGTGTAAATAATTGATTGCAATAAGTGTTAACGGGTTCTTGCTATCGCCAATTACCTTCAATGCTGCTAGGATGGGTTTGATGCCCATTGACACATGGAACTTCAGTTCTGTGCCTTGTTTTTAAGCTACTCGCTTGCACAATTTTGATAACTTGATGACATATGCTTGAACTGCTGGCTTCAATAACAGTAACACTGAGCTGCTGTATCCACCTGTAAAGAATACAGCATCACCACTGGTTTCTCACATGTGAGTAACTCTCCCAAATTAGGCCATAATTTGCCTTATTGTTTAGCTAATTTTATATGCTTGCTCCTCTCAAGCACCTTGCAGCAAGTACTAATTAGCGATAGAAGCACCTGTCCTTCTAGAGCAAATCCATACGAAGAATGAAAAGTATAGAGGCTTGTTGGTGCTTGACCCTCTCTTGCCTCTTGAGGTTTAAATCTCTCTAGGGTCACTAAATGAAATTTAGTTTGGTGAGCTAACAGTGTACATAAGTCCATATAAACAAAACAATATTTGTTTGGGAGAGACGCCGGACTAAATTGCTCAGGTTGCGTGTGAGGGATGTGTGACCGTATGTAATCACATTAACCTTCACCTTTTATGAGCATTACAATGCACAAAATTAAAAAAAGAAATAGATATGAAAAGGAGGGCAAGATGGTTGTACAGTATTCTAGTTTGTATTTGGGAAATAAAAACAACCCTGTCTTTCCTCAAAGGAACACACCTACATGTACTGTACTGTGATCACATCTGAAGATTAAACAAGTTCAATTTGCAGTGGAGCATGTGCTTGAAAACATCCAGTGACCTTGTGGGAAGTCACCTTGCAGCAGATATGATCTCATGCAGTGTGAAGAGGTTTAATAATCACGAGTGTGGGAAGCATCCAACTTGCTGTACAGAGTTGGTGACAAAGGTTGATTGCCTTACTGAGAGAAAAGCTGATTATCTATACATCTGTATAGAGTACAGTGTATTTGATTACTATTAATGCCTTTTAAAAAAAGGAACTTTTCAATGATATACCCAGCCTGAGGCCGCACAAAGTCATCGATAATGAAGTCCTTTTATTCATTTATGTATTTTATATACTGGCAATTAAAATAACTTCACTTAACATATCGCGGATATGAAACGTGTTAATGTTCAATTTCAAAATTTATAATGGAGGAGGTTTAAGTGTTAAGTTTTGTAAAGAAAAACACTTCACTATCTTCCACTTCAGTTTACTTTTGAAAAGAAGCGTGCGTTAAAAGAAAACACATTAAATACATGTTAAATATTTACTTTGCACAAATACTAAAATATATTGCATGAATAAATATATTTAATTCAAATCCTTGTAGCCATGACCATTCCGTGAAATGGTCTATTTTTAGCCGGGCTGTGCCTTGATGTTTACAGTGACAAATCCCATTATTATTATTACCGGTTACAGTAGTTTGCCTGACTCCAAGTTACTTCTTGCTCAACAGTGACACGTAACGATGGCTTTGCTGTAGTTGGTTTCTCACCTCAATCATATGATAGGGGCTCTTTGGCTACTGACTTGCCGTAAAAAACATTGTATAAGTTGATTTTTTTTTTTTTAAGGCATTTTTGCAGGGCACTTAAGAGGGGAGCGACTAATACACTGTTGCGACATATGCGCCACTGTGTAATATTAAACTACTGTACCAGCGCCACAATGGGATTACTACAGCCACGGTTATTATGGCTCACACAAACTCAACTGTCAACAACCCGATTTATTTTTTCAGGATCTACGGCACAAAACCACTGTTCTAATTAAAAGTTTTATTTAGTCATTTTGAATGTTAAACGCAAGCTTTCATGCTCTTAACTGACCTCCTCTCAACCCAGATGCATGTACGTGGAGAAAATAAAAACAGTGGTCTAAAGTTATCAATCTTCGAAATATGAAAGCGTTACTGCTGTACTGCTTTACTGTTAACACATAGCTGTCAGTCTCTATGTATTTCCTTACTCCCACCCTCCCGAGCTATTGGTTTGTCAACATTCAGACTGAACCCCCCCCCGTGGATCCATAAAACAGCTGTTGGTTAGAAAGCCGAGTAAACTTATCCTGTCTTCCATTCATTGCAATGTTATATAATGCAGATGTCTTTGAGACTGGATAAAGTAGAACAGTCAGACATAAAACAGATACTGTATGCTACACAACAGGTTTGAAATTGCGTGTTGTTGAATTTGCCAAAATGCATGGCAGTCACAATGCTGAAAACAGTATGTGACTGGAGACAAAAAGACAAACTTAAATATTTGCAAAAGAAAAACAAGCTGACAGAGGAGGAAAGTGGTAATGGCCCGAGGTAGAAAACATTTTGTTTCAATTGAGTACTTTTAATTACTTTAATACGTACTGTAACTCATTCTACATATCGGTGCAATGCAGCAGTACACTTGTAAAGTGGTTCTGATTAACAAAGACAAATGTATTTGTACATCTGGAAGTTTGATGCAATTGTACTGCACCGTATGCAACACTGAAGATGCTTTTTTTTTACTGGTTATTAGATGGTGCAGTGTTTAGTTTATTTTTACAGTAACTGCAATAATGGTCAACAACATCGTTAGTTTTTGGTAAAAATGTCGACAGGGAGCAAAATAAAGGGAAAGAGCAAGTCAGCTGTTTTGAGTTACTTTTCATTCACTGATGATACTCAAAAAAAGTAACATGCATCATGCAAAGAAATATTTGCATACAATCGGACAACTTCTCCAATGTAGAAACACCTGGCGACTTTTCACCTCAAAGAGAACATCCTGCTTTAAAATCTAATCCCAGGGTAGCTAGGCCCTATGTCTTTGAATCCTTCACAACACAATTTAAATTAAATGAAGAAAAAAAAACGCTGTAAGTGTATATTCTACGCCCACTAAGGTCTGTAAAATTGTAAGATATTTGAATTGCTATTTGAGAATTATTTTTACTATGAATGATTCTCTAGTTATTTACTGTTTCCACCATCACATAACGCATCTTTTAAGCCAATGCAATTTTAAGGTGGCTGGTTTGGAAAGAGTATTTTAAGACAAATACAAATTTTAACAATAAGCCTTACTACAGCATACCACGTAAACTGTTGACAGAACTTTAAATGGTAAATGTCAACCGAGAATCTTGTATTTAATAGCCTATTGTAATGTTAAGCCACCACAGTAGTACAGTATCTTCGATGGCAACAAAAGACATTCTAAATATAGTTCATATTATGTTGCTTTTAAAATGTCCTTTTTTTTTTTTTTTTTTTTTTTTTGAAGAATCGATTCTCAAAGTCAATTCCAAGATCATGAATTAATTCTGGAATCTACTCTCAAATCTCTGGAATTGCCTATCACTACCTGAAAGCATCATCTTGCATCTCTGCACATTGCAAAATCTAAAAAGCCTCATGCATTCGGCAAGGAGCTAGTATTAACTGCCTGCTTGGACATCATTGAGCTAATGCTAGGTAAGGAAGCTGCACAAAAGATCCAATGTATGCCACTGTCAAATAATACTGTAACAAAGGCGCATTGAAGAAATGGTGGGTGAAGTTTGCAGCTCAGTGAACGGCTTTGTGAAAGTTGCATGTTTGCATTTCAAATTGATGAAAGCATCGGCAAATGTGCACAGCTCATGGTTTTTGTACGTGGTGTGCCACGATGAGCTTATTGAAGATTTATTTTGTGAAGAGTTCAAGAAGAGAGGTACAGGTGCCACCATTTTGTAATGCTTAAATGCCTACATTAAATCTGAAGGTCATGAATGGAAAAAGTGTGTTGGATTGTGCACGGATGGTGCTGCAGCATTGACTGGCAATCACAGTGGAGTAACAGCAAGATTTAAGTTGCAAGTAAATGCAGCCAGACCATGAAAATTTGAATACTGTGATCCAAATGGTTAACCATGTTTGTGCGAGGAATTGGGAGCAGAGCACCAGCACCTGTTACTGCATTCTGAAGGTAAATGATCGTCTCGAGGAAAAATGCTCAACTGTCGTTTTGAGATCAAAGAAGAATAGATATTTTTTGAACGAACAATGATCCCCCTGGCTTACTTGGCCGACATATTCAACCATCCGAATGACCTTAAAGTACATTTGCAGGGAGAAAATGCCTCTTGTCTTTCAAAGACAATCGTTTTTTAGAAAAGTAAAAACTGTGGAACTCGAGTTGAAAGTGGCATGCTGGACATGTTTGCTTTATTGTGCCAAGCCAGAGATGTGGATATAAAAGAAGTTGTCATCTCTCACTTAAATGCGTTTGCCACAAAACTTGAGGAATATTTTCCAGATGTCAAAGATGAAGTCTGGGATTGGGTTTGCGATCCTTTTGACAGTTCAAAACATGACATGCCTGTTTACAGGAAGATCTGAATAATAACTGATTGAACTGTATTCAGACAAGAATCTAGCTTCAGTTTCGTCAAGACCCAA
The DNA here is from genome assembly GCA_030684275.1 of Acipenser oxyrinchus oxyrinchus. NCBI lineage: Eukaryota > Metazoa > Chordata > Actinopteri > Acipenseriformes > Acipenseridae > Acipenser > Acipenser oxyrinchus. The sequence continues at coordinate 27,591,178 of CM060249.1, read as the reverse complement.
ATGCCCTTAGAACATTCTGGGTTCATGCTCTTTTGGAATACCCAATTGAAAGTGTGTGTTCCCTTTTCTACAACTTACTTATGCAAATCCACAGTTTAAGCCCTGAGGGTTATGAAGAACACGTACCATGCCAGGATGCAACCATCCCATAGTCTGAGGGTCTGCTTATCTAACATCAATCCTATGTAGAAATGTATGTATTTTTTACATGAGCTGAACTGCAACTGTTAATGCTACTATAAAAGCCTTAGAAAGGAAATAAATGGTTGTGTAAAAAAAGGCCATAATAAGAGGTATGTTATTTTATGCAACAAATACCTGTTGTGTTGTATGAAACCAAGTGAAATATTACCCAAAGTGCAATTGTACATGTATTTCTATCGGCAATCTTCATCTTAAAACAATAAAATAAAAGGTTGTGTCTGCAGCAGCAGGAAAGCAGCGTGCAACTGTAGTACTTTTTATATTTGTGCTTGTAGCCTTTGTGTTTTACTTACTGCATGTCCTTTTTATAATTTTCTATCTATCCATTTTTGCAAATGGAGATTTTTAAAACTTTATTCTTACTTTTATACTGCTGCAGAAAATGACCTGGCTACTCGGGTGAGTTGGTAAACTTTGGAAACTCCTGATGTAGGTCACCAATTTAATTTTAGCAGTACTGATACTTTACAGTGGCTCATTAAGGACAGTGAAATAAAAACATTATGTTGATCATTAGTCACATTGGGTCTGGCACTCCTGCTACAGTGGACCCTACTGGTCAGATGCCTGGTGAGCTTAAGCAGACACTTGCAGGGCTGACCTTAGTCTTCCAGTAGCTCACTGACATCTGCTCACTCAATTCCTAAAAGAAGAAACATTCTCTCAGGATCTCGACACTGTCGAGATCACAAGATGCATTTTCTCAGGATTGACATTTCAAACCGTTACATTATGTCGATCACAAGATAAAAGATCTCGGATATTTCAAACCACCATGTGAGATCATAAGATCAATGATCTCCGGATAATATACTGTATGTGATTTGTCTCTGCTGTTTTTCCATTTCTTGACCTTGGCCCAATCTTATGCTATGCTGTTCAATTCATGCTGTGGATGTTATGATGATTTACTTTTTCATGATACTTACAGCTATAACGTGATATTTATATATGTGGCAGGGACTATTTAAGTTACCAACGTACAGTACGTGTTTGTACTTTCCATCATGCAGAACATTCCTGTATGTGATTAAAGCCCCTTTCTTCAACTTGGATTGCTGCCTTTGCAAACTTGGATTTACTGCTACTGTTCTAATTCTTGGTTGTAAATTGAATTTAGTGCAAGGCTTTGCATATACCACACTGTAAATAGTCTTTCTGCTTCATTAAAGAAATGTCAGTCATGAAAGTAGCAGTATTTTGGTGACATGCTCACCATGTGTATCAGATAACTGTTGGATAGAATAGCCAGACCTCCCAGAAAGGAGTACAATGAGAACCTATGATTTATTTTTCCTTGCTAGTCACCAGTTTTTATATGGATTGTTTTGATGAAAGTGGAATGAGATTAAACACTATAAGCCACTGTGACAAAGCCAGTGAAAAGTCTTGGGAGATGGTACAATGGGAATCTAAAGGACACAGTTCGTGTGGGAGAAGTTAGACAACAAGCAGTGGAAGGGTTGAAGAGCATTGACAGCAGCGCTTTACCAAGCAAACTAAAACACTGGTGCTTTCAGTTTGGTCTACTGCCGAGGCTGCTGTGGCCACTGACTGTGTACAAGGTTTTTTTGACAACAGTAGAGAAGCTGGAAGCTTTAATCGGTTCATACATCGGGAAATGGTTGGGAGTAAACGAATACTGCAGCTACCAGTCTAACCTAACCGAGGAGTTGAAGTGCGCCAAGGTCTGACTGGAAATCGTAGTAGAGTCACGCGACAAATGTGTAAGGGGGGCAGCCCCTGTGTTGAAAACTGGAAGAAAGTGGGCGGCAAAGAAAGCTGTGGAAGATGCAAAGGCTGCCCTTTGAATTCATTATCATGGGGCAAGTTCAGCATGGAAGAGGGGGTCTTGGTCTCAGTTCAGCTCCTCCTACATGGCACAAGGCAGCCCCAGCTCAGCGAAGGAAGCTGGTAGTCAACGAGGTGCAAAAGCAGGAGGAGAGGATGAGGCATATAAAGGCCATTTCCCAGGCCAAGCAGGGAGAATGGATAAGATGGGAGTGTGGAACAACGCAAGATTGGCTGGCAAGACCTATGGTCAGTGGAACAGAGCAGGATCAGTTTCCTCATCAGGTCAACATATGATGTTCTCCCATCACCACAGAACCTAAACCTCTGGGTAGGAGAGGATCCCTCATGTCCTTTTGTGTTCATCACCTGCAACATTAAGGCACATTTTGACAGGATGAAAGCTGGCTCTTAGCCAAGGACGGTTTACTTGGCGCCATGACCAGGTGCTGCGATGTTTGGCCTTAGCATTGGAAGACAAGCGTAACATGACCAATAAGTTGCCACCAGTTCCATCAAAACATTACACACAAAAGACAACATTCCTCCGTCCAGGAGCGCAACCACCAAGAAAAGGTGTTAAAACAAAGCCTCGCCCTGGACAACTGGATGCTGCTAGAGACTGGAAAATGCTGGCAGATGTTGGTCAACTGCTTATTTTTTCACCTGAGATTGCCACCACTAACTTTTGACCAGATATTGTCTTGTGGTCTGGATCAGCACGCCTTTCTCAGAGTTAACAGTGCCATGGGAGCCTGCTGTAGATGAGGTGTATGAGAGGAAGAAACTGCGGTATGCTCAACTAGCCACTGAAGCGGAACAGCGAGGATGGAGAGTCCGGGTTTACCCAGTGGAGGTGGGTTGTCAAGGATTTGTGGCACACTCTACAACCCGGTTTCTCGGAGACGTCAAATTCCGTGGCCAAGAGTTGCGTCGCACAGTGAAGAACTTATCTGAAGCAGCAGAGAGGAGCAGCAACTGGCTGTGGTTGAGACGGAAAGATTCTGGCTGGGGATCTCAAGCACAATAGAAAAAAACACTGATGTACGGGTAAGTAAGCTGGGCTGAGTTGAGTGGGGGACAGAGGGGGGTGATGCTGGGACACCAGAATCACTGTCAAGCCCTCTTGAGGTGTGGGCTAGTCGACGAAACACCGAGGATGGAAGGTGCCCCCTTGAAGACCCCAGAGATGTACCCTACTTAGCTCAATCCAGACGGTTGTCATGCTGATGCGCTGGGGAGACCGCACTGTGGTTGATCCCCGAAGCCAGCATCACAACTGTTGTGTGTGTGTGTGTGTGTGTGTGTGTGTGTGTGTGTGTTGATGTGCTTGGGAGGCAAATAAGCTGATCCCTGGAGCCAGCATTACACTTCTGCCATCAACACCAGGCAGAAGGATATCTACATCATCAGGACCGGTGGTTTTTTGGTGAAAATTGAGGTTTGTTTGTTTGTATTCACTAGACAGCTATCACGTTCCGAAGCTGTCGCCAGAGGCCAGCACAAGCCCGGAACAGCACTGCACTCGTATCACTATAAACTGTATTTTACACCACTAGCATTAATTCATGCACTAACGGACTTGTGTGTTTTGGGTGGGTGTATAATAACGACTATTTGCGGGGCAAACCCGGGGATTATAAATTAAGTAATACACGCTGCTGTATTACTTGCCTTCATTATTGTTTACTGTTTGTTTCACTGTCAAGCACTGGACAAAAACAAATAAAACAAACCTTTTCACCTGGATTACAGTTGTCTGTCTCTTCTTTAATCACATGCACCTGCACACTATTAACCAGTTTGCCATAGCCACTCATTGTGGTTAGATTTGTTAGACCCAAGCTACATTTATTTACATCATAAACAAACAAAATAGTATCAGATGAATTTTAATTTTATAATTATCTATTAATTTAATGGGTATTGCATTCTGCAGTTTATTTTAATATTGGTATCACTTTTTTTTTTTAATATAAATTTAGTTGTTGCTAATTCATCTTTATTTTTCTCCCAATTTTCTCCCACACTGCTTTTTTTTCACACTGCGGCGCCTGGCCAGACTACAGGGGTCGCTGGTGTGCGGTGAGCCGAGGACACCCTGGCCGACCTAACCCTCCCTCCCACCCACCGCGTGACGCTGGCCAATTGTGCGTCACCCCTGGGAGCTCCCGTCCACGGTCGGCTGTGGATTGGCCTGGACTCGAACTTGCGACGTCCAGACTGTAGAGCACATCCTGCACTCCATGTGGTGCGCCTTTACTGGATGCGCCACTCGGGAGCCCCCTAATATTGGTATCTTTATCAATGCTGGTTTTTTTTTTTAAATGTTCATTTACATTAACCTTGGATAGTAGGATATAATCAAATATGACCTTGACATTTGGGATACACTTCAAAATACATGTACATTAACTAAACCATGTTTTATTAAAACAATTTTTGTGTGTGTTTGGAGGAGGGGGTGGTCTTTTTTACCTCACGAAAAAGCATTTTTATGAGCTGAGATTATTTAACCTTTTGTGTGTGTATATATGATATATATAAATAAAATACCTAATATTGTACCAAATCACACTATTTTCATTTTAAAAAAGCACAAGCAAAAGTATATTAAAGGACCCATTATGTATGTCTCTGTGGTAAGTAGTGTACAGGTGAAGGTGATGCAGTGCTCAATACAGCGACAAACAACAAAGTACTGGTGAAATGATGATTGTTTATAATCCAAACGTCACTTGACAACAGCAGTAATAAAGGAGGACTGACAATATACAATGTGTATTGCTCAGTGAAATAACCACAGGGTTCAGTCCCGAAATAAACACACACAGAACACAATCGCAAGTCCAGAGTGAGTGCTGCCGTGCAAGTGGTGAAATACAATTTATTAGTGAACACGAGTGCAGTGAAGTCCGGGTTGCGTGCTGGCCTTAAGCGACAGCTCCTGGATTGTGTTAGCCGTCTATCAAGAACAAACAGACTGACAAACAAACAAAACCTGATTTATTACATCCGTAATTGGGGGTCGGTCCGGTCACGGTCACTGTCCCGTCCCGTCCCCGTCCCCATCCCCTCAAGCCTCACCTGAACAAACAATGCAAGACACTGAAACGATTCACGCTTGCTGAAGGTTCAAAGTGCTACTGTAGACACTCTGGATAATACCTTTTTTCTGTTATGACTCCCCAGAATAATAAAAAAAAGATGTCTTTAGCATTTATTTAATGGCACTTGTCATAAACTCTGCATGGTTCTTAATTAGTCATGTGATATACAGTCAACACTCATTTAAAAAAAAAATCATTTAGGAGTCTGAAACTTTTAATTTGAGTTTGTTTTGAGAATTGTATTTTTAGTTTAGCAATAATGCCAAATTACAATTGTTTTTAAAAGCAAATACATAGCTGGGAATACATGGCCCATATTTTACAGGCTTTTGATATGCTGTCTTTGCACTGAAGAATGCAGCCTTGGCTATGGTTTATCAGCTGGTGATGTCACCCTGATACTATCACTCGGTGCATCACAGTTGTGGCATCTGCATTCTCTGAATTTTAAAACACCATGAATATCTTGTTTGGACTATTTCTTTGTCAGTGGTATTGATATAAACTAATTTCAAATAGGAACTGTCTGCCTGCACAGGCATTTTTAAAATAGATAATTAAATCTATAAATAAATTATTTTTTATGTTTATTTAGCAGATGCCTTTATCCAAGGCAACTTATAGAGACTAGGGTGTGTGAACTATGCATCAGCTGCAGAGTCACTTACAATTACGTCTCACCCGAAAGACGGAGCACAAGGAGGTTAAGTGACTTGCTCAGGGTCACACAATGACTCAGTGGCTGAGGTGGAATTTGAACCGGTGAACTCCTAGTTACAAGCCCTTTTATTTAACCACTGGACCATACAGCCTCCTATAAATATAATTTGAAACTGAAACCTAATTGATACATTGACTATGCTATGGTGCTCATTTAATTAGAATAAGGGAACAATGACACAATTTTTAGGAATCCAATAGCCATTCACAAACACAGCTGCAGGTGTGAATACAGTATTGTGAAACACAATGGGGAATGCAAAGGTACAAATTATGTTTAAGGTGCAGCTCTTTGATCATGCATACATGTTGTCATTGATGGCATTGTCATCTTGCAGCGATAGCAATGGCAAGCTTCATGGAGACTTTGTCTCAGACAATTAGGTTAACAACCCTGCTGTTTCTGACATGGTTGATGCAGTACTGTACAGGTAAGTTGGCCTGAAGCATTGAGACCAGTGACCTTCTGTCAGAATTCCCTTACTCTGAACTAGATCAACGGTCTTTTGTTTTTGTTATTTTAAAAAGTGTTTTATATTTTAAACAAACGGCTCAATACAATGTAATCTCTGTTTAGAGGCCTGAGATAGCAAGGAGAAGCACTGGAACGGATTAGAAGAAAACTGACAAGGGGGCCCAATCATAAAGAAATCTCAGCAGAGCACTGAATCACGACTGACTGATGTCATAACAACGTGACACATGAGCAGGGACAAGTCACTAGAGTATGAAGTGGTGATTTGTGAACTTCCTGAACAGATTGTGACCGGGGATGCAGTGCCACTACCAGGAAATGCATATTAAATGTGGTGTATAAAATGTAGCATGTTATTTAAAACAAAAAAAATTAAACATGAAGTGTGCTTGAAACATATGCCTTGAAAGGGATTAGGACATTTTTGGTGTGAGGGGATCAATAGCCCCTTATGCGGTCTGTTGTCAACATCCGTGCATTTATTGAACCTTTCTGAATCGTTGTCTTTTGAGTTACTAGTGCAGGATTTTTTTTAAATTACCAATTGGTTTTGCAAAATACACTGGGTTCCTCAATGGCTCAAGCAGTTTGTTATTGGCTCAGTCCTTTCTGACTGAATTACAGTGAAAACTTAATTACAGGTGATCTATAACATATTTTTCTTACAGCACATTTAGACATATGTTTGGAGACTGAGATTAACAGGAATAAAAAAGGCATGTATGTAAGGGAGTTTTCAAGTGATTTTTTTTTACTCTTAAGATTAACAACATACGTGGTGTGACTGCGCTGGAGGGGTTTTTACATGGGTGGGTTACAGTATGAGTGCTCTATAATTGCCAAGCATACAACAAATCTACATGTTTGCTCTTTTCTGCCACATTATGACAACACTGTCTTAAGATTTAGGGCCTCATTCAATAAACGGCGGTAAATGACCAGAATTACCACGTGGCAGGGTGAAGCAAAAATGAAGCAGCGGTTGCTCTATTCACAAAGCAAATTAAATACACAAATAAAGCGATCTAAATGATTCATTTACAAGCTGTCCCATGACGCAGAATTCTGCACACTATGCACAAGGTTTACACACACTTTATTATAGTGATTAGAAACGTCACTTTAACAAAACGTCACTTTAACATTCAGTGTCATTTGATTGCTTGTATTTGACTGCACCTCAACTCTCGCTCTGTGTACATTCATTTATTGGACCTTTTACAGTTTCTTTGATCTATTTTAAGCATAGCCTACTTAAATATCACACGCACATGGTGACGATATACAGTGTCGTGAAAAAGTATTTGCCCCCTGTCTGATTTTCTGCATTTTTGCATATTTTTGACATTGAATGTTATCAGATCTTCAACCAAAACCTAATATTAGATGAAAGGGACCCTGAGTGAACAAATAACACAGATTTGATACATATTTCATTTATTTATTAAAGAAAGTTAGACTCAATAACTGGTTATGCCACCTTTAGCAGCAATAACTGCAACCGAACGCTTCCTGTAGTTATTGATTAGTCTCTCACAACGCCGTGGATGAATTTTGGCTCACTCCTCCATGCAGAACTGCTTCAACTCGGTGACATTTGTGGGTTTTCGAGCATGAACTGCTTGTTTCAGGTCCTGCCACAACATCTCAATGGGGTTTAGGTCTGGACTTTGACTAGGCCATTCCAAAACTTTACATTTCTTGTTCTTCAACTATTCTGATGTAGACTTGCTTGTGTGTTTCGAATCATTATCTTGCTGCATGACCCAAATGTGCTTCAGCTTCAGCTCACGGACGGATGGCCTGACATTCTCTGTAGAATTCTCTGATGCAGAGCAGAATTCATGGTTCCTTCAATGATGGCAAGGCGTCCAAAAGCATCCCCAAACCATGACATTACCACAACCATGCTTGACCGTTGTTATGAGGTTCTTACTGTGGAATGCAGTGTTTGGTTTTTACCAGACATAACTGGGCCCATGTCGGCCACAAATTTCCACTTTTGACTCATCTGTCCATAGAACATTGTTCAAGAACTCTTGAGGATCATCCAGGTGCTTTTTGGCAAACTTGAGACGAGCATTCATGTTCTTCTTAGTGAGCAATGGTTTCCGCCTTGCTACTCTACCATGAATCCCATTTTTGCCCAGTGTCTTTCTGATGGTGGAGTCATGAACACTGACCTTAGCCAAGGCGAGAGAGGCCTGCAGATCCCTGATTGTTGTTCTAGGGTTCTTTGTGACTTCCTGGACGATTTTACGCCTTGCTCTTGGAGAGATTTTGACAGGAATGCCACTCCTGGGAAGATTCACTAATGTCCCAAACTTTCTCCATTTGGACAATATGGCTCTGACTGTGGTTCGTTGGAGCCCCAGAGCCTTAGAAATGGCTTTGTAACCCTTTACAGACTGATCGGCATCAACAACTTTTTTCCGGAGGTCTTCAGGAATTTCTTTTATTCGTGGCATGATGTGCCTCTAGAACCTGTGTGCTGACAACTTCACTCTGATGGTAAGAGCCAAAGTTAGTCAGATTTATATTGGGCAGGGCTGTCCCAAATCAGGCCTAGTTGTTAACCAAAGTACTCAAACAGCTGACCCTAATTATCCCTTTTAATTGGGTTGAGTTAACTAGGGGGGGGGCAATAACTTTCACACCTGAAGATTGCATGTTTGAGTACCTTGCACACCAAACAAATGAAAGAAGCACCAAACTTTGGTGTCAGACTCCTTCTATATACTACTACAACTCACAAAAGTCTGACCAATACAATGTGAAAAATGTGCAAAAATGCAGAAAATCAGACAGGGGGCAAATACTTTTTCATGGCACTGTAGATATATTAACGTAGCTGAAAGTGTTGCATATGACATGACGGGCACCAGCTTGCAGCTTTGGGGGTGGGGGTAAGTGCTCCTGGTAGTGCATTGTTGACAGCTGTTATGCATCATGCAACAATGAGTGTACACACTTTCCCAGGGCTATACTGTAGCACACCACCAGATCTATCGAAACCTCCGAAGCAAATTAACACTTCAAATGTACGCTCAATAACAAAGCGTGTAGCCACGTGTGTTGTATTGTACCGAATCTGCGTTCTGGGATGCGGCAATGGTCAAGCCACCCCACTTAAAAAAAATCCATCGCGCGGATTGTGTAGATAGCTGTTACAATCTAGGTGACAATCGTATAATCACTAATCTGCACTGTCACTGCACGCAGTTTTACAGGTTAGCAAGAGTTCCATTTTTGGTTTTTGTCAGTAAAACAATTTTAAACGTTCTAACATCACCACAGTAACCAACAACCAATCCTGTTCATATTCAGTCCGCGAATCCAGAGAGCTGGAGCCTGGAGTAACATTTTCAGGATGTAGCTAAATTAATGAACCAGACACAACAGTAAGAATTTATATAACTCTATATAACTCTATGTATCCGGTTCATATTCTGGTGTTAACCATTTTGCAGAATGTGAGAATTCTATGTCTTTCTCTGTGGCCGACTGACATAACGTCATAGAGCTTTTATCGGTGCAAATATCCACCTTAACAGTATATTGTACCTTTTATAAATAGCAAAGGGTCTGACGATTATTATGCTGTCAATGTTTTCATATGTAGTACTAAGGAAATGACTGACTTTAGAAGAGGCAGGACACAGTAATGATGAGCCGTTCGCAGCAGTAGGTGAAGAGGACACCTCAGTGTAGAATGTCCTAAGATGTAGCTCAGTCATTAATGGTCCTCCAGAAGACTACTGTTTACATTTCCAGCAATGAAAAGTGGTTGTCAGAGTTGCTCTTTCTACAGCAAATGGTGTAGTTAGTTTCCATGGGTATAGTACGGCATTAAAGCGGATGCTGCATTTTGTTTCTGTTGCTGTCATTTTGCTCCAAAAAGTGGTTCTGTAGAACCACGTTTTGTAGTAAGTGGATTCAGAAAATGGGGAAATGCTAAATCTAAATTTTGCCGGCTGATGAGACTAGAGACTGTGGTAAAAAAAGAACAGTTTTCTATATGTGTACGCTTTGAAGATGAACAACTAAATGTCAAAGAAAGTTCTGTCCTTTGAGCATGCCAAAGATCTCACTGCAGATTCTCTGTGTAAGCTTATTACCAATAGGCTTCACAGCCTTGAACTGGACAAAGCAACTGTAGTAGCACAGTGCTATGATGGGGTTTCTGTCATGTCAGGCATGTGTAATGGAGTACAGGGCAAGCTGGCCAAGGTTCATCCTCATGTAGTTTACATTCATTGCCAGGCTCATAGACCTAACCTTTCTCTAGTTGATACAGTGAAGGATGTCAAAGTGGCTGGATATATACAGTACTGTGCAAAAGTTTTAGGCAGGTGTGAAAAAATGCTGTAAAGTAAGAAAGCTTTCAAAAATAGACATGTTAATATCAATTAACTAAATGCAAAGTGAGTGAACAGAAGAAAAATCTAAATCAAATCCATATTTGGTGTGACCACCCTTTGCCTTCAAAACAGCATCAATTCTTCTAGGTACACTTGCACAAAGTCAGGGATTTTGTAGGCATATAGTCAGGTGTATGATTAAACAATTATACCAAACAGGTGCTAATGATCATCAATTCAATATGTAGGTTGAAACACAATCATTAACTGAAACAGAAACAGCTGTGTAGGAGGAATAAAACTGGGTGAGGAACAGCCAAACTCAGCTAACAAGGTGAGGTTGCTGAAGACAGTTTACTGTCAAAAGTCATACACCATGGCAAGACTGAGCACAGCAACAAGATACAAGGTAGTTATACTGCATCAGCAAGGTCTCTCCCAGGCAGAAATTTCAAGGCAGACAGGGGTTTCCAGATGTGCTGTCCAAGCTCTTTTGAAGAAGCACAAAGAAACGGGCAACGTTGAGGACCGTAGACGCAGTGGTCGGCCAAGGAAACTTACTGCAGCAGATGAAAGACACATCATGCTTACTTCCCTTCACAATAGGAAGATGTCCAGCAGTGCCATCAGCTCAGAACTGGCAGAAAACAGTGGGACCCTGGTACACCCATCTACTGTCCGGAGAAGTCTGGTCAGAAGTGGCCTTCATGGAAGACTTGCGGCCAAAAAGCCATACCTCCGACGTGGAAACAAGACCAAGCGACTCAACTATGCACGAAAACACAGGAACTGGGGTGCAGAAAAATGGCAGCAGGTGCTCTGGATTGATGACTGATGTTTGTTCGCCGAAGGGCTGGACAGCGTACACGAATGAGTGTCTGCAGGCAACAGTGAAGCATGGTGGAGGTTCCTTGCAAGTTTGGGGCTGCATTTCTGCAAATGGAGTTGGGGATTTGGTCAGAATTAATGGTCTCCTCAATGCTGAGAAGTACAGGCAGATACTTATCCATCATGCAATACCATCAGGGAGGCATCTGATTGGCTCCAAATTTATTCTGCAGCATGACAACGACCCCAAACATACAGCGAAAGTCATTAAGAGCTATCTTCAGCGTAAAGAAGAACAAGGAGTCCAGGAAGTGATGGTATGGCCCCACAGAGCCCTGATCTCAACATCATCGAGTCTGTCTGGGATTACATGAAGAGAGAGAAGCAACTGAGGCTGCCTAAATCCACAGAAGAACTGTGGTTAGTTCTCCAAGATGTTTGGGCCAACCTACCTGCCGAGTTCCTTCAAAAACTGTGTGCAAGTGTACCTAGAAGAATTGATGCTTGATGCTGTTTTGAAGGCAAAGGGTGGTCACACCAAATATGGATTTGATTTAGATTTTTCTTCTGTTCACTCACTTTGCATTTAGTTAACAGACATTTAAAAGTTAGAACTTCCACGCATTTCAGAAACAAGATGGGCTTGGTCAATGGTGAGCAGTTTAAGCAGTTAAGGAAAGGTTTCAATGTATAACAGTTTTGAAGAAAATTGCAGAAGGGGACAGCAACAACTCCACAGAAGTGGAGGGATTTCTAATGCAAAAGTTGGCGGTTAATGTTGTTGCTAGTTTTGTTAGCATTTGGATCTCTTCTGGGTATCAGTAAAATACTTGGTGATCTATTGCAGAATCCTGCACTGGATCTTGCGAATGCCATACAGCTAGTAAATGATGTAAAGGAAGCATTTAGTCACAAAAAATCAGAAACGTCATGGGACGAACTTTGGTCACAAATTGCAGATTTGTGCAATGACTGTAGTATTTCTTTGGAACTTCCTTCTACAAAAGAAAATGTAAGAGAAGAGCTATCAGGGTTTCTTTACACAGACACCACAGGTCAACATGATGAACCAAGCTGAGACCCAAAATGTCATGAGATGTATTTCATTGTACATATCCCTACATCCTCAAAGAGATTTTCATGCATAAAACACCAGCTTCTCTGAAGAAATATCAGATTTTTACTAATACTTATCTTTTTTTTTCAACAGATTGCAACTATTTCACAATCTAATAATAATATTTACTTGTCCTCTGGTCTTTGGGGTAATCCTTTGTTATTAAATCACCATTTCATTTCAGGGTGGGGTTTGGTAAGAAGCAACCATCAACACCATTGGTGACTTACTAATAAATAAAGGTTTCACATCTTGGAGAAATCTAAGGGAACGTTCCTCCGTTCCAGATGATCAATCCAGTTTGTACACCAAACTTAAATGCTCTACTTAAACTCACAAACAAAGCAGTGTATTTTAAAATGAAATACACTCCTCTTGAAAACCTAATTATATCCCAAACATTTAAATTGAAGCATGTATCTTTTTTACTGTATGAATTCATCAGACAGTCCTACTCTAAATCTATTAAAGAAACAATTAGATAGTGGAGCTCTGAACTTCTCTACACAATTGATAATGAAGTTTGGGCTCACATCTGCTGGAATTAAACATTGTTCACCAAACCCAAAACTACTAGTTCAAATTAATACAAAGAATATATTTCACACCCAATACACTTTTTTTGATGCAAATACAGGTAATTGCTGGAGATGTGGTAGATCAGAAGGTAACCTCACTCACATGTTTTTTACTTGTCCTAAGGTTGAAGTTTCCTGGAAAGAAATAACTAAGATCATAGAGTTTTACACTTTCCATTATTTATCTCCTAAAATTATCTTAATCAGATGTTGCTGATTGCAAATTGGCCAGTATTCAGTTGAAACTCCAACGTAATTGTTGTAACTGGAATGAACAAAAGTCATGCCATTTTGTAAAGTGGAAAATCTTATAAAATTTGAAAACCAAGAAATGTGTGTTGTTCATTTAATTTTGGTTTAATAAGCTAATATAATGTATTCACTATCTTTTTTTATGCTTTTAAAAAAAAAAATTTCTTGTGTGATTTTTAAAGTTCTTTCTCGTAAAACACTCACAAGCACAATATACAGGATCAGCTACATTAGTAATGTGTGTTTTTATATTTCAGTCATGAAAGTGACTTCTGAGATAAGACGTGCTACTTAAGCAAACATCAGAGCATATTAACCCATTTGCACATTGGCTCCACTCCTCACATGCTAAGCACCCCCTAATAATTATTTCTGGAGCCGCCCCTGCAACGTTGTATAGCAGCCAGGGTCTGATCCCGTAACCAGCATCACCTATGGCAAGCACTAACAATATTAGCAAAGTGTCCATGCTTCCTATCAGTGCCCTATGAAACACGTATACATTACTTACCAAGAAGCCATCCAGCTCCATATACACTTGCCTCATAATCTTCATATACCCTGGACTGTCTGAGGATGTACGAGTCATGTGCTGCGCCAGGATAGCTGGTGACTACATTAAGAATCCTCAATTTTGCATTACACCATTTGTAAATGAATCCTATTACGGAAGATATGTTCTATATCCTGGGGTGGTGACAGTGCGACGTGGGTGCAATCAATAACCCCCAATACATTTGGAAAGCCAGACACTTCATGTATTCTACTGATGTAAGCTGCCTATGTGTTATCATTGATAGTTCATCAAAAATATCACCCAAAAACCAAGGCTGAAACATTTTAACATGTACCCTAGCTACAACTCTTTAAAATGTACATTGGAACTCGAGTCACTATTGCAGACAGCCCAAGTCTCCAGGAACTTCTGGGAGTCTTCTTGATCTGCATCACACCCTCCCGAAAATGATTGAAGAGGGGAGACATGCCTTGATTTATTCTTTTCAAATAACGAAGACAGAATAACTAAGAGGTCAGAGAAGCACTGGCAAACTCAGACAACATGGTCTCTTTTGAAGTGCTTTTTAAACCGCCAAAGTAATGACTAAAGCTAAGGTTTACAATTTTAGAAAGGCAAACTAAGAAAGTATGAAACAGACTAACAGAAGTAGATTGGAGTAAAATAGAGAAAACATCCACGGAAAAAGGATGGCTGTTTTTTAAATGTAGTACTAGAGGCGCAAAACAATTATATCACAAAAGTAGATGCATCTAAAACAAAATGGTTGAATAAATCAACTTAAAATATTCAGAGAAAAAAGGCACTTTACAGAGTGTTTAAAAGGGACCAAGAACAAAGTACACAAAGAGTTCTTGGAACTGCAAACACAAGTCAAAAAGGAAGTTAGAAAGGCCAAAAGAGAGATAGAAATTAGCATTGCTAAGGGGGATAAAAACATTTCCAAAAGGTATTTCCAATATTATAACAGCAAAAGAACATTCAAGGAAGAGGTAAATGTCTAAGATACAAATGGCAAAATCATAGATGAAGAGAAAAAAATAGCAAATATATTAAATTATTACTTTTCACAAGTTTTTACAAAGGAGGATATGGGCAACATGCCCCACACGTCAACCTGTTCCTATCCAGTTTTAAATAACTTTAGCATAACAGAGGCAGACGTGTTAAAGGTACTAGGAGCTCTTAAAATAAACAAATCCCCTGGGCTGTATGAGACCTCCCAATAGTACTCAAAGAAATGAAAGCAGTTATTTACAAACCGCTAACCAAGATCATGCAGCAGTCTCTTGACACAGGGGTTGTACCGACAGACTGGAGAATTGCAAACGTAATACCAATCCACAAAAAGGGAGACAAAACCGAACCAGGTAACTACATGTATTCATGTAATAGAAGCCTGACTTCTATTATGTGGAAACTGTAATAATCCAAAATGGAAAATTATATGTGGTAACAGTATCCTGGGAGACAGTCAGCATGGTTTTAGGAAATGGAGATCGTGTCTAACTAACCTGCTTGACTTTTCTGAGGATGCAACATCGACAATGGATAACTGCAAAGCATATGACATGGTTTATTTGGATTTACAGAAAGCTTTTGACAAAATCTTGCATAAAAGATTAATTCTCAAACTGAACGCAGTTGAGATTCAAGGAAATGCATGCACATGGATTAGGGAGTGGTTAACATGTAGAAAACAGAAAGTACTGATTAGAGGAGAAACCTCTAAATGCAGTGAGGTAATCAGTGGAGTAGCACAGGGATCAGTATTAGGTCCTCTGCTATTCCTAATCTACATTAATGACTTAGATTCCGGTATAAGCAAACTTGTTAAATTTGGGGACGACACAAAAATAGGAGGAGTGGCAAGCACTGTTGCAGCAGCAAAGGTCATTCAAAATGATCTAGACAGCATTCAGAACTGGGCAGACAAATGACATTTAATAGAGAAAAGTGTAAGGTACTGCACACAAGCAATGTGCATTATAAATATCATATGGGAGATACTGAAATTGAAGAAGGAATCTATGAAAAAGACCTAAGCTTGCTTCACAAGATGTTTCCAGACATCGAGACAGCAAAGTGTTATGCCTGTTCTTACACAAAAACATCTGCCATTGTAAATAATGCACTTGAACCAGTGTTCCCGAAACCTGTTTCAGCATATTCTGTCAGAGAAAAGGCCATATAGTCTAATGATAGATGAGAGTATTGACATTATCTGCATGATTTTCAAAAGCAGCAAAATACGAACTAGGTTGCAACATGATTTTTAAAACCTGACTTATTATTTATTTCTTAGCAGACGCCCTTATCCAATTGTTACAAGATATCACATTATTTTTACATACAAGTACATTATTTTTTAAACATTATTTTTACATACAATTACCCATTTATACAGTTGGGTTTTTACTGGAGCAATCTAGGTAAAGTACCTTGCTCAAGGGTACAGCAGCAGTGCCCCCCACCTGGGACTGAACCCACGACCCTCCGGTCAAGAGTCCAGAGCCCTGACCACTACTCCACACTGCTGCCCCAATGTAATGTAACCAAATCACTTAATGTATATTTTTAAAGGGTCAACATTTCATCTAAACCCTTTGAAAGCCATATACTTGGTGACCCTAATCAGATTTTAGAAATCACTTTGTGATCTTGTTCTTATTTTGCCCTTTTTGAAAATCATGCTGCATGTGTGAAAAAGAGTGTGCTATCCTTGCAAGATACTTTGAAGAGAAAGACCAAGTAAGCCCCTACGGTTTGCAGATATGCATATCTGTAATTCAGGAAATGCAGAGAACATATTCAGATGTATTTCATCATCACAGGAAGGAAAAAGAATCTTAGGCTTGGAATTGCTGGGTCTCCCTGAAATCAATCTCATAAACTTGGGCTATCTGCTATTGAAGCAATCTTTAAAAATGTAACAAACTTTTGCTGGAAATAAGAGTCATTTAAAAATGTTCTTTGTTAGCAAAAAAAGTAACAAGCAGACCAAATAGATTTTTTAAAAAATAATCTTGAATGATGTATTCAGCAACATTTTCGAATTTTGTAAACCTTTAAAATTTGTTGACACATTAATTAAAATGACTGTGTAATTTCCATTGCCTATTTTGCTGCCTAACCCCAAAATATTAAACATGGGAGAAACGTTAATTGCAAACCTGAAACGACCAAACTGAAGCCTTTGAGTTTCTTTATGCACACTGTACATTTCTTGTAGTTTGTAGAAATTATTTTTTATGAAGTTTTAAAACCACAGATACCGTCAAACTATTAGTAAATGATATAACTCATATATGCCACTGGAGCCTAGCAACCTAAAAAAATATTAATAATAATAAAAAAAAAATTCTTATACGACTAAGCATAGACATATAAACAGCTAGTGTTTCTCCCTCTGTTACATTGTCTATTACAAAGGCAGACACACAGTTTAAATCAATGCCATTCTTCACAAGCGTTTTAATGACAGCCTGCCCTACTGTGTGGTTAAGAGTCAAGACGCAGTGTATCTACTAAGTAAGAAGTAGATTCAAGATTACAAGTTGAGCAAAACAAAATCCCACCGTCTGCAGCAACATCCCCTTTTCATAGCTCTGAACGCGATCTTCTGTTGAAATTAATTTGAGCTTTTTTTCATTTGTTAGCTGCCTGCATTTGTTATGTTAATAATACACTGCAAGCTAATAAGTCAACAATATCAAACAGCCATTTTAAACTTCCTGCCTCTGACTCGTCATTGTACAGTATAAGGAATTATGCAATATGAGGAATTCACCAATCATGAAGCCGGTATTTGTTTGACACTGTTACCGTAGTAACCAAATGCACTGCATTGACGGCGGACCATGTACAACTACTGTACCACTGCTCTACTTGATAAAAGTATGACATGAACAGGGGAGGTGAAGAGTAATGTAAAATACTGTAAGGAAAATAATTTGTCTTTCACGGTAGGCAGTCTAACTATTTCTGTAAAATTCATGATATTGTGAATTTTCCGAGGCCCTACATATAAGGCTAGTATGATTTGTGCTCAATCTGTATCTAGTTATTACCTCCTCCTCACACAGCCCTAGTAGCATCTGCCTGATCCAAAATACTCTCTCCCTGAACCCTTGTTCTCGCTCTCCCATGCAGCTCTTCTGCTGGTACTGTGACACCGCCTGGTTTCAATAAGTGGTACTTATAACACATGCTGAGGCACCTAGTAAAGTTAGCACCCTCAAGTGAATATGGTTTGCATATCAAATACCTACCTTGTGGTATTTTGTGACATAATTTGCATACATTTCCACCCAATAACATTATTGATTTATATTTAAATGACTCGAACGCTGTATTTTTTCCATGTGCTAGGTTGCCTTCTACTGGTTAGTGAATACAGCAGGTGTACAAAGCATGCAGTAAAGGGGCCCTTAGAACTCAAATGGGTCTGTACCAATTATATCTCCTTTAGTCTCTGAGGGTCAATTGCAGTGTACCAAATTTTATCCACTTGAGGTGTTCAACAGGGGGATTGAGTTTGATCCACTTGCTTGGACTAACGATACAGTACACCCTCGCTATAACGAACCTGTTGGGGTCCAAGCCTTTTGTTCGTTATAGTGAAAGGACAATCCAAAATGAACAATAAACTTTTGGAGTAAGTTAATGAGATGGGATTGTAAATAAAAGTAGAATTACATGTACCTGTTCGTCTCATGTATGCAGTATTCTGCCTTTGCTTTATCCTATTCATTAAAGAATCAAAACGCAGTACAAAAAGCAAAAATCTGGAATTGAAGCTGAACCTTTAGTCAAAATCAATCTGACATGAATCGTTTCAAAGTGCACCAAATCTTAATCCAACATGACAGAATCCCAAACTGAGTGAGTTTTTATTCTAAATCAACCCGACATGAAAAGTTCATCAAATCCAAGTTTTGTTTTTTTTTTGTTGCTGTTTTTTCTTTAATCAATTTTGCTTTGCCGCATGGTTGCTTAAGAAGCCAAAAAAGTTGCTTTTTGACAACCTATATTCATGAGACATGCCTGCATTACTCCTTTTTTCAAGTGATCAGGATAGTTTCCAGCTCTTTGTTGCAACATAAACATTTTTTTGTTGTTGTTGGGATGCATAGTTACACAGCGCACACTTTTTATTAAGAAAAAAGAGTTGACTTCACAGCAGTTTGTGATCTTTTTTTTGGGGGGGGTGGGGGGGTGGGGCAGGTTCGTTGTAATGAAGGGCGTTATAGCGAGGGTGTACTGTAGTGTATAATTGAACCATGTTAAGTTTCCTATCTTTTGTATACTATATAATGTGTATATGTTTTTCTAAGACCAATGTATTTCTCCAATTTCCAATTCTAATATTTCATAATTTTGTCATAAATAAATTCTGACTGGTGGGCTTTTCTTCCTTGTGCATTTGCCATCATTCTGTTGCAGATTGTTGACTGCCAAGTACCTACTAGAACACAAGAATCTACCGCACACTTTTGTTTCAACAGAGATTCAGTGGTCCCAAGTAGTGCAGATCATCTTTCAAATGTAACATTGCTTGAATAAACTGATCATCAGAAAGACTGGTGTGGTCTTGATCTTTACAGGTAGACTTATACGAGAGTCTGTAATTTATGCATTACCAAACAGTGTCAAAAACATGTCACAGAAGAGGCAAATCTGCAGTGAAAAACTAGTCAAGTGGCTTTGATTTGGCACAGAGGCATTACCGAGCAAAATATGCAAATATCGTGCCCCCTTTTTCAGTGCAGAAAATGTCTTCTCTATTGTTTTTGAATAAACCACAAAAAAGATATTTTCTTAAAGCTTGTCTGCTTGATTCTTTTGTAGAGTTTTACTTCAGAAAGTAACTATTTTTTAAATTTATTTATGGAACAGTTCCACAAAAGGCTGCGGATTGACCAAGTATACTTTATCAGAGAATAAAGAAAAACTATGTTGCTCAACGCACAGAAGGAAGGGAGTTGAAAAGAAAATTTGAAAAGACCAGACCTTGATCCTACTGTATATGTTGAGCAGTCTGGAACAGGAGGTGAGTGGGGGACTGAAACTCCTTTAGTTCCTGTTGATGTTGAAGTACTTGGATGTGTCCCTCAAGCCTCACCTAAACAAACAATACAAGACACTGAAACGATTCCGACTTGTTGAAGGTTCCGAGTGCTATTGCAGACACACTCTGAATAAGACTTTTTTGTGTTATGACTCCCCAGAATAAAAAAAAATAATGTGGAAAAAAAAGTCTTTAGTATTTCTTTAATGTCACTTGTCCTAAACTCCATATGGTTCCTAATTAGTCATGTGATATACAATCAACGCTCATTTAAAAAAAAATCATCTTATCAGTAATTCTTATTATCAGGAGTCAAGCCAAATGCATACTGACTGTTTTTATAGAAGTTACTGTAACACTGAAATAAAATTTCAATTACAGTACAATGAAAAGTTTTATACATTTAAAAGTACTGTACATTTTATTGAAAATACGGTTGTATCATGTTTTTTTTTTTTCAAAATGGTTGACAAAGAGTTTGCAGGAATGTTGAAATCTGCAGCAACATCTTTTTTTTCATGTACGGGGGTGCATTGTCCACCGCTTTCAACACCTCCACTTTTGTCTGCAAGGATAATGCATGTCTTTTTTTATTTCAATACTTCATGTAAATGTCATTAATGTGTGAGCACTATGGCAACTCGAAATGCATAATAAGATTAGTAGTCCCAAAACTGCACTAAAATACAGTACAGAGTCACCAGTCTGGATGCAAGTTAATACATTTCTCAATATCCTTTACACTCAGCTGTTCCAACTAGGGTGATTTTAGTTTTTCTCCCCCCCCGGAAGAAAAATGGACCAATTGGTAGGGACCAAGTTGAACATTCATAGTGTCAGGAAATTTGTTTAATCCGAGTTCATTTTAATGAGAATTGGCTGTATATATTTGGTGTTGCTGTTTTTATTACAACACTAATGCCAAATTACAATTGATGTTGAAAAAAAAATGGGTACAGTTATATATAATGTGGAGATAAACATGAAGCCACCTGGTTTGAACTGAGAAAATGGCGTGTGACTATATTTTAATGTAAGTAAATACAGTACATAGCTGGGAATAGGTCAGCCGAAAAAGAAGCATTATACATGGCTCGTATTTTGCATGATTTTGATATGGGGAGCTAGATTTTGCTGTGCTGTTTTTGCCCTGAAGAATGCAGCCTTGGCTATGGTTTATCAGCTGGTGATGTCACCCTGATACTATCACTCGGTGCATCACAGTTGTGGCATCTGCATTCTCTGAATTTTAAAGCAGCATGAATATCTTTTTGCTTGTTCAGACTATATCTTTGTCAGTTGTATTGATATAAACTCATTTCAAATAGCAAATGTCTGCATGCACAGGCATTTTTTAAATAGATAAATATATAAATAAATATAATTTGAAATTGTAACCTAATTGGTACATTGAATATGCTATGGTTCTCATTAGATTAGAGTAAGGGGAACAATAAGACACAATCATTTTTAGTAATCCAGTAACCACACATAAACACAGCTGCAGATGTGCATACAGTATGGTGAAACACAATTTGCAATGCTAAGGGATAAAATATGCTTAAAGTGCAGCTCTTTGATCATGCATACATTTTGTCATTGATGGCCTTGTCGTCTTGCAGCGATAGCAATGGCAAGCTTCATGGAGACTTTGTCTTGGACAATTAGGTTACTGGTAGACAATTAGATTAACACCCCTGCTGTTTCTGACATGGTGCTCAATTCATCTATACCAATAGGGTGTTGGTTGATGCAGTACTGTTCAGGTAAGCTGGCCTGAAGCCTTGAGGCTAGACCTTCTGTCAGAGAATTCTCTGCCACGGAGGGGGGGAAACTATATCAACGGTATTTTCTTTGTTTTTGTTATTTTAAAAAGTGTTTATTTTAAAAAGATTGTTCAACACAATGTGTAATCTCTGTTTAGAAGCTTGAGATAGCAAGGAGAATCACTGGAACGGATGAGAAGAAAACTGACAAGGGGGCCCAGTCATAAAAAAATCTCAGCAGAGCACTGAATCACGACTGACTGTGATGTCATAACAACGTGACACATGAGCAGGGACAAGTCACTAGAGTATGAAGTGGAGATTTGTGAACTTACTGAACATATTGTGACAGGGGATGCAGTGCCACTTCCAGGAAATGCACATTAAATGTGGTGTTTACACTTGTATTTAGGATTCAGTCAATGACAAAAATAACCGTTTCGCGATTTGAGCATTGACAAATTATCAAAGCACAAAATGAAAGGTTATTTGGGAGCAAATTATTATCGAAGCACAAAAGAGACAGCTTCGGTCTTTGAGTAAAGAGATATAATGAAATTGTAAAATGTAAAATATCAAACAAGCAAAGAACGGAAACACTAGACAGCTTGGGGGCTCCCGAGTGGTGCATCCGGTAAAGACGCTCCTTGTGGAGTGCAGGATGCGCCCTATAGCCTGGACGTCACCGGTTCGAGTCCAGGCTATATAGCTGTGTTGTCCTCTGACACTGTAGCTCTGAGGTTGCTACTGTGTGGTCCATTGGTTAAAGAAAAGGGCTTGTAACCAGGAGGTCCCCGGTTCAAATCCCACCTCAGCCACTGACTCATTGTATGACCCTGAGCAAGTCACTTAACCTCCTTGTGCTCTGTCTTTCGGGTGAGACGTAATTGTAAGTGACTCTGCAGCTAATGCATAGTTCACACACCCTAGTCTCTGTAAGTCGCCTTGGATAAAGGCGTCTGCTAAATAAATAAACAATAATAATAATAATAATAATGGTGGGCCTGTAGTGTGTAAAAGAAGCGGTCGGGTGATGGCACATGCTTTGGAGGACAGTGTGTGTTAGTCTTTGCCGCTCCCAAGTCAGCGCGGGGGTGGTAGCGGTGAGCCTGAAAAAAATAATTAGCTATTCCAAACTGGGGAGAAAATGATAAAAACAATTGGTGACTACTACATTTAAAAAAAAAAGACAGCTTATTCGGTCTTCGGTCTGCTGGAGGATAGTTGGAATTAATTTCAATTGTCCTCTTACAGCAGCAACAGCTGCTTCTGGGGCAATGCAATGATTCATTTTTGTCAAGCAAATAAGTTCTTCTGTGAGTGTAAGGGAGTTCAGTGCAATTCTAAATGCCACAGCAGCAAACCTTGCAAAAAAAAATCCAGTGATTTGTATGTTAAAAAATAAAAACATTTAAGAAGGCTTTTTTGTTGTCAAAAAGCAGTCTCCGTCTTTATTCCACAGGCACACCTCTGTCTGATGCTAATCGGGTCTGCAAAACCGGTTTTCTAAAAAGCGGTGGTTTGATTTATGAGAATATTATAAACGTATAATAATAATAATAATAATACATTTTATTTGGCGGATGCCTTTCAGGGCACTCAAGGACACCTTACATTAAAAGTAGTCCTACATAAAATCAAGTGCATCAATGAACAGTGCAATTTAAAATCTAAAATCAAAGGACCAGACAAAACAGAACAGATAAAAAAGAGGAGGGAGGGGTTGGGTAAAGGATACGAACCCGGTTTAGGGTAAGGGTTTAGGTTTAGGGGGGTAGGGTAAGGAATAGGAAATGGACCCGGTTTAGGGTAAGGGTTTAGGTTTAGGGGGGAAGGGTAAGGAATAGGATATGGACCCGGTTTAGGGTAAGGGTTTAGGTTTAGGGGGGTAGGGTAAGGAATAGGATATGGACCCGGTTTAGGGTAAGGGTTTAGGTTTAGGGGGGTAGGATAAGGAATAGGATATGGACCCGGTTTAGGGTAAGGGTTTGGGTTGGGGGGATATAGGGATACTGGGAAGGCACAGAAGGGGGTTAGGACAGAGTCAAACATAGACCATAGACTAAAGGTCATAGGCTTCCTGAAAGAGATGTGTTTTCAGGAGGTTTTTGAATGAAATGACTGCCTGCATGTCAAATGTGTGAGGGGAGTGCATTCCAGAGCCTGGGTGCCGAGCAGCTAAAGGCCCAGGCACTCATGGTGGAGAGGCAGAATGGAGGGGTAACAAGGAGACCAGCAGAGGAGGAGCGGAGGGAGCTGGAGGGGACATAGACTGGGAGAAGATCATAGAGGTAGGTGGGTGCCAGGTTGTGGAGGGCTTTGTCGGTGAGGAGTAGTGTCTTAAAGTCATATTTTCTTTATTTATTTGCTTTCTTTCGCTTAAACTGTGATTAGACAAACGTGGATTGACATTTGATTTTGCAGTTTAATCAAATACTGTATACTGTAGTCTTTTAATATGAATAAAACTATCAATTTTTTATTGTGTTATTTCTTTCCTCTAAAACTATTTTCTAAATAACAAGATGACAACATTACAAACGTTATTTCAAACTCACTTGAAGTTTAATCATTGACGTGTATCTTCTAAATATAATTTACTGATTTTATGTTCATTCAATAAAAAAATATTGTATTAAAGTTTGTTTCACGTGATGCCCATTTTTAACACCCTGCAATTAATTGCTAATCGCAGATTGAGCAGCATCTTTAAAATCTGTTCGGGAAGTGCATTTGCTCAAAGCACATTTCGCAATTTGAGTATATCGCTTTACTCAAAGACCGAAGAAGCTGTCTTCTTTTTGTGCTTTGTTCTTTGCTTGTTTGATATTTTCCATTTTGCAATTTGACCAAAATTTGCTCAAAGACCAAAATAACCTTTTAATTTTGTTCTTTGATCATTTGTCAATGCTCAAATTGCGAAATGTTTATTTTTGTTGGTCATGGACCGAATCCTGACTATGAGTGTGACATAGATATATAGATAGATGTAAGAAAAGGTTTTTAAAAAATGTACACCAAAGGTTTAAAAGATTTTAAAATCTTATTTTCAGAACGTTTCGGGCAAAAGCCCTTCAGCTGTTTAAAAAGAAAAGTAAACATAGTGCAGTAAACTTGTTATTCAAGATTTGTAACTATACACAAATTATGTGGATGATGTCATGATTATTAGAATAGAATGTTCATTCCCAGAGGTTCCAAAGTTCCCAGTTTGAAGATAAACTCTCGTTCCTTTTGTTTCTCAGCAACATTTGTTCCATAGCACTGATTGATCACGCAGACTGTGATGTCTTCAGCAGTGTGATCACTGTTGAAGTGACGGGCTACTGAAAATGCAGTGGTGTTAATGCGAATGCTTCTTAGGTGTTCTACAAACCAGGCTGCTAAACGCCTTTTAGTTTCCCCAATATACAATTTGTTGCATTTCTTGCAGATAATGCGGTAGACTATTCCTTTAGAGGTACATGTAACATGTTCATGAATGTTGAATAAAGGGTGGTAAGTGAGGACCAGAGGGATTCTATCATCTTTGTGTTGTATATTGTTATTATATAAAGCATTTTTTCTACTTATATCTGAAATGTGGGATTTAGCTTTAGTGATGATCTTGTCCAGAAAGCCACAATTTCCAAAAATTTGAGTTTAACATTGAATCCATGGTTAAACCCTAACCTATGGGGATGCGGATAATATTTTTAAAACAAAAGTTAAACATGAAGTGTGCTTGAAACACATGCCTTGAAAGGGATTAGGACCTTTTTGATCATGAAAAATGGGCTGTCCAGCTGAAAAGACTGAAGTGTGAGGGGATAAATGGCCCATTATGCACTCTGTTGTCAACATCCATTAATTTATTGAATAATTCAGTTGTTGTATTTTTAGTTACTAGTGCAGGATTTTCAAAATTGCAAATACACTCTGACTTTCTGACTGAATTTCAGTGAAAACTTAAACACTGGTAATCTGCAACATTGTTTTTTTTTCTTACAGCACATTTAGACATGTCTTTGGAGACTGAGATTTCAACAGGAATAAAAAGGTATGTATTTAGGGGAGTTTAAGTGATTTTTACTCTTAAGATTAACAACATACATGGTGTGACTGCGCTGGAGGGGGTTTTAATGAATAGACTACATGGGTGGGTTATATTATGAGTGCTCTATAATTGCAAAGCATACAACAAATCTACATGTTTGCTCTTTCTGCCACATTTTGACAACACTGTCTTAAGATTTAGGGAGAGGACATTTGCGTACCTCAAAACTGAACTCAAATGGGTCTGCATACTTTGAGTACTAATTATATCTCCTTTAGTCTCTGAGGGTCAATTGCAGCATATGAAATTTAGTCCACTTGAGGTGTCCAACAGGGAGATTTAAGTGAGTTTGATCCACTTGATTGGACTAACAGTAGTGTATTTGTAGCATGTTAAGTGTCCTATCTATTTTATACTATATAACTATATATGTTTTTCAGCTTCTCGCACTCTGTGGAGTTCACATAAACAGTTTTGAAAATTTCAAAAAATGTAATTAAAAAAATGACCAGAATTAGTAAACAGTTGACAGTTTGTTCTATGTTGGTAAGCCACAGCCTCAAATATGGAAGAAGCCTCTTAATTATCAGAAGCAATCAGTAATTGTTCTACTGTAGTCAAATGCAGAGTGTGTGTACTGCAGTTAAACTTTATTATAGCTCATTCATTAATGATTGATACATTTGTATAATGCTATATTACTCACTGTGTCTCTCTCAGTACTTGGATTTGTAGGCTTTTTTAAACGTTGGCTGTCATCTTTCCAGGACCCCCTTGAAATGAGATGGACATGTCAATGAGTTATTATCCTGAATAAGTAAATACAATTAAATAATAATAAAAAATAACTATGATATATAGAACCTAGTTTACGGTAGATTTACTTGTATATAAGGAGAGATGAGTTTTGATCAGTGATTTTGATCAGGGTGGGGAAGACTTTATTTGTACTTAAACACTGAGTGAGTCATTCATTTTACAGTAGTTATGTGTTTCCTGATTTATACATAGACCCGTCGTATTACTTCATTATATCATTAAATATGCTTAGGCTCAGAGAATGGGCAAATATAGTTATATATGTGTGTCGGGATGCTAGACAGGCAAATTCTATTTGAGAAAGCATTCAGTGATTCATTCATTTCATTAAGATGCCCAACACTCTACTAAATCATGTCAATGATTAATGCATGAACTCCTGTAACTCTGCAGTATACCGTAATTCATTTAGTAAGACCAGTAAAACCATCAGCGGATAATGGGACGCAATTTCAAAGTGAGTTAGAGAGGGGAATATATACCGAATACCATAAAACTTGCACCATCTTAAACCAATGCCTGAAACACAACTAACGGATTAAAGTGTAAAGTGGTATCCAATAAAAGGGCAATTCACACACATTGGAAAAATAACTTGAAAACTACAAATGCTTTTTGAAGGGTTTATTTAACTTAAATATTAGTTTTCACTTGTGCAGAAACTACAATGGCAGGGATTTAAAAAAAAAAGCATGTTTACTACTGTTTCTGCCTGAAGTACACACTGTTTGACATCCTCTGCTTTATAGTTAATTCAGTGCGTTGAAATAAAGCCTTCACAACCCATTCTGAAATATTGCAGTTTTACATATAATCTTATGATATAACAGCAATGGAAATCTTTATACTTTTGCTACATTTAGCTGTGAATTGGGCAGCATGTGCTTGGAACAGGAAGGGGAAAAGTAGTTTTGTATTTATTTAACTTCAAATCATTAGTAATATACTTTAGGTTAGGTATTGTATTAAACTGTCTATGTATAGGATTGATTAACATATGATTGATTAGGTTTGCCCTGTCAGAGCAATATAAATAATAAATACATTAAATCTAGTAAAACACCAGATTTTATGTCTCCAGTTTTTAGGAATATACAAGAATTAAGATCCAGTAGAGTTGAGAGGGGCTGCTGTATTTGAGAAACAGTTTTATTCTAGAAATTTAGAAGTGTATGTCTATTTTCTTTATTTTTCATATTATATGTAATATTTGCTTGAGAGCCACTGCTCTAAACTATACGACTCTGACAAGGACACCCCCTTGGAAAAGTAGTAATGAAGCCATTGGCAAAGAAGCCAGTTCAACAAAGTCAAATACAATGTGCATGCTGTTCCTTTACTATCGATTTACACATGCACATGTCAAGGCCTAAATTCCTCTGGTGGTGTAGAAACTGTCCTGGGAAAAACTTAATCATCACGTTAAAATACAGCAAACACACCTGTATGACCTTGAGGGAAAGGTCTATGTCATTGTGGTCATGTCCTGGTATAGTTGCCTCAGGCGGCCGAGGAGAACACACAAGAGACTGAGGTAGAGAGATTGACGTTGTTACACCGACACAGGCGCACGGGATTTAATCAATAAACACAAACAAAAAGTAAACAATAATGTCACGTGACGCTACCAGCAGTGGTAGCACACAGAGGGTGA
The DNA here is from genome assembly GCA_030684275.1 of Acipenser oxyrinchus oxyrinchus. NCBI lineage: Eukaryota > Metazoa > Chordata > Actinopteri > Acipenseriformes > Acipenseridae > Acipenser > Acipenser oxyrinchus. Next base: position 27,562,880 of record CM060249.1, on the reverse strand, counting down.
TTACAAGACTGTACAAAGACTCAAAATAAAACACAATATGACAAACTCTAAATCAAAGGTGCTGTGAAAACGGCAGGCCTTGCAGCAGCCCCGATCACAGTGATCGCCATGTTTTTATACTGACATTCCGCTGAGACACGCCCACCTGCCTGCTGGAACAGCTGATTGCTTTCAGCTGCTGCTCCATGCAGTCAGGTAATCGTCCCAGGCGGAGCGCCACAGCAGTTAAACAATGAAATCAATTTATTTACAACATTAACCCAAGAATATACAATAAAACTACATATTTCCCATGTGCAGGGCTTCTGCCCTGCCACAGTCATTAAGGCCATTTGAAGGTCTATAGTTGCAATACCTTTGGTGTTGTGTATTTGATTTGGTACCCGAAATGACTCGCAGATTTTTACACATTGTTAAGTTATCAACAAAGCAACATGATACTTTCTTTTTTTTTTTTTTAACTGGATACCCCAGTGGCATTTTGTTATCTTGTGGTTTTTTTTATTTTTTTGGAGTTAATTACATTTTCCTTCCCTAGCTCCACTCTAACGAAAGATTTCATTGTTTTTATTTTTTTATGAATTTTTGGGGGGGGGATACAATAAAGTTGTGTTATATAACAGGAGATATTCAGGATTAATGATCCGCTTGCTATGTTTCGTGAGTGTAGGAATGTTAGTAGTTAGCTAACCAGAGACAAACAGAAAGTGCTAGCAGGAAAGTAAGAACTGAGGGAGTAAGATCTTAATTTCTAAACAATATATATCAGATCAATAAAAATAGATAACATAGATGTTTAAAAACAATGTTACAAGATATCTGAAAAAAGCAGACACATTAATATCAGTTATTATCCTAATATCAACATATGAATTAAACTGCTATCTCTTGATACATTTGCCTCATATACATCATACCCTTCATCCATATATCCAGTACAGTCAATTTAATTTATATCACTGGTTCTCAATCTGTGGTCAGCCAGCTATTTTCAAGGTGGTCCGTGGAAAGGTTACATAATTACAGAAAGGAAGCGGCAGTATTATTATTATTATTTGTTTATTTAGCAGACGCCTTTATCCAAGGCGACTTACAGAGACTAGGGTGTGTGAGCTATGCATCAGCTGCAGAGTTACTTACAACTACGTCTCACCCGAAAGACGGAGCACAAGGAGGTTAAGTGACTTGCTCAGGGTCACACAATGAGTCAGTGGCTGAATTGGGATTTGAACCGGGGACCTCCTGGTTACAAGCCCTTTTCTTTAACCACTGGACCACACAGCCTCCTATATAGTTTATAGATCCCATTGCAAACCCAAAATTTGAGACCTTGAACACTGAGTTACAGAAGCAGGAAGAAAACGCTACATCTTCAAGTTAAAAAAAGGTCTAAACTCTCCGTCATACGTACTTTTGGAGTGTCTAAAGTGTATTCTTTATTAGGGAGTTTTCATGTATTGCGCTCACATGCACTCAACACAGCGGCTTGTAAGATAACACAAGACAGGGCATGCATTGTGTTGCATTAACATACAGCTGTAGTTGGGTTGGTTCAGCCAACAAAGCCGTATGCAACACAACGCACAAGTCCTGGAGCGTTATCCTGCTTATAAAAGAGATATACAATAAAAAGTGTTTAAAAAAAAAAAGATTATATATCCTTGCATTTGAGAATAAATAATACTGCAAACAAGATTCTATTTGTTGTAAACATTAAACTGGAGGTTTTCAACATTTCCATTTATTGTAATTAATTAAAACGAATGAAGCCTCTGCTGGTCCCAATCGCTTCATAAACGGAGCTGACAGAACCCGCAATGTTTGCCTTGTTAGTGACCAAGCATTTAAAAATCCCAATCATGTATTTTTGTTCGCACGTCAATATAAATGACCCTCTTACAGCCTGCAGGAAGGGCTACCCTCAGCCATGGATTCCCTGAGGTTTCCCCCTTCCAAATTAAAAATAATGTGAGTAGGGGGGTTTTCCTTACCTGAGTGCTGAGCGATTCATATTTAGTTCTGCAGGGTGCATGGTCAGGCTGGAGAGGCTGGGCTTTTTCCCTCAGTGCAGTCATGCTCTGGGAGGCTCGCTATGTCTCAGCTGCTTCACTTTCATTAATTTTTCCATATTTTATTGGGGGGGTGTGGCAAAGTGGTTGCTGATTATGTACAGGTGCAGAGGTGATGCAGTGCAGGAATAAACAGACAGAGATTTGTAATCCGGTATGGAAAAATATACGTTTTATTTTAATTATAATCCAGGTCTGGTGACCAAATAATAAACTCTGGTTATACACAGCGATGCGTAAAACACGGAGAACAGTAACAGGGATTGCAGCCCTAAACAATAAACACAGTATCTCTCCCACAATATACAACCACGGTCACCAGTCCTGGGTGTGTGCTGTAGTGCTCGTGGTGGGTGATACAGTTTAAAGAGTGACAAATAGTGCAGTGCTGGCACTTAGCGACAGCTCCGGAATGTGTTAGCCGTCTATAAACACACAAGTAACAATTATAGACAAAACAAACAAACACTCACAATACTCTTAATACACAGTGCACGGATCCTTCTGGGTCTATTTCGAAACCAAAAGCGAAGGAAAAGATTTACAATTCTCCAGCCCCTTTTATGCGATTATGCATGACCCCTTGGTAAACGATTGCAGCTGATTCTATTGCCTGCAGCTGCTACCTCGTTTACCTTCCAGGTCAATACATGCCCGCACTGGAGTCTCGTCTTTTTCCAGGCTGACTGACTTACCGACCCAGGGAATGAACTGTCAGGACAACCTGTCCAAAGCCTTTCCCTTTCACTACTTATTACCCTCACAGGTCGAGAGGGAGATTTACAACCAGAACTCATTATATTTCCGTCACAGGGGGTAAGTGGCAGTGCGCCACTGCGGCTTGTTGTGTTAATCATTCGTTATTATTTTATCCATTCATGGTTTGGCAGCCTCATCTTTTGGTGGGAGGTGGCCCTGAGTGCCACTTCCTATTTGCGGCACTAGGATGCATGATATCGTTCGTGTTTCCTAGCCGGGCTTGCGCAGGTAGCTGTCGAGCACCCAGGGATGAGGTCTCCAGCCAAATGTATCATTCATCATTAAATAGTCTGTTGAAAATCAATAAATTATCACATTGCGGTTTCTCTGTTCTGAATGGAGTGCTTATAAAAGAAAAAAACACCAGAGCTTTGCTATCTGCAAGTTATTCTTTCTGTTTACTGCTGTAAAATAACGCAAGGTGGTTTGAATGCTGAGTGTGTTAGTAATTCCCTTTCAATTCGAAGATGACCACCAAAACATTACGTATGGGATATGCCTGCCTATTAGTAGGTATTTTCTGACCTTTCTACCAGAACTGTCGACAGGCCACTTCCTGGGATGACACCCTCGGTCCCGCCTACTGAGGGGTTAAGCCATCCTTCCACGTAAGCCATTTCTCTTTTGGCCTCTCAAGGCGGTAAGGTAAGACCCTCTGTGTTGGTATCTGAGCGAGTTTTGAAAAAGAGCTTTGAGTCTACTGCAGTTCCTTTGCCTTCAGCCTGAAAGCTGGCTTGCCGCTTTCACAGAATCAGTGACTCCTGATCCAGCCTTTTTCTTTATCTTTTCTCAGTACCTGTGTGTGCTCGCGTTGCAGGCTGCTGCTTTCCTATCTGTGGTATGTGAGTCGATTGCCTGTGCAGTATTGCTTTAAAGGAGTGAGTGGTGGTGTTGTTTTTTTCCAGCCTTCACTCATGTGGGAGCGCGTTCTCCACTGGGGATAGGTTTTTCCATATCCCCGCTGTCGAGCGACTAAGCTAGCTGTACTCCACTCCTATTGTATTGTTTTATTGTACTTCATCCACAGATTTGCACGCAGCGGCTTCGGTCTGTGTGTCCCCTGGTATATGCTACGCACTGACCAGGTGTGTGACTACACGCGGTTAGGGTAGGCACCGCTGCTTCAGCTGCCCCCCCCCCGGTGCTTCGGTACCACGGTGCCCACTCAGCCCGTGGTACTTCGGTGCCTCAGTGCACGCGGTGCTTGGTGCGTACGGTGCATTGTGCACTCACTGTGCTCGGTGCCCTCGGTGCATACAGTAACCCGGTGCACACGGTGCTTAGTGTACTCACTGCGCACGGTGCTTAGTGCACTTGGTGCATATGGTACTCAGTGCGTACAATACCCGGTGCACGCTGTGTTTGTTGCACTCAGCGCACATAGCGTCTCGGTGCTTGGTGCGCCCATTGCCCGGTGCACATAGCACTCCGGTGCACGAGTTACTCGGTGCAAGGCACTCAGTGTACGTGGTGCGCATAGCGTTTCCTGTGTAAGCGACACTCTGTGTTCGCCATGCTCGGTGCAATTGGTGCGCGCAGTGCTTGGTGCACTCGGCGCTCGGTGCACGCAGTATCTGACCACAACAAGCCTTACGTTGTTCCACGCCTGCAAGGCAAAGATGCCGCACAATAATGGGCACTCTGTCTGCGTGCGGTGCCTAGGGGTCCAACATGAGCGAAGACTTCTATGACATCTGCTCAGTTTTTCAACCCAGAGTCCGTTGCAATAGGCTGAATAGGGCCATGGGGATAGACAGCAGCCCCCGGCGCCCCGCCCCCGCACCTACAACTGTCTCAGAGCCCCTCGCAGGACATCCCCTGTACTCAGGCTCCTGCACCGACACCCCGTAGTTGCTCCCCCGCTCCGTAAGTGAGAAGAGTGAAGCGCTCAAGGCAGGCGAGGGACATTATGGACCTCAAGGCACAGATGGCCCAGTTCCTTGAGCTGCTGTCTAGGCAGCAAGCTCCTGCGGTGCCGGTGGAAGTCCCGGCCCTGATACCACTCGTACCAGCGCCGGTTCCTGGGTCTCCCATGGGAGCCCAGGCCGAGCCGCAACCACAACTATTGATAGCGGAGGAGGATATGCGGTCTATAGCGGCCTCCTGGGGTGAGAGCTCCTTCCCCACGGAGATGGAGGAGGGAGAGGAACCGGCGCCGCCGACTGAGGCAGAGGCTAATTTGCCACCGTTGTCCAGCTCCATGTTGGCATTGATGGGATGCGCTGCAAACTTTTTGCAGATCCCCTGAGCGACACAGACAGAGCCCCAACGGTCCGTGTTTCGGACGCAGGCAGTGGCTCCCAGTCCTTCCCACCGTTCCGTGATTTTATGGAAGACGTGCGCTCCTCTCGGTATCGATGGCGTCAGCGCCAAGTGTGTTGAAGCAAGCTGCTCAGCTTGCTTCATTGGAAGGCGCGGAGTAGGTCCCGGTGCCCACGACCCCACTGTGTGACCTGAGGCGTCACCTACAGGCCACAGCGGTGGCAGGCAACCGAGCACCTCTGCAGGGAAAAGGAAACATAGGGCGCGGTGCGTCCACGCAACAGCGTTCCAGGACGCAATTCCAGGGCCATTGCTCTAGGCAACCACCTCAGCGTACTCTTCCCAAACCTCAGCAGCCCCAACAGGGTCCCTGAAGGCCTGCGGCCTCAGACCCATGCCTTCTCCACACACCAGCTGCAATACTGGTGTGCTTGCACTTCGAACACCTGGGTGTTCGCTACCGTGCACAACGGTTACGCGCTGCTGTTTGGTTTGGGACCTCCCCCTTCCACATCCGTGACAGACCCTCTTCAGGTAGCGGTACTCAAGAAAGAACTTACCGTAAACCTGGGTCCCTGAAAGAGAAGACGACCACCAACCACCAAGTCGTATCGGTCGCCCTCATGGCTTCGATGCAAAAAGAGAAATGGCTTCCATGGAATGACGGCTTTAACCCCTCGTAGGCGGGACCGAGGGTGTCATCCCAGGAAGGGGCCTATCGACATCTCTGGTATAAAGAGCTCAGAAAATACCTACCAATAGGCAGGCATATCCCATATGTAATGTTTTGGTGGTCGTCTTCTCTTTCAGGGAACCAGGTTACGGTAAGTAACCTAACGTTTTGTTCCTTATTTTTATTTCAGTTAATGAAGAGTGACTGGATCTGATTCTGCCGTGACATAGCTCTCACACAGGAACCAGAGAGGACTAGGATGCAGAATTCAGTCTGGCTGGACAGACCACTCTCAGACAGACTGGGCCCATTAGTGGCAAAGCTGAATCTGTGCTCTGTTTGTGTGTCTAAGATTTGTAGGAGATTAGATCTATTTCAAGATGTCTGTTTCATGGTCTCACTCTTTCCAAAAGGCAAGCATTAAAAGATTGGGTTTCTGGAAGTATCGGCAGAAGCAAGGCCCCAGGTCTAAAGTAAACCACTTAGTCATTACTTTACTTTGGTAGGAGTGCTCTGAATTACACTTTCGACACATTCGTAGAGTACACTGAAGAGTATATTTTTGCAGGGAACTTTGAAATCATTGGTTTAGAAGTGGTTAAAATTGCTCCCAAAATTGCAAAGAAAAAAAGGCTTAACCCTTTGTGGTCCTATGTCGGACCTGGTCCGACATCGCAATTTTCCCTAGTCATTTTTTCTCCGGAAAAAGCCGAGAAACTCGGCCATTGAATGGTTGATAGGAGCCAAGAGAAGCCGAAAAAAAGGGCGTATCTCATGAATACTGATAGCCCCGACACCACATAGATAACACGGACATAAACAAACAAGATAGCTGCTTCTGCATCCAGCGCTCAAAGAATATCACAGACATTTGCAGAGCTTTTTTTAGATGTTATAGTAATAAAATAACGACTTGGATCGCATTATTGAGGGGTTTGGTGTTAAAAACAAGTGATCAAGAGATGATTTATCGGTATGTAGTATTATTAAGAGGTATTTGAAAAATATAGCGAACAAGGGGCGGGGCTGGAGATGCAGTACTGAGTGTCCTGTTATGCAGTGCCTTTTAAACCTGTTTCACTGTGGGAAAAAAAAAACTTTTAAATATCACGTCTAAAATAAACTGCGCGTGTGAAAATAAATTGGACCTGACGCGCCTGAGACACGCTGAATAAATGGACCGCTAAGGGTTAAAAATAAGCTTGTAAGTTATTGCGTTATATAAAAACAGTATACAATGTCCATGAATAGAGTTAATGCATTACTATAGTATAGGAGGCTGTGTGGTCCAATGGTTAAAGGGCTTCTATTCAGGAGGGCCCCGGTTCAAATCCCACCTCAGCCACTGACTCATTGTGTGACCATGAGCAAGTCACTTAACCTCCTTGTGCTCCGTCTTTCGGTGAGACGTAGTTGTAGTCTCTGTAAGTCGCCTTGGATAAGGGCGTCTGCTAAATAAACAAATAATAATAATATAATCCTGAAAGGTAAACAAAAGTAACATATTTACAATACTGGGTATCTAGTATTACACTTTAAGTACATTCATGAAGGACCTTTCCCAGATTCGTTACAAGGAAATGAGTTATAATTATAATTCTTGTATGGCCCACTAGAACCAAATAGCCAATTCTGCATGTTTTGAAATCTTTCTCCAGCTTCTGATCTGATGTGTGAACCCAGGGACAAGTCACTTCACCTCTGTCTGTCTGTCTGTCTGTCTGTCTGTCTGTCTGTCTGTCTGTCTGTCTGTCCCAAGGCTGTCTTATTCACTTTGGGCTCCAATGGAAAGAGACATGACCTGTCATTTTGGCTCCAAAATTAAATAGTACTTGGTTTTTGGTTTTACTTTACTGGAATAGGTACCATAAAATGAATAAATAATATACAGTATTGTCATAGATTATATTATTGTTAAAAAATATCAATAACACTTTAAATATATCTTTTTTAATTGCACATTGTTTGTTTATCCCCCTACTTTAAATAATGAATATGTTTACCTTTTTGAGATAAGAATTAGATGTGTTTTTGTGCAGATGAAATGTGCAATGCCCTTGAAGTGTAAAGACTGGTTAAGTAAGGTGTATATTATTAGAGATTTCAACCTACCCACGCATCTCTTGCTGGGCAGGGGGTTCATTATCCAGCTCTTCTGTGGGTCACACTGCTCCACAGACATGTCTGACAAGCCAGTCCCAAAGGACTTTCACTCATAAGTTGCTGTGGAGAACCTCCTGGCAGCTGATGTTCTGGAATTGTAATTAAAGATGAGACATGCACTCTTCCCTGCGCTGCATGCCAAGAGATGATTAGCTTTTCCAATGCTGCTGATCTATTTTTCATAAGCATTTGAGAGCAAATGCATAATAAACAAAACAGCTGGGCCTGTGGTCATGGGCAGGTCCTGGTTTTGAAACCAAGGACCACCTTAAAAGCTGAGACTGAACCTGATTATGAATGCAATTCTCTTTTCAGCCTTCCACAGGGGCCCCCAGGGACATTTCCAGTTCAAGCAGATCCAATTGTAGGGAAGTGTTTCCTCCAATTGTGGTTGATGCTACATACAGTAAACCCCATGTATTGGCGAACTAGGGAACATGGCAAGTATATATGCAAAATGTCTAGGTAACTCATGCCCCACATTGTGAGAATGTGTTTGAAATTTGCAAAGTTATATTTTGATTACTTTTGACCTATTTTCTTCTGCCTATGGTGGGTTACACTGGCAAAGTTTTTCAAGCGCTTTCCAACAGAAATTGACACAAGTTGTTACAATGAATCTTGTTACATGCTTCAAGCAGTAGTTTTAACATTTGCTTTTAATGAAACTTGGGCATTCATTCCAAGATGTTGATACTACCATCCATAACTATTAACCACTCACTAGTTCTACATTTAGAAATGCTAAAATAAACTTAATAAATTCAATGACAAATATTTCGACTAGTTAGTCTTTTTCAATGTCTATTTGTGCTATTTGCAGAAATATTCTCTTCTGATATCTAAGGGTTAACACACCAATATTATGTACTTAAATAGCAAGACAATTGTATCAGCAAATATATTTTCATGTATTTAATATTACTCTGAATAATCAATTAGCAATTTATTTAAACAGTTAGAACTGAATTAATCGATTGTGAATTTCAGTAGATTAAATCACCTAATGAGAGTCTGATCCAGGTGCATAGAGTTGATCATATTGGGTAACAGCAGGCAAGGACAGACATCGGAAACATGAAAGTAAGGTAGATGACTGTTCAAATATTAAGAGGCAGTAGAATTAATAAAAACTGTCATATGCTGTGATCAACTTAATAAAATGTGGAGCACTACAAGGCTTAAGATCACTAGACTAGCAGCAGTGGTTTCTACTATATGACTGGTAAGTTTTTCCACTGAAAGACTTTAAGAAGCCTAGTGCCATTGCCCTATGTGTATGAAGTGTGTCCATGGAAGCATAACATTAGTATAACTGAAGTTAATGGAAAGCTATTTAACCTTTTTTAATACGTTTTTATCAATGCCTAACAAGATCCTTGAAACGCTTATATAAATGCGTTAAGTTTCTTTTTAGTATTGTTATATAGCTTACCATTGATTGATTGTTACGGATGAGCCTAATAACATCAAAATATGAAAAAATGTTGCCTTTGATAATTTACAAGAAGACAATCACAAAACAGGATTCAAATGGGACCCTGAAAGTTTAAGCCCCTACTGATTTTATTATTTTTTTGGCTAAAAAAGTCTCTCGGACCACCAATCAATAACATCTGGTGGTCCATTAGAGATTTTGGTGGCCCTCATTTTTTCTAAGTGAACCTAAAAATAAAAATAAAAATCTGGTAAGCAAACTGATGTGTTTTCAACTGAATTAGGCAGATTGGGTCTCTGTTGACCAGGGTACTATCGAATTTTGAAAAATAATTAACATCGATAAAATCAGCTCAATTCGACACTGGTCCATTGACTCTCAATAGATAAGCTTCCCCCAAGCTCTCTTTATATCCCATAATGCGTTGCGTGCAGGGTGACGGAAGTGCCCGTACTCAGCGGCCTTAAGTATCCTGGTGTAAATGAAAATCTTTGCTAGTGTGCCTCAGGGCAAATCATTTGATTATCTTATGAGCATGCAGGCCTCTGCAGCGGCTGGCATGGTGAGAAAGGGGAGGGAGATTAAGGCAGAATATGTCACCATAGAGAAGATACCAGACGGTAGGGTCTATGCAATATATCATTATCACTCATATTGAAGCTTAAATCTTTGATAAAGCATCTAAAAGTATTTCAACAAGTAAAACAATTAAATGTCGTAACAAAGGGATGTGATAAACGACTAGAAACAAGACTTGAAACCAGGGTACATTTGTAACATGCTGAGGTACCAAACGATAGCTAAGGACTTCACAGTTTGCATCAGCAAGAGAAAAAGTCACAAGACTTTTACTAAGTATTACTTGAAAGACATGGCAAGTAGTAAATATGTATAACAGATTATTACATCTGTTTTTTTATGGCATTTTACTCTTATTAAATGCTCATTTTAAAAACCCCACTGATTTAACTACAAAGCAAAATGTCATAGTCGTTTTTTTCTTGTGTGTACTTTGTCATGCAAAAAAAGTACATAAGTAGACACAGCGTTTACTTATTTATTCCCTGCTATTGTTGTTTCTTTGCAATAAACAACGTGGCCAAATACACATTTTCAAATAATAGCGTTTAATGAGGTTTACAGATGCTTTTAGCTGAACAAGCAATTGGAAACTGTCAAATTTAACCTAACTAAACAGTTTAAATAAAATGAAAAGGGGGTGTTGTACAATGAAAAAAAACACTCTTGTTCTGGTTCTCGTTTATTACATTCCTCGTACAAAAAATATGATCACAACATAAAACAAAAACAAAACATTGATCACTGTACGTAACATTTCCCTTGCAAGTTGGGCCAAAGGTGGAAAGCATGTCATGTACCTGTATCTGTATCCCCCGATTCTGACTCGCTTCCCAAATCTGAAACTCTGACTTTACCTGTAAAGGCCGCCACACACCAGACGTGATGTGATTTTTCATTGGGCGACAAGATACTTTCACAGTGACATGATCATACACACCAGAAGTGACACAGAAGCGATGTAACAGATTGGAAAACTGCCAGATCAATAAAACTGTAATAAACCGCTATTGACAAAACTATGATCAAGACTGGTACATATTCGTAAACATGATGTAGTAATTATGAGTGCCTTTTCTGATGGTATTTCAGCATATATGGCAATAAATCATACATGCCAGGCTTATCCAGTACCTTTCAAATCTGTATCTTTTATAATTGCGATGATCTTTGTTATAAAACTGTATTTTTCCACATTTTGGGTCATTTTGGATGCTGCTTCACTGTGCTGGACTATGTGCATTGAAGCTGTTGTCTGATTGATCACCCTAGTTGTCATACGACAAATCGCAAAAAATAGGACTCAATTTAATTTATTTTGCATTCCGCCAGTGTCGCCCTCGTGTCACCCCTGCGTTGCCTGTCATGTCACCGGGGGTGTGAAAGATACTTATCAAAAGTATAGGTTCTATTCAGTGTTGCTTGTTGCATCGTGTTTGGTGTGTAGCAGCCGTTAGAGATCACTATTTGGCAGCTTGAGGTTGTGTCTGAATCCTAATCTAGGCTGTTTACTTCTTTATTATTATTTATTTATTATTTATTTCTTAGCAGACGCCCTTACCCAGGGCGACTTACAGTTGTATACAAAAATACATATCAAGAATTACAGTAAAATTAAGAGCAAGATACAAAATACAATGACTTCAATCTTAATAAGAGCAAATACAAAACACTGTACAATTTGATTATCGGTGCAGTTCAAGAGCAGATAAGTGTTGATAGTTACATCAGGGTTAGATACGAGTGCAAGTGAAATACAAGATACTCCAGATTGGGTTAAGTGCAGGATTAAATACAGTAAAATAGGGAGCAGATAAGTGCAAGTTAAAGTGCATTAAGGGCTATATTGTCCAGAAGGGATAAGTTGAGTTTTACTGGTGTTGTCTGACGAGGTGTGTCTTGAGGAGGTGCCGGAAGGTGGTCAGGCACTGGGCAGTCCTGCCATCTGTAGGAAAGTCGTTCCACCACTGCGGGACAAGGGTGGAGAAGGAACAGGCTCTGGAGGCAGGGGAGTGTACCGGAGGTACAGCCAGTCTTCTACTGCAGGCAGAGCGGAGAGGTCGGGTGGGGGTGTAGGGAGAGATGAGGGTCTGGAGGTAGCTGGGTGCAGTCTGGTCAAGGCATCAGTAGGCGAGTACAAGAGCTTTGAACTGGCTGAGAGCGGTGATCGGGAGCCAGTGGAGCAGTGGAGTAGCATGGGAGAAGCGAGGCAGAGAGAACACCAGGCAAGCAGCAGAGTTCTAGATGAGCTGGAACGTACAGGTGGCAGATGCAGGGAGGCCGGCCAGGAGGGAGTTGCAGTAGTCTAGGCGGGAGAGTACCAGGGCCTGGACGAGGAGTTGTGTGGAGTAGTTGGTGAGGAAGGGTCGGATTCTTATTTTGCTCAGGAAGAAATCGGCAGGTGCGTGCTAGAGTGGAGATGTGCTGGGAGTAGGAGAGGTAGGGGTCCAGGGTTCTTGGCTGAGGAGGAGGGAGAGAGTGTGGTAGATTCCAGAGGAATGGAGCTAGAGAGATCAGAGGCGGGGGAAGAAAAGGAGGTCAGATTTAGAGAGGTTGAGTTTGAGGTAATGCGAGTGCATCCAGGAGGAGATAGCAGAGAGACAGGTAGAGATATGGGAGGGGATAGTGGGGTCGGAGGGGGGAAGGAGAGGAAGATCTGAGCATTATCAGCATAGATATGGTATGAGAAACCATAGGATGGGATGAGGGGGCTCAGGGAACAGGTGTTGAGAGAGACAGGAGAGAACAGGAGAGGACCCAAGACTGATCCTTGGGGGACTCCTGTTGAGAGAGGGAGAGGTGTGGAGGTTGAGCTGCGCCAAGTTACCTGGTAGATGCGGTAGGAGAACCAGGCCAGAGCAGTGCTGGAGATTCCCAGGTCAGCAAGAGAGGATAGGAGAATAGAGTGATCGACAGTGTCAAAGGCAGCAGAGAGATCGAGGAGAATTAGGACAGAGGATAGAGAGGCAGCATGGGCAGAGTTTAACGAGTTAGTGACAGACAGGAGAGCAGTTTCAATGGAGTGAGCAGAGTGGAAACCAGATTGGAGAGGGTCGAGCAGAGAGTGGTTAGACAGGAAAGCAGAGAGCTGGCGGTGTACTGCCCACTGAAGGGTTTTAGAAAGGAAGGGTAAGAGGGAGACAGGATGGTAATTCTGGAGTGAGGTGGGGTTTGAAAGATGTGAGTGGGGAGGGGGTCCAGGGCGCACATGGTTGGTTTGTGGCCCTGGAGGAAGGAGGAGAGGTCAGTCTGAGAGTGGAAAGAAGGAGGGTGAGTTAGTAGGGGAGAAGATGGTGTTGGGGTTGGAGCGAGAGGGGGTGGGGGGGGAGGTAGAGGTGTTAGAGTATGCGGATATCAGAGATTTTAGAGGAGAAGAAAGAGGCAAAGTTAGAGGAAATAGAGGAGGGAGGAGAAGGTAGAGAATAGTTTCCAGAGGTTGTTAGTGGAGGACTGGATAATAGATTGGAAATAGGAGCATTTAGCAGAGGAGAAGAAGGAGAGGAGGGAGCGGTGGAGGTGTAGGGCAGCAGGGAGTTTGATTCTCTTCCATTTGTTTTCAGCAGAGCGTAATTTTGGTTCTTGCTGAGCAGAACACAGAGGAGAGCCAGGGAGGGGAGGGACAGAGGAGTTGAGGGAGGAGGTGAGGGAGCGGAAGAGGGTTGGGTAGCAGAGTCTACTATTGAGTTGAGAGAAGGAGTTGGTAGGAGGGAGGTGAGAGACCTGTGGAGGCAAGGACAGAGGAGGAGAGAGCGGAGGTGACAGTGGGGGTAGGTGGAGTAGGGAGAGAGGGGAGAGACAAAGAAAAAAAAGAGGTGAAATAGTGATCAGAGAGGTCCAGAGGGGTCCAGAGGAGTGACAGGCCCTGGAAAAGGTGAGGTCCAATTGACAGCCAGCTTTGTGGGTAGGAGGAGAGAGAGAGAGAGAGAGAGAGAGAGAGAGAGAGAGAGAGAGAGAGAGAGAGAGAGAGAGAGAGAGAAGTTGAAGGAGTGAAGAGGAAGGAATCCGGCAAAGTGGCTGGGGTTGGAGAGATGGATATTGAAATCACCTAACAGGACAGTTGGGGTAGACAGAGGGGAGGTAGGAGAGGAGATAGTTGAGTTCATCGAGAAAGTGAGAGAGGTCCAGGGGGGGACAGTACAGTACAATTAGCTGGAGTTGACAGGGAGAGGTTAGTTGGACAGCATGAAATTCAAAGGTGTTAACAGAGATTGATGAGAGGTCAGGGGGGACAGAAAAGAGTAAGGAGGGAGAGAGGAGAAGACCAGTCCCAACTCCCCATCCAGTGAGACACAGAGTATGGGACAGGACATAGAGAGGACAGGGCAGCAGGAGTTACAGTTATCAGGAGAAACAGGTTTCAGTGAGAGCAAGGAAATCGAGAGAGAGAGGTGGGAGGCAAAGGCAGAGATGAAATCAGATTTGTTAGCAGAGGAGTGACAGTTCCAGAGGGCACTAGAGAGAGTGAGTGGGGGTTAGAGGGGTTAGGGGAGCGGCGTAGAAAGGACAGAGGACGGGAGTGAGAGGACAGAATAACAGGGACGTGAAAGACAATCATAGCAGGACAGGTGACACAGATAGGTACAGTAGTAGTGGGGGCAGGAGTGGTGGGGGGAGGGTACACACCTGTCTAGTAGTTGGCGTCTTCCAAAGCGCTGCTAGGTTCGGAATTTCTCCAACATCCTCTCCTCGCTGGACTCCCACAGCTCTTTGGTAGAGAGGCTGTTCGGTTGGCTGGCGCTTCGTGCTGGCACACAAGTAGGCTAGCTGTCTATTATACTAACTAGATGGATAAAAGCTGTGTGTAAACTAATCAAATTGCAAATCAACCTCTATTCAATTTAACCGCTCACCTGGTACTAAATCACAAACAGTAAATCGCGTAATTAAAACATCACCTTTATAATGTTACTTTAAATATAGCTAATGTTAATTACTTGAAGCAGGATCACTTACTTATCTGGCTCTGACTCTGGTTACCTGTAGACTGCTTACAAAACTTTTTAAACAGAGGATCAAGAGCAGCTGTGGTGATCCTGTTTTTTTGTACTCTTGTATATAAATTTATCCCAAATATTAGATGAATCTTTGGTAAGATAGTAAAATGCAACATTTTAGGATTGTCAAATTAATAAAATGTAGTACAGTTGGTGCCGCTTTAATCGGGACACCTCAGGAGAAGTAAATATCTTGAATAAGCAGCTGTCCCAATTAAATGAGAGGCATTTGAGATGACCTTATTCACCTTTTTTTTGTTTCTAAATAAATATAATGAAATCACATCACATTATGATTACATGTTAAATACATAATTTAAAATGCAAGTCCATTTTTTTTTATTCCTACACAAAATGATTTTTTTTTATTTCTACATGAAATGAAAAATAATAAAATCTTATCACAAGGCGAGGCACCTGTGATATTAACACGTCAACTTTCTTTTATTATTTATTATTTATTTCTTAGCAGACGCCCTTATCCAGGGCCACAGCGGCCTGAGAAACCACAGGAGACTCCAGCTAAGTAAGCAAACTTGTTAAATTTGCAGACAACTGAAAAATAGGAGGAGTGGCAAACACAGTTGCAGCAGCAACGGTTATTCAAAATGAACTGGGCAGACACATGGCAAATTACATTTAATATAGAAAAGTGTAAGGTACTGCACGCAAACATAAAAATTTCCATTATCAATACCATATGGGAGATACTGAAATTGAAGAAATCTATGAAAAAGATCTAGGAGTTTATGTTGACTCAGAAATGTCTGCTCGGATATATAGTGAAAAGTGTTGAATTTAAATCAAGGGAAGTAATGTTAAAACTTTACAATGCATTAGTAAGACCTCATCTAGAATATTGTGTTCAGTTCTGGTCACCTCGCTACAAAAAGGATATTGCTGCTCTAGAAAAAGTGCAAAGATGAGTGACCAGAATTATTCCTAGTTTAAAAGGTATTTCATATGCAGACAGGCTAAAAATGGAATCTATTCAGTCTTGAACAAAGAAGACCACGCAGTGATCTGATTCAAGCATTCAAAATCCTAAAAGGTATTGACAATGTCAACCCAAAGGACTTTTTTGACCTGAAAAAAGAAACAAGGACCAGGGGTCACAAATGGAGATTAGATAAAGGGGCATTCAGAACAGAAAATAGGAGGCACTTTTATACAGAGAATTGTGAGGGTATGGAACCAACTCCCCAGTAATGTTGCTGAAGCTGACACCCTGGGGTCCTTTAAGAAGCTGCTTGATGAGATTCTGGGATCAGTAAGCTACTAACAAACAAACGTGCAAGATGGGCCGAATGGCCTCCTCTCATTTGTAACCTTTCTTATGTTCTTATGTAATCACATACTCACTGCACTGTGCTATGTGAACCTGTCTTGCTCTGAAAAGCAATCTCCGTTCATCATTTGAAAATACTGTATCCCAATTAAAACGACATCAATAGATTGAAAAGAACCGTCTCCCAGAGTTGTATCCCATTTAAGCATAAATCCCAATTATCAGCATATCTATTATTATTATTTATTTCTTAGCCAACATCCTTATCCAGGGCGACTTAAAATTGTTACAAGATATCACATTATTACCCATTTATACAGTTGGGTTTTTACTGGAGCAATCTAGGTAAAGTACCTTTCTCAAGGGTACAGCAGCAGTGTCCCCCACCCAGGATTGAACCCACGACCCTCCGGTCAAGAGTCCAGAGCCCTAACCACTACTCCACACTGATGCCCGGTATCCCAATTAGGCGGCGCCGACTGTATTTTAAAAATGCAGCTATTTACAAATGTTCACAAGCCACATTTTCAGGTACATTTTGTTTGAGTAACACTTCAAGCAGCCAATAATGACCAGGAGATTGAAGTCTGGACTGCTGGGCATTACCTTTGTGGAACACACATTCCAGATTATTACTGTTTTTTTCAATTTGAGTAGATTTCTAAACAGCCAATGATAGCAGGGCTTCACCCAGTGCTGGCTCTGATACAGGAGCTTTTAAATCTCAAAAAAAAAAAAAAATATATATATATACAAATTCTTAATAAACTAATAACATCTTACTTTGAATTAACACCGCAGCATTTTTTAAAATTTAAATTGCTTAAAACATCATAAACACTTTCCCGTGCACTTGTGGATTACTGTACTGTGATATTTTGTGAAACCTTGTTGTTTGGGACTGAAAACCTGCAGTTTTACCCCTATACCATATGGTGGTAAAACAGCATGTTTTCAGTCCCAAACAAAGGTTTCACAAAATAATAACACAATAATAATAAAGGTTTCACAAAATAATAACACAGTATTATTATTTGTTTATTTAGCAGACGCCTTTACCCAAGGCGACTTCATCAGCTGCATAGACACTTACAACTACGTCTCACCCGAAAGACGGAGCACAGGGAGGTTAAGTGACTTGCTCAGGGTCACACAATGAGTCAGTGCCTGAGGTGGGATTTGAACTAGGGACCTCCTGGTTACAAGCCCATTTCTTTAACCACTGGACCACACAGCCTCCCCTAGTACCGCACTGTGGTTCATCCCCGGAGCCAGCATCGCAGCCGTTGTGTATGCTGATGTGCTACGGAGGCAAAATAATTTGATCCCTGGAGCCAGCATTACACTTCAGCCATCAACACCAGGCAGGAAGGATATCTACATCATCATATGGAAGGAAACGCAAATGGATGGAGACACAGATGGATCACATTAGTTTACTGTAAAGCTACGTCTTAGTTGGTGCTTATCTTGGCGAGAGCCGAGTTCAAATCAGCATGAAGTTTTAACATCTACTCTCGTGTAATGGAAATCAAAATAATAATTACTGTGTTATTTTGTGAAACCTTGTTGTTTGGGACTGAAAACCCACCGCTTTACCCGTATGCCATAGTATACACAGTCCCAAACAAAAAGGTTTCACAAAATAATAACAGTACAGTGATTATTATTAATTAAAAATGGACTGTTTTGGTAATTATAAGACTGTTTGGACATTCACTTTGTCACCCTCACCACTCACCTCGACAGGCATGTATACAAAGAGATCAGATTGAAAAAAATATATAGACTAGACAGCATACCTTGACAGCCGCAGGCACGGCATGGTACATGCTGGAGGTGAAGTGGTTAATTATTACACCAACAAAGTTACAAACAAGTCTTTTGAGAACATCTATATGGTATTAAAAACACTTGTTCTAGATGTGAAATTCAACAAGCTTGTGTTTTAAATTCTGCAACATAGTGCCATAGAAATGCATTAGCCAATTCCAAATATATTGATTTTAACCATATATATATATATATATATATATATATATATATATATATATATATATATATATATATATATATATATATATATATCTTTGTCATCTAGACTTGCTATTCATTTCAAAGAGGATTCTTTAAGATAAATATTTAAACATAGTTTGCTGAACATATACACAAACTATCAGTTCTTCATAGTGTGTTGCAGATTTTGAACTTGATCTGCTTTTTCTTGTGCTAAGGCAGAGTTGGTCACCTACTGAACACTGCTTGTTGCTATGTGAAGTATCGTGTTAAGAACCAATACTGGGTCTCAAAAACAGGGCGCGCTATACATAGGAGTGTGTAATACAACAAACTGGAGGCTGTGTGGTCCAGTGGTTAAAGAAAAGGCCTTATAACCAGGAGGTTCCCGGTTCAAATTCCACCTCAGCCACTGATCATTGTGTAACCCTGAGCAAGTCACTTAATCTCCTTGTGCTCCGTCTTTCGGGTGAGACGTAGTTGTAAGTGACTCTGCAGCTGATGCATAGTTCACACACCCTAGTCTCTGTAAGTCGTCTTGAATAAAGGCGTCTGCTAAATAAACAAATAATAATAATTACAGGAACGACAAAAAGTATGCAGAGTAGCAATGTGAACATCGTCATATGGTAGCAACTTGTGAGGCTATTATATGGAGAGTTATTTTAAAAAATAAAATAAATAAATAAATAAATGCTGGGGAAAATATTGTAGCGTGCATGCGGGAAGGCAGCAGTAGGGCTGGTAGGTGACGTAATCACACACAAAGACATAAGCCCGATACACGCTCCCTACAAGGGAGCCGGTTCTTTTGTACAGCGGTATCGGCGCTATGCTTTAGTGCGAGAGGTCCCAGGTTCACGCCCGCCCTCCGCCTCTGTGTGGATTGCCTCGCCCTGTGTGATGCGCCTGCCTGCGGGAACCAGGATTGCTGCAATATGTTGTACTCTCAAAACTACAACTGGAACACTGCAGTAGCTTGCTGTGAGAAACCTGAAGAAATTCCATATCTCTGCTTTTTTGTGCATACTGGGCTCTATGCATCATTGTTTTTTTTCTTTCGTATCTTGACTTTTCTTAGGTTTTTTGTCTTCGTAGACCTACCCGCTATGTATTAGTCATTTTCACTCCCGTAACTTCGTTTCATCCCTGCTGTGGTATTTAGTTACGACTTCGTTTCAAACTACTTTCGTATGCAAATATACGAATCTCATTATAATATCGAAGTTTTGTGCTTTCACTTGATGTATTATAATTTTTTCCTGATTTACAACTTTGTTTGTGCCTGTTATTTTACGCATGCCTCTCACTGGCGTAGATTCAACAAGCTGTTCGTATGTGAAACTTCCTATTTAAACGTTTACTGGCTTTTATTTACTTTAAAATAAATCACATTCAAATGTAAAATAAACCACAAAAAATATATTAATAATCTCTATTAAATAACAATGCCAATAAATGCATTTTGTTATAGTTTATTTTATATTTTAAGGTGCTTTATTTTAAACTTCACATTAATAATGGAAGGGAAACACGGACACAAATCATTGCAGAGTACTTTAAAACAAAACCTGAAATCTCTCAGTAATTAATTATGTAGCGCATAGACAACGGAAATAAGACGAACGGTATTTACTTGTGTAGTTTACTGTATGTACTGTACTTTTTCCTTTACACAACTAAAATAAACATAGACTCAAAAGTTTTCTGCGATATTCTTAAATTAAAGCCCATGGTTAGGGTACAGACGAGTACAAACATGGTAAACTGGAGAATTACCATGCAAATTTACCATGGTAAACTTCCATATATAGAAAGAAGCTTAGTTTTATTTATGCTTTTTGTTTTTGGGGACCCTTTCTTTTAGATCTACGTTTTGGTTTGTTTTCACTGTGTCCAGGGTCTGCGCTACATTCAACACATCACATTCGGTTTGTCCTGTTTTTTATTTTCTTCTGTTTTCTTTATTGTAATTCTCCTAAGGTCATGCCAGTAAGTGTCACGTGTCTGTCGCTTAGTGTTCCAGTGAAATTGTTTTGTTAGTTATTTCTTTCCATGTTTCATTTCTTAATGTTTTTTGGCCCTGCGAAGTGTTAAATAATATTTCCTGATTTTTTTCCATTTCTCTAACAGATACATTTCGTCTTTGTGGAAATTTGTTTTCCTTTTCTTTTTGGCCGGTGCCATAGTTTTATCAAGGTCGGAGTCTGCAGAAGCCATAGCTTGATCCCATTGTATTTGCCTACTACTTCTTTCTGTTCCCTATACCACTCATTTATCTTTGCCAGAAGGAAGTTCTAAATCTTGACTTTCGGCGTTGCAAATCTATTTATAATGAGATGCAAATTATAACCTCTCCTGTATAATGAGCAATAGTTTATGCTGTTCGTAAACTTGCCGTGATATTACGGTAGTTCACAAAGAGCTGTTTAGTACACTACTCACAAAATTCTACGAAGGACGGAGGCTACGAATTCACAGTTTTAGTACATAGAGCCCACTGTATGTAATGTAAACCACATACATATTTTATAAACATGAAGGTGGAATCAAATGGTTTGATCTGTGAAAACATTGCACATGTCAAACAGCCCTAATTACATCTGCTCTAATTTAGAACAGTGAAGCACAGGATGCAGCCTTTGCAGATTTGCTGTTGTGGTTGATCAACTGATTAAAATTTCCTTTCAAATGTAATAATATACTGGGATTGTATCATTTGCAATTTCCTCTTTATGTCTCAATTTTGTAGCTTTCAACTAGCGTGCAATCTATAATTATACGTCTCTCATAAACACACGACTCATTGAAGTATATAAAGTAAGAACATATTGGGAACACTAAATGAAACTCTGTTTGAAGTCATTTTCTCAGATTAGCAATGTGTCTGTGTATTCACGGTCTTGGTTGTACCTAATCCATACAAAGATATACCCTGGCATTTACTCAAGCAACTAAAATTAGAATAGCACCATGGAATGGCCAGACTGATATTGAATAGTGACTTTAAGGAACACCATTTTTTTTTCTTATTTTTAATAAAGGCTTGCAAACTGGAATCATTGTCACTGGAAGTACAGCTGGGGCCTTAAGAAGGAAATAAGAAGACACTTGGTTATGAAATGTTGCACTTTAATTTTTGTTGTGTATTAGTTAGGAAAAAGGAGACTGGGACAAGAAGAAACTGTGCAGAATCAAACATGGTTTATTCCATCATAACCAGCACTACTGGCAGCGTTGGGTCATAATGCACTAACATTTTAGAGGGTTAGTTTGATATTAGCTTCACAGAATGCCCGATCACAGCCCTCAGACCATTTCCATTTTACATTTTTCCACAGTCATGGGGCTAATCAGTGTGGACAAATTTGGATAAACTTCCCATAGTAACTTAGAAGGCCCAGGAACTATCTAAGTTTTGGCACATTCTTGGAGACTGGTGCATCTACAATTGCTTGTGTTTAAATAACAGAGGACCCATTCCAGACCCTGTAAGATCTGGTGCATAATTTGCTGAAAAACAGCGGGGTCGCTAGCTACTCTATACGGTAGTCGGTTTTACTTTAACAATCCCAGTGTTGTGTTTATTGTTAAGTATTTCTTTGAGTTTTCGTTCAGCTCCACTTGCTGGTAAGCTTGTGAGAGGTCTAACTTTGAAAATGTAGTTCCCCCTGCCACATTCGAAACAGATCTCAGGTTCTTGGAATGGGTTATTGGTCCACCTCTAACCATGGATTTATGGTAATATGGTAATCTGCGCAAATGCATACACTACTGTCCTGTTTTGGCACACATACTAAAGGAGCAGCTCATTCACTAAAGTCCACAACTGAAATGATACCTTGTTTTTCCAGCTCTTTTAACTGGCTTTCTACAGCTGGTTTCAAAGCATAAGGTACCGGTCTTGCTTTACAGAATTTTGGTGTGGCGTCTTTTGCCACCCTCAGACTAGCCTTAACTAGCCTTAAAGTCACACAACCAATTTCGGGGCTGAAAACAGACTGATACATATTACATAGAGCACCTACTGCATCGGTAACTCGAAGTATCTTTCTCCAGTCTAGTTTCAGCTTACTGAGCCAGTCTCTGCCCAACAATGCCTGGCCATTTACCTTAGTAACTTCAAGAGCCAAATCAAAGATTTCTTCTCTGTACGTTACCCTTACATTTATTTTACCCAACTCATTAAGCGTTTCATCTGTGTATGTCTTTAACACACAATCAGTCGGCTGGAACTTAACCTTAGGAAACTTTTTCTGAAATCAAAGTTACAGCAGCTCCTGTGCGTGTTTCCATTCTCACAACTACATCATTAACATTTACATTTACATAGTAAGGTTTCTCAAAATCATTGCTATAATTTACAGTGTACAATTCAACATAGCAGTCAGACTCATGGTTACTGTCCTCAGGATCCGCAGTGAATGCTGGAGACTCTGGGGTGTCCACTGGTCGATTAGCGAGGTAGCAAGCCCCGCCGGTAGGCCCTGTTTTGCGGCGTTCCCCAGTAGCAGTCTCTGGTTTCTTCTTCGGTGCAGTCGAATGGCGAGCCCACTGTGTGTGTCCCATCTTACCTCAACCCTGACACTGTAAATTCTTAAAGTAGCAGGAATCGGGAGCGTGGCTCGTCCCGGAACAACGAAAACAAGGGCTCTTCTTCACCATTGGTGCCATCTTTCCTTTGATAGCATTTGTAGACAAGGTTGGCTCTTGAGAAAACGGATTTCCGCTTTTCTTGGTGCTTTCGTACACCGAGGCCATCTCTGTAGCAGCAGCCAGCGTTAGGTCCCTCGTAGAAGCAGCATTCAGCAACCGGTCTCTTAATTCGGCATTTCGGAGTCCACAAACCAGCTGGTCTCATAGAGCTTCCTCCAGAAATGTCCCAAAATGGCAATTAACTGCGCCAGAAACTCATTTTCTCATACCAACTGGTTCCGTGTATGAAAACTGTATCGCTCGGCAATAAAGATCTTCTTTGGCACATAATAGCCCTTTAGCACAATCTTTAGTGCATCAAACCCCTTTTCCCTAGGTTTGTCTGGAAACATGAGGTTGGTGAGCACGCCATGCATCTTTCGGCCCACCACCGGTAGAAAGACTGCCTTCTTTTTATCCTCATCTGTGATTTCGTTAGCACAGAAGTACTGCTCGAGCCGGTCCTGCTACACTTTGAAACTTTCTTCATTTCCGTTGAACTGGAAATCCCCGGCTCTTCCAATCGCAACCATCCTTTTCAGTTTAACCCAGTCCTGAATCCTTTTTAGCAAAATCCCATCCTCGTCGCCAGTTCTGTTGTGTATTTAGTAAAGAAAAAGAAGATCGGGACAATGAGAAACTGTGCAGAATCAAACGTGGTTTATTCCATCATAGCAACACACAGAACTCTTATGCGCACACGCGCCTTTGCTTTTATTCTCTAGTTAACACGTGGCCTTACACGTGCTGAGATGCATGTTAACAATTGCATGTGAACAACGCTCTGCACCCACAGAGTTTAAAATACAACCATTTTATTGTTCCTTTTATCCTTTTTTTTAATAATATTTATTAACTTGCCTGTTGTTGACAAAGGGGATTGGTTGAAAATTAGTGTTACTCTGTCTAAATAAACAATCTAAATCTTAAGACAAATGACCTCATAGCCTAGTGCTTGACAGTAAATAAAGAATGGCAGCCTGGAGTTCCAGCTTCTGAAACCCCAGCTCAGTGACTGACTTAACCCGTTGCTTGTTGAAGTTCTAATTTCCACTGTTTTGTTTGTTTAGTTTTTTAGTATCAACTATAGAGCCCAAATCATTCCTATGACAGACAGCAAAGGGTTAGTCCATGCTTATCTGAAAATACAATACAGTGCATAACCAGATTTTGTTTAAATGTGCTGTATCACCAGTGTTACCAGTGATCACAGCTCTTTTGTAATGTCTATACTGTGATAATAATAATTTAAAAAAACGAAAAAGGAAGCCTTGTGGCAGAGCCAATGCAAAAGTCTATATTTTGAAAAAGCCATCCACAGTACAAATCTTGAAGGTAACAAATCATATACACTACCGTTCAAAAGTTTGGGGTCACTTAGAAATTTCCTTGTTTTCCATGAAAACATACATGAAATGAGTTTGAATAGGAAATATAGCAAAATGAATAGGAAATATAGTCATTGACAAGGTTAGAAATAATGATTTTTAATTGAAATAATAATTGTGTCCTTCAAACTTTGCTTTCGTCAAAGAATCCTCCATTTGCAGCAATTACAGCCTTGCAGACCTTTGGCATTCTAGTTGTCAATTTGTTGAGGTAATCCTGAAAGATTTCACCCCATGCTTCCTGAAGCACCTCCCACAAGTTGGATTGGCTTGATGGGCACTTCTTACGCACTCATACGGTCAAGCTGCTCCCACAATAGGGTTGAGATCCGGTGACTGTGCTGGCCACTCCATTATAGACAGAATACCAGCTGACTGCTTCTTCCCTAAATAGTTCTTGTATAGTTTGGAGCTGTGCTTTGGGTCATTGTCCTGTTGTAGGAGGAAATTGGCTCCAATCAAGCGCCGTCTACAGGGTATGGCATGGCGTTGCAAAATGGAGTGATAGCCTTCCTTCTTCAAGATCCCTTTTACCCTGTACAAATCTCCCACTTTACCACCACCAAAGCACCCCCAGACCATCACATTGCCTCCACCATGCTTGACAGATGGCGTCAAGCACTCCTCCAGCATCTTTTCATTTGGTCTGCGTCTCACGAATGTTCTTCTTTGTGATCCAACACCTCAAACTTAGATTCGTCTGTCCATAACACTTTTTTCCAATCTTCCTCTGTCCAGTGTCTGTGTTCTTTTGCCCATCTTAATCTTTTCTTTTTATTGGCCAGTCTAAGATATGGCTTTTTCTTTGCAACTCTGCCTAGAAGGCCAGCATCCCGAGTCGCCTCTTCACTGTTGGACGTTGAGACTGGTGTTTTATGGTACTATTTAATGAAGCTGCCAGTTGAGGACCTGTGAAGCGTCTGTTTCTCAAACTAGACACACTAATGTATTTGTCCTCTTGCTCAGTTGTGCACCGGGCCTCCCATCCTCTTTCTATTCTGGTTAGAGCCAGTTTGCGCTGTTCTGTGAAGGGAGTAGTACACAGCGTTGTACGAGATCTTCAGTTTCTTGGCAATTTCTCGCATGGAATAGCCTTCATTTCTCAGAACAAGAATAGACTGACGAGTTTAAGAAGAAAGTTCTTTGTTTCTGGCCATTTTGAGCCTGTAATCGAACCCACAATTGCTGATGCTCCAGATACTCAACTAGTCTAAAGAAGGCCAGTTTTATTGCTTCTTTAATCAGCACAACAGTTTTCAGCTGTGCTAACATAATTGCAAAAGGGTTTTCTAATGATCAATTAGCCTTTTAAAATGATAAACTTGGATTAGCAAACACAACGTGCCATTGGAACACAGGACTGATGGTTGCTGATAATGGGCCTCTGTACGCCTATGTAGATATTCCATTACAAATCAGCCGTTTCCAGCTACAATAGTCATTTACAACATTAACAATGTCTACACTGTATTTCTGATCAATTTGATGTTATTTTAATGGACAAAAAATTTGCTTTTCTTTCGAAAACAAGGAAATTTCTAAGTGACCCCAAACTTTTGAACGGTAGTGTACATGTTCTTTAAATGAATAAACAAAGAGTTAATCAAAAATGCTGACTTGGAATATAGAAACAAGTGAGACGTGATTAACATCTTTCTGACCAGCTCTAAAATTGTTCTAGAAAGAACCTGCTTTAAGATGTGGCATCTTATCGCTTGCATACGTTATTTGTATCCCCTCCAGTTACTTGCCTTATTTTTATGGCAATTCTTCGTGGGGCAGTTCACTTTTTGTTCATATCATCCCATTGGGACAGGCTGGTAGGGGGATTGATAATTCTGGAACATATTACATATAGAATGAGAAGAATGAAAATGTGCTTATATTTCTTCAGTGGAGCCAAGCCGTCATGTCTAATTGTCTGCCTTGATCTGCTTTGAAATGTGGAGTTGGCCAAAAACAACAGTGGACAGGCAGACCAGATTTAGAACATACAGAAACAGTTTGATGTTTTTAAATAGAAACGTACAATTGCACCCCTTTATATAAATGTCCTGTAGGACACAGAGTAGACAATTTAATGAACATTGCTGATTTTAGAAGGCTTTAATATGTTAATCCAAACCTCTGCTTGCACGTCTTGACATCTTGGTACTAAACAATTGAAAAATAATTAATTATATAAAACCTGTCATGTAAGTTAACAGGTTGCTGTAAATGTGGCAAAAAAATGAAATTCTGATTTGAATGATTAGTAGAGTAGCTCTTGTTTTAAATGGTGCTGCCTTTGTGTAATTTTATCCAACAGCAAAGGAAACATTAGAATGTCTGGCTTTGCATTCTGGTATTTATTTTGCATATAATTCATCTGTATGAACCAATTTATCACATTTAAAGCACAATTAAATGCTGTCCAAATTTAAATAGGCCATGTGGTACATTAGCATGCCAGTAGAGAAGGATCTGCAAACCATTTCTTCAAAGTGAAAGTTAGTGTCATTCATCTGTCAGCTGAAATGAATGTAATGTGTTGCACTAGTCAGAACTGACGTTTATTAAACTGTGCCAAACTGTAGAAATACAATGGCCACATGGCCATGTGGAACACTGCTTTACTGACCTGCTTCTTACTGTAAATTTAAAGTCTCCTAGAATGTAAGCCTTAAGTACAAAATTACTGAAATAGCCCCTAGCTCTCACTCTGTAACATTAAGTGTTGTGTTACTAAAACTGCAAAAGACTCAAGATTGACTGTTTCATATGGTTGTTGGACCTGGCTATATGTAGAGCTATTAACCTTGCAATAACATAGTCTTGCTGAGTAAAGCTATTGGGAGAAAAAGAAGCTCAGTATAATTGTTTATTATAGAAGTACTGAAAGTATATGGAAGGTAAAAAGCACCGTGCTGGTTCCACATTTTTCAGAATAAAAATTGAATGGAATGTAGGGATTGGGTCGTGCTTGCAACACCAGACTGTGGTTCTCTGGCTTTTGGTTTGAGTTTGGTGATGCCACACGTCTACGACATGCTGCTAATGTTTTTAAAATCAGAACTCACCTATTTTATTCACGATATTGAAGCTAAACATCCTTTTGTTGAAAATAAATAAAAATGGAAATAAGTACAATGAACTTTGTATTTGCACTAATTGAGACATGGATATGTGGGTAAAAATGTGTTTAGATAATCTGTATTACCGTAAACATGTTAACATTTAGTAACATTCCCAGTCAGGAAATTACCTTCAGTAATAAATACTATACAAGTTCCGACAACTCCGGTTCTGGCAACCCCAACTCTTGTCTCATTACCTGGTTGGCCTCTTTTTGTGCAGCAGTCGACTGCATCAAAGTTTATATATATATATATAATATTAGTATTATTATTTTATTTTTTTTCTGCTGGGTCCGTAAGGCTTTGTACTGCTGCCACCAAATGTAACACGGCCTTATGACTGAGGCTCGTTTTCACCCTTTAAACACAGCACACAGAACTGCACTTTAGCACTTGCATGCACTTTTATTTAAAGACAAAACAAAAATAAACAAAACAAAAACCTAGCTCCCACATGGAGTACTAACTAAACTTTCTTTCTGTTCCTCAATATATCGGACGGCTAAGCCATTTTCCGATCACAAAACACTTTTGTTTTTCACTTTTTGCACATACAAAAGGTTTCCACAGTACTTTATTCTTTACTGACAGCCTCTTGCCTTCACACAGACTGCCTGAACAAACATTTTGTCCTTGTTAAATACCTGCCTGCTAATCAGAGGCAGGTGTCCCTTGTTCAGTCAGAGCCAGGTGCACCTCATCCTGGCTCACTCCCGTGGCATTTTGGGGAATGTAGTTTTTAAGCCCCTCTTGGACATCCACTGTCGCCTCTGTCTCAATATATATATATATATATATATATATATATATATATATATATATATATATATATATATATATATATATATATATTATTTTTCTTATTATCAAATGTATGTTTTCAGTTGTACTTGAAAGCTTTTGTGAAAAGTCTGCACCATTTTGCATTACACACCACATTACTGGTTACAGTTAAGATAACGATATTGGAGGTTTTAATATAATTGTACAGTATGTAAATGAAACATTCTGGTTATGCTGTAATTATTATATTATATTTTATTGATCCTCATGAAGTAGGCAGTTTTTTTTTTGTTGTTTTTGCAGTTCCTTATATAAACCTAAACATATTCATTCCAAAAACACAGCCCTTGCATGGTTTCTTTTCTGGAAATTCTACAGGCAGTACACTGACAGGACACAGTTGGAAATGATGTGAAGATAGACAGAGGGAAGGAAACACTTCTTTATGGGTTACCTGCCCATGTTGTTGAGGCACAATCACTTGGATCCTTTAAAAAACAACTTGACAAAGTTTAGGAATCAATCAGCGACTCAGATCTGGGCGAGCTTAGATGGGCTGATGGCCTACTCACGTTTATACATTTTTTTAAGTTCTTATGTATGTGAAGACTTAAACCCTGCATTTGTACGTAACAGATTATTTCTATCCATCAAAATATCTGCTTGCTTATTGCATATTTCAATAACAGAATAACAATCTGGGAAAAACATCAATGTGACAAAGGACAG
Organism: Acipenser oxyrinchus oxyrinchus; assembly: GCA_030684275.1. NCBI lineage: Eukaryota > Metazoa > Chordata > Actinopteri > Acipenseriformes > Acipenseridae > Acipenser > Acipenser oxyrinchus. The sequence continues at coordinate 27,533,928 of CM060249.1, read as the reverse complement.
TAAGTGCTAATAATGTTATGCACGGTACCTGTCACAGTCACACTGTTTTCCCCCGTTTACTTGAAATATAGAGAACAACTCAAGACCCAGAGCCCTCAAAGACCTGATCACTCAGCTTAGTTTCAGTTTGTCACTGTGGATAGATGAATCATGCTGCTAATACAGTGAAGTTCAGCACGGGTTATTTTTCTTCAGCTTAGAGAGAACCACATCCTTTTATTTTATTTAAAGAGCAGTTATATGTTTGGACTGTTCTGTTTTAACCCATGGCTGCCTGTTTAGGCGTGATCTTAAGACTCTGAATAAGCTAATGAAACTACACTTGGGCTGCTCTGCATATCCTGGCAATCAGCGATGGCTGTTCGTGACTGGTCTCTTGCAAGCAAAATTTGAAAAGAAAGGCAAGGGCAATGCGTCTTGTTAATCCAGACAGTTTTTCTTTTTGGTTTTTTCTTTTTCTGCTATGTACTGTACAGTACTTTGCGACACCTTTGTATAAAAAGTGCTATATAAATGCAATAAATAAATAAATAAATAAATAATTGTGGCCAGGTAGAGATACAGTACACAAAACAGCTACAGGATTACATTTCAAAGATAAATTCCCTAAATTATGAGTACCGAGAGCTTGTAACATTTGTGGTTTCCAGGCTTAATGGCTGTTGTGCACCCACAAACATACTTTAAATGTACAGCACAGTAATGCTGTTATAAATACAGGTTTTTTTAGTCTCCATCAGACTAAAAATAATGCTGGCATTTCTCAGTCCATCTTTTCTCTTGCGTTGCCAGGTGCTCAATGCATTTGAGGTGAACACCCAAGTACCTAATTTTCATTAAAGACAGGGTGTACTTACAAGCCTTGAAAACAAATTTCTGTGACATTTCAGGTTTCCCCAATGTGTTGGGAGCAATAGACTGCACACATGTGCCACTAACCCCTCCAGCACATTCTGAACATCTGTATAGGACTATGATCTATTTTGTGTTAATTGTCTAGGCTACTAAGTAGTCCAAGTTAATAATAATAATAATAATAATAATAATAATAATAATAATAATAATAATAATAATAAAAACCCTGCTAAAATAATTTAGTTTCAATTAAAAATAATCTTTTATTCACATTGAACAGCATTGTGTACAATGCAGCAGCGTGATTTATTTTGTGTTACCTGTAGGCTAAAGTAAAAAGAAAGTGCGCTAGGTATTCATTTGATTTTATTACTGTACCATATACTGTATAGGCAGCACAGATTAATATTTTTACATAATGGAATGTGCAGCCTACCCAAACCACATTAGTGTTATTTCAGCACAATGATTTACATTTACAATGCACTGCGCACTATAAATGTATGTGTGTGAAATTTTATTATATTGTTTAAATCATACACCACCTTATGTTGGATAAACATGTCTGGTTTAGCAAGGGGCTACTGTATGATTATGAAAAACTTTTTGGGGGTGAAGGTGGGGGCCTCACTATATATATATATACAGTACTGTGCAAAAGTTTTAGGCAGGTGTGAAAAAATGTTGTAAAGTAAGAATGCTTTCAAAAATAGACATGTTAATAGATTATATTTATCAATTAACTAAATGCAAAGTGAGTGAACAGAAGAAAAATCTAAATCAAATCCATATTTGGTGTGACCACCCTTTGCCTTCAAAACAGCATCAAGCATCAATTCTTCTAGGTACACTTGCACACAGTTTTTGAAGGAACTCAGCAGGTAGGTTGGCCCAAACATCTTGGAGAACTAACCACAGTTCTTCTGTGGATTTAGGCAGCCTCAGTTGCTTCTCTCTCTTCATGTAATCCCAGACAGACTCGATGATGTTGAGATCAGGGCTCTGTGGGGCCATATCATCACTTCCAGGACTCCTTGTTCTTCTTTACGCTGAAGATAGTTCTTAATGACTTTCGCTGTATGTTTGGGGTCGTTGTCATGCTGCAGAATAAATTTGGGGCCAATCAGATGCCTCCCTGATGGTATTGCATGATGGATAAGTATCTGCCTGTACTTCTCAGCATTGAGGAGACCATTAATTCTGACCAAATCCCCAACTCCATTTGCAGAAATGCAGCCCCAAACTTGCAAGGAACCTCCACCATGCTTCACTGTTGCCTGCAGACACTCATTTGTGTACGCTCTCCAGCCCTTCGCGAACAAACTGCCTTCTGCTACAGCCAAATATTTCAAATTTTGATTCATCAGTCCAGAGCACCTGCTGCCATTTTTCTGCATCCCAGTTCCTGTGTTTTCGTGCATAGTTGAGTCGCTTGGCCTTGTTTCCACGCCGGAGGTATGGCTTTTGGCCTAAGTCTTCCATGAAGGCCACTTCTGACCAGACTTCTCCGACAGTAGATGGGTGTACCAGGGTCCCACTGTTTTCTGCCAGTTCTGAGCTGATGGCACTGCTGGACATCTTCCGATTGCGAAGGGAAGTAAGCATGATGTGTCTTTCATCTGCTGCAGTAAGTTTCCTTGGCCGACCACTGCGTCTACAGTCCTCAACGTTGCCCGTTTCTTTGTGCTTCTTCAAAAGAGCTTGGACAGCACATCTGGAAACCCCTGTCTGCCTTGAAATTTCTGCCTGGGAGAGACCTTGCTGATGCAGTATAACTACCTTGTATCTTGTTGCTGTGCTCAGTCTTGCCATGGTGTATGACTTTTGACAGTAAACTGTCTTCAGCAACCTCACCTTGTTAGCTGAGTTTGGCTGTTCCTCACCCAGTTTTATTCCTCCTACACAGCTGTTTCTGTTTCAGTTAATGATTGTGTTTCAACCTACATATTGAATTGATGATCATTAGCACCTGTTTGGTATAATTGTTTAATCATACACCTGACTATATGCCTACAAAATCCCTGACTTTGTGCAAGTGTACCTAGAAGAATTGATGCTGTTTTGAAGGCAAAGGGTTGTCACACCAAATATGGATTTGATTTAGATTTTTCTTCTGTTCACTCACTTTGCATTTAGTTAATTGATAAATATAATCTATTAACATGTCTGTTTTGAAAGCATTCTTACTTTACAGCATTTTTTCACACCTGCCTAAAACTTTTATGCATATATATATATATATATATATATATATATATATATATATATATATATATATATATATATATATATATATAAATAAAACAGTCTTAAAATAGGTAACATGAAGACGGAACAGAATGCATTGTACAGATGACGTTTACATTTAACAAAAACAGTGTTAGTATGATTCTTGCATGTACAGACGTTATCCTTCGGGCACCCTCTGCTGCAGCAAACCACAACTAAACTCCCACTATTTATTTGAACAATGTCACACGACTCTCACGATGCTAGAGATCTCGCTTAGAAGACGCAACAAATATTTAAATGAGTACATTGCGGCTCTTTTCATTAACATATTTTCTCTTAGTAAATACGACAAGATGTATACTTTGCAAATTGTCACAACGAAAATGAAAATTGTGGTATGTTTGTGCTGCAACTGGCCCATCTTAGTACAGCTACTCCTCAGTGTTTAAAAACTTTCTTGTTTATGTCTGTGGCAAATTATGGCCACAGAGCATCATTAGAAGCAATGGGTTTATTTGCATGTTTGCAGGAAGCAGGTTGCTTCGTTTAGAAGTTCTTGCTTGTTTTTCCCCTTATTGTTTAATTGATTGGTATGACAAAATGTGAAACGGAAGGTTATGTAGTTGTGTTAAAGGGCAACAAAAGAGCTGCTTTGTTGTGGAACAGGCAATTAAGAACTTACTTGCTTTGCACAGCACCAAAACACACCTAGTACTTCTAAGTATTTCACTGTATTGAAAGACTGATGAAGTATAAGTATTATATAATAAGAATTAGCCTAAATAGAACTTAACACTGCACATCCTAGAAGGTCCGTAGGTACTGCTGCTGTAGATTCCTGTGTTGTTTTTCTCCTTGTCATTAAATTTTGTAAAAACAAATTTAAAAAGGATGTGGGTGATGGTGGGTGTTCTAACTGCTACTGCCCCACAGACATTTTAGGTTCAAAATAGTTTAGCATACTCAATGGCAATACTATAAACTTCTAAAAATCACACTTTTTGGACATATGGAGTTGTGTTTCTCCTAAAAACATAATTACTGTTACTGTATCTTTGTGATCTGTCCCATTGATATAGACTTATTTAAGGATAAAACTGAACTGGGTAGATAGTTCCTGTATGCTGAATTATTGTTACTGCACTAATAAAATGTAGTGAATTACTACATAAATATACACTAATGCACCCTAATCCAACCAAAGTGAGTGTGACAGGCCTTGCATGGAAGAAACCGTATGTAATTAATATGTGTACTTCAGGTTATTAATAACTACAATAAAATGTACTTTAGGTATTTTTATTTTTGGTATCTTTATTTTTATGAATGGCTTGCAGCCTCAAAGTCAAACATTTAATGAAAGTTGGAGAAAAAATAGCTTAACTCCCTTAATGTTTTTCCTTTTTATTTGAACTTTGTTTGCTATATATATAGCTTTTCCAGCCCCCACCCCAATAGACACTACTGTATATTGTTGAACTGTGTTTTTTTTCCATAGATAATATTTCAAGCACAATATTTCCATCTTGTACTGTAGCTATTTTGATAACTTACATCTCGTTGACCTTGAATTTCATTTTTCTTGGTAGGTATGTTTCACGTCTCAGACAACCCTGGCTAATCTTAGCTTTCACTAGCCAGTACTGATCTTAGTTCTTTAGTGAGGTACACAAATCATCTACAAATGAAAGCTAAATTAACAGTAGTCAGCAATAAAAGGCTACTCCAGGCTCACAGTTGCCATATTTCATACTCCCCTGCATTCTATGTATAATGTCTAGAGTCAATGAAAGAAGTACAGTTAATTTCTGATGGGAACATAAACCACACCATGGCAGGCCTTTCCACTCTATTTTTTTAAAGCCCCATTATGTAGTGTAAATTGACTCAAATACACTGTAGTGGGTGAGTTTATGTTCCAAGAAGCATGCCAAAGAAAATGGAAATAATCTAAAATCTTTCTCAGTGGAGGTAATGGACATCTCAATGTTGGTTTTCTTTTCATTAATTTGTCCATGAATAGTTTATTCACTGGTTTTAATAGAGCTTAGGATAATTTCTAGCCAGACAGCGAGGTCGAATATTTATGATACAATCCCCCATCAGCTGTGTAACATTTTTAAAGCAAAAAATGGATACAACAAAACATGATCTTGTACTACCATTTGGATACACCAGCTACCTGTATGCTGCTTTAGGCCTTGTGAATGTCATATGATGACTTCATTGTTTGTAATAGCATTTTCTTGGACTGTGTATCTTAATAATTAAACAGGCTTCTACAAAGCAATGGGAATTGAGAATACTTACAGATGTGTGGTAGTCTCTTTAAGACCACAATATGTTATACAATAGGGTGCACATGAAGAAAGGGACATGGATTAGTGCAGGCTTTTGCTTCTCTAATCCAGGCCTCCTGTGAATCAATTTTAAGTGATCAGCAAATTCAATATTTAACATAATAGTATGTGGACTTGGAAGCGCATTGGGGTTTTTTTTCTCTGATAAGGGCACTCACCTTTCTCCACAGGGAGCTGGGTCTCAATCCGGTCTAGGTCAGAGTTACTGAAAGTCATTATTTCTGGAAGCTTAGAAGCACATAAGGTTAAATGAGTTCTGATGGTTCCTCCAGTCCACCTCTCAACGGGCATCACCATCTTACTCTTGGCACTAATTCTGTGCCTCACTCACTCAGAAGACTTTCTGGCAACATTTTGGGTGACATAAGAGGAAAAGACAAGCAGGTAAAGAAATGTATACTCAGTTCTGTCCTGTGGGGTTTAGACTCACAAACAGAATTCTTTGAATTTGGGGCCCTTTTCAGCAATGACTTTCCATAGCAAAACACACTGCACCAATTATATTATTAAGCTGCTTTTCAAAGTAAACAATTAGCACAAAATCTGTATGGTTGTCTGTAGACCTGGTATCAAAGAAGATGCAGAGAAAGGTGTAGAAAGGTTAATGAAAATGCATGACGTTCAAAGCAATATCTCCACAGCCATAAAAAAAAAAAAACTATGAACGTCAAAATGGTATTTCTTAGTGTATGCAAAATACCATGCCAAAAGTATAAATATCTCAAGTTTCTACTAAAATGTACTAGTTTGTGACAACCGAGTACTGGACTAGAGTAGTCATATAGCCAAAAGATCGCAAGATACCGCTAGTACTGTACATGGTTGGTAAACTATACCAGTACGTTGTTGGTAAAACAATTAGCATTAGGCATAAATGATGTACTATTAATCGAATCTGGTTTATTTGACTTTTATCAGAGTACTAGTTTTACCAGAGAACCGTACACTTCACACTCTTGTCTCTTTTAATATATAGTTTGAACTGCACTAAAGCCCAGCTAAAAAAATCTGTTAAACTAAAAAAATAAAGCAAAACATATGTTGTACTGGCTGAAAAGTCTCTCGCTGAGCAGCCATTTCTTCTAATCTCAAGTTATATGTTTGCATGCAATTTACCATTTTATGAGAACTAATGAGTATGGGTTACACATCTAAGTGAAGCCTTATTTTTGGCCTAATGGAGACGGGTCAATGTTTAAGCTTTTGAAAACCTGTATTTATAACAGCATTTCTGTGCTGTACATTTAAAGGATGTTTGTGGGTGCACAACAGCCGTTAAGCCTGGAAACCACAAATGTTACAAGCTCACTGTACTCGTATTTTAGGGAGTTTATCTTTGAAATGTAATCCTGTAGCTGTTTTGTGTACTGTATCTCTTCCTGGACACAATGATTTATTTATTTATTTATTTATTTATTTATTTATTGCATTTAAATAGCGCTTTTTATACAAAAGTATCGTAAAGTACTGTACAGTACATAGTAGGAAAAAAAGAACAAACCACAATACATTTGTATAGCATGTCACACATACAACTGCCACAGTCAAACCATTTAAATAACAGTATATACATAATAATATAAAAGCAGCAATTTTAAATTTACATTAAAACCCACTAAGATAAGAGCCATTTTATAAAAGTGTGTTTTTAGTCTTGACTTGAAAACTATAATGGTCCCAGCTTCTATGACAAATGAAGGCAGAGCATTCCATAATTTAGGAGCTCTACAAGAAAAAGCCATACCTCCCATTGCTTTTGTTGACCCTAGGAATAACCAGCAGCCCCGCATCCTGTGATCTCAGAGTGCGGTTTGGAAGATACAGGGTCAGTAACTCCTGCAAATAACTAGGTGCTAATCCATTCAGGGCCTTGTAAGTTAACAGCAAAATCTTAAGATAAATTCTATACTGCACAGGCAGCCAGTGTAAAGAGGCTAAAACAGGGGTAATATGTTCATTTTTCATGGTTTTAGTCAGAATTCTAGCGGCGGTATTCTGAACAAGCTGCAAGCGGGATACCACAAGTTTTGGGACACCAGAAAAAAGTACATTACAATAATCAATTCTAGATGAAACAATGGCATGCATTAGTCTCTCGGCATCAGATATGGAAATAATTGGTCTAAGTTTGGCTATATTTCTCAGATGGTAAAAAGACACTTTCGTAACTTCCCTAATGAGTCTCAAATGATAGATCAGGATCAAAGATGACCCCAAACTCTTAATTTCTAGTTTAAATTTTGATGTGAGACTACAATGGTTGAGCTCATGTAATCCCACATTCCATTTTAGTTAGTTCTGTGATCCCACTAGCATAACCTCTGTTTTATCTGAATTCAACATTAGAAAATTCTGTGACATCCAATGCTTGATGTCTGAAAGGCAAGTAGCTAATAACACCCAGGCAGAAGAAATTCCTGGCTTTAGGGACAAATATAGCTGGGTGTCATCAGCATAGCAGTGGCAGTTCACTCTGTGTCTGCAGATGTCACATAATGGTAGCATATATAATGAAAACAGCAAGGGACCTAGAATGGAGCCCTGTGGAAGACCACAGACAACTTCCGATAATGCCAATTTTACCTGTCCAATAGAGATGAACTGAAACCTATCAAAAAGATAAGATTGAACCAGGATAGGACAAGGCCAGACAGTCCTACTGTGCTTTCAAGATGATTCAGTAGGATGGAATGGTCTACAGTATCAAAGGCTGCACTTAGATCAAGAAGAATTAATACTGATGGCAAGCCTGAATCAGAGCTTATTAGCAGATTGTTCACAACTGTGACAAGGGCCGTCTCAGTGCTATGTGCAGCACGAAAACCAGACTGAAACTTATTGAATATACCATTAAGAGTAAGAAATGTTTGTAATTGAATTGCAACAACTCTCTCTAGCACCTTAACTAAGAATGGTAGGTTGGAGATTGCCCTATAGTTATTGAGGACTTTAGGGTCCAAATTGTGTTTCTTAGCATAGGCTTTACCACAGCTGCCTTAAATGCGGAGGGAACTATACCGGAGGAAAGTGAACCATTTATAATTTCTAAAATGTGGGTATCAATAACACCAATAACATCTTTTAATAGTTTTGTAGGAATAGAATCAAGAGAGCATGTAATAGCTCTCATATGTCGAACTATCTCTGTCAATTCCTGTAATGAAAGAAAAAGCCCCCATAGTAGCCTTAATAGGTGTAGTTGGTAAAATTGTGCTGGAGTCCTCCTTAATAGAAGGTGTGTGTGTGGAGTCTCATTTCTGATGTCTTTTTTTTAAATACTCTCAAGGAGTTGCATAAGGTAAATTAACTTGAGTAGACATGCTTGTTAATTACACGCTTAGTTAAAAAAAAAAACAGCTTCCTGGGTTAGAGAATGTAACTTTATTCCCTTCAGGGTCCCAGAATCTCTGTATAACTTCCACAGTTAGAGACAATCTATCTGTAGTACGAAAGCATTTCCAAGTGAAGGCCTAACGGACACATCTTTTTAACTAATAGAAACATTTTCTCACTTTCTTTTAGCTAATGGACTTAAGTAGCTACATACAGTATAACTGCACCATAGAATAATTAAATGATAATAGTATAGTTTTGGTGGAAATGTTGAAATCTACTGCAGTTATGATGGATCCTTAATTTTGACTGTGAGAAAGAGAAATTTAACTTTTAGTCTACAAGGTTGGAAAAAAATGAAAAATGACATTTGCCATTTGTAGCACCCACTTTTGTGTGAATGGGCTATCACTCATATGTCAGTTTCACTCAATGTTTGGCATGGCTACCATTTCTAAGACAGCAGAAATAGGGATTTTACTTCACCAGGGACAGTTTTAGGAATTCGAGTCTGTAAATATAACACCACACAAACCAGACCCTGCAACAGGACCGCAAGAACCTACTGCAGTGTTTGATCTATTTGACTTAACTGAGCCTCAGCACTCAACTTAAAGCAAGATCCCTGTAGACAATCATTGTAAATTAACAATAAAATTAAAAAAACACAACATTTGGTTATGATCTGTTGAGATCTCCATCAGTAGTCTCACATCAATTATAGTTTTTTTTTTTTTGAAAAAATGTTAATTTCTGATTTGCTCATAACATATCAAAGGGATGTAGATGACAGTTCCCTCCTGTAGTCAAAATTTACCTGTCTAGAAAATATAGAGATGTCAAATTTGTTACTCAAATTTGTTGTTGTACATGTCTATAAAGTACTATGTGAATAAAAAAACAAACAAACATATAAACCCAACCTGAAAGAGGGAGCTTTTTAATTTTAAAACAGGGCACAATGTATTTGGAAATTTATTGCATTCTTGAAAGATACATTTTTTTTGTTTGACATAATTATAAAATACATGTTCAACAGTTATTCTGTATGTAATCGGTTACATTTCAGCAACTGTTGTCCACTGTTATGAAGTGAGGTGGTTTTAGAAATTACCACAAGGGTTGTGCAACTATCATTTCTGTCTGATCTGCAACTGGATCGTCTGACAATGCATTCCAGGGAAAGGTGGAAGATGGCCATCTAGAATGGGGGCAGTGCCACGGTACACCAAGCCATTGCCCCAGAAGGGAAGCGATGTGGCAACCGCGGGTTGGAGGAGAAACGGTTGCACTCACTAACCAAGGGGGTGTGACTGACGTACAAAAGGGGACGTGGCTAAACGGTCTGTTCCTTTGTTATAGTTGTGCGCGAACCCATGAAGGAGAGTAATAAAGTAACGGTGAGTGTTTAGTGTTTGTTTGTTTGTTTGTTTGTTTGTTTGTTTGTTTGTTTTGTTGTGTCTAATTTGTACTTGTTTGTTCTTATTAGATGGCTAACACATACCAGGAGCTGTTGCTCAAGGCCAGCACCAACCCGGAGAACACTTCACCATTGTGCACTAATAAATTGTATTTCACCACTTGCACGTTAGTGCTCACTCTGGACTTGTGATCGGGTGTGTGTGTTTTTGTGTGTGTTATACTGTGTTTATTATTTCGGGACTGTAACCCGCTGTTTGTAACAGTGCAATACACTTTGCTGTGTATTGCCTGGGATTATTCTTTGAGGTCACCAGACCGGGATTACAAAATAAACGTATGTCTTCTGTTTCATAATCACATCACCTCTACACCTGAGCACTGCAAACCACGTTGCCACAGTGCTGTACCCAGAAAACATAATACGTATCCTGTTAAATCTTGTTAAATCATAAAGAAATGGGTGAATTCCTTAGTCAAAAAAATATAAGATGAGAACAAAAATCTGTTAGTTTTATAATTCACCACGTGGGTTGTATTCAATGAATAATAAATACAAATTGTTTCTGTGGATCAGACATACAGTGATGAATTATGGATTGTTATTCCTGGCTAGACACAAACATCGTTATAGCATCAGTTGGATGGACCTTAAAGCCGATTTTGTTTGTATTCAGCTTTCATAAAATGTATACATTTCAACATCTTTGAACCATTTCTGGTGCAGAAAAAATCTCTCTATAGCAATAGCTATGTTTAATATGCCATGATAACAAATAAATGTTGCCTTTGTGATCTGTGTTGAATTAACTATGCCTTAGGGTTGGGCAGGCTGTTCTTCAAAAAAGTGTGGCTGTGTGGTCCAATGGTTAAAGAAAAGGGCTTGTGAGGTCCCCGGTTCAAATCCCACCTCAGCCACTGACTCATTGTGTGACCCTGAGCAAGTCACTTAACCTCCTTGTGCTCCGTCTTTCGGGTGAGATGTAATTGTAAGTGACTCTGCAGCTGATGCATAGTTCACACACCCTAGTCTGTAAGTCGCCTTGGATAAAGGTGTAATATATAATGTCCTTAGAGTAACGACCAATAGTACTCAAAGAAATGAAAGAAGTTATTTACAAACCGCTAACCAAGATCATGCAACAGTCTCTTGACACAGGGGTTGTACCGACTGGAAAATAGCAAACGTAATACCGATCCACAAAAAGGGAGACAAAACCGAACCAGGTAACTACAGACCAATAAGCCTGACTTCTATTATATGTAAACTTATTGAAACTATAATAAGATCCAAAATGGAAAATTACCTATATGGTAACAATATCCTGGGAGACAGTCAGCATGGTTTTAGGAAAGGGAGATTGTGTCTAACTAACCTACTTGACTTTTTTCAGGATGCAATATTGAAAATGGATAATTGCAAAGCATACGACAAGTTTATTTAGATTTCCAGAAAGCTTTTGACAAACTCCCGCATAAAAGATTAATTCTCAAACTGAACGCAGTAGGGATTCAAGGAAATGCATGCACATGGATTAGGGAGTGGTTAACAGGTAGAAAACAGAAAGTACTGATTAGAGGAGAAACCTCAAAATGAAGCGAGGTAACCAGTGGTGTACCACAGGGATCAGTATTAGGTCCTCTGCTAGTCCTAATCTACATTAATGATTTAGATTCTGGTATAGTAAGCAAACTCGTTAAATTTGCAGACGACACAAAAATAGGAGGAGTGGCAAACACTGTTGCAGCAGCAAAGGTCATTCAAAATGATCTAGACAGCATTCAGAACTGGGCAGACACATGGCAAATGAAATTTAATAGAGAAAAGTGTAAAGTATGGCATGCAGGAAATAAAAATGTGCATTATAAATATCATATGGGAGATACTGAAACTGAAGAAGTGAACTATGAAAAAGACCTTGGAGTTTATGTTGACTCAGAAATGTCTTCATCTAGACAATGTGGGGAAGCTATAAAAAAGGCCAACAAGATGCGCGGATATATTGTGAGAAGTGTTGAATTTAAATCAAGGGAAGTAATGTTAAAACTTTACAATGCATTAGTAAGACCTCACCTAGAATATTGTGTTCAGTTCTGGTCACCTCATTACAAAAAGGATATTGCTGCTCTAGAAAGAGTGCAAAGAAGAGCGGCTACAATTATTCCGGGTTTAAAAGGCATGTCATATGCAGACAGGCTAAAAGAATTGAATCTATTCAGTCTTGAACAGAGAAGACTACATGGCGATCTGATTTAAGCATTCAAAATTCTAAAAGGTATTCACAATGTCAACCCAAGGGACTTTTTCAACCTGAAAAAAGAAACAAGGACCAGGGGTCACAAATGGAGATTAGATAGAGGGGCATTCAGAACATAAAATAGGCGGCACTTTTTTACACATAGAATCGTAGAAGTCTGGAACCAACTCCCCAGTAATGTTGTTGAAGCTGACACCCTGGGATCCTTCAAGAAGCTGCTTGATGAGATTCTGGGATCAATAAGCTACTAACAACCAAACGAGCAAGATGGGCTGAATGGCCTCCTCTCGTTTGTAAACTTTCTTATGTTCTTAACTAACTGATTCATCCTAAACAGATGGCCTCAGAATACCGACCTGTGGGCCACATGCAGCCTTTGGGGACCCAAGGTATGTCCCCATGCTATCTCCAGTACCACTACATTTGGTGTACTGTCTAGTTTGCAAATCCCCTGCAATTTACAAATCTGAAGCATTTGTTACCTGCATCAGTGGATCTTAAACTAGGTTGCCAAGGGTCTCCAGAAATCTCTAATCTAAATCTCTTTTCCTCTGTTTTCAGTTGGAGGTCCTGATTAAAAAAATAAAAATACATTTAATAAAGGGATACTCCAAACGAAGTCTTACAGAACCGCTGAAATGGAAGATTAATTATTTATTTATTTATTTATTTATTTTAATTTTGAATCAGCAATTATTTTTCAGATTTTTTCTGATCGTCTCAGGAGAGACGAAGACGGACACAAGAGTCCTCCAAAATGTGCACTGTCAGTCATCCTCTTCTTTTCACTTAGCAGGCCCGCCATGCAGCCACCTCAGAGCTACAGCGTCGGAGGACCACGCAGCTCTGGGCAACTTACAGGCAGGCCCGCAGGCGCCCGGCCAGTCCACAGGTGTCGCTGGTGCACGGTAAGCTGAGGACATTCTGACCTAATCCCTCCCCACCTGGGCGGCGCTCTGCCAATTGTGCGCCGTCACCTGAGAACTTCCGACTGACCCTGGAAAGATCTGCCAAACCATCCAGTCCGGGGCACACTGTTCCTGCTACACAGTGCCCTCACAGGTCGGGAGGGAGATTGTTGACTAGGATCATTCGCTCTCTGTCACAGGGTCGTTATCATTTTGCCATCTGAGGGAAGCCCTTGTAAAACGAGAAAATGTTAACTCTCAAGGACTTATGCAAATTTTAAATAAATAAAAATCAATCTAGCTTCTTTACAAATACAGTACAGTAACAACCCTGCTTGCTGACAGAAATGTGACAGGGAAAGGCAGCTTCTGTAAATACTGTATTAGGTTCTGCAAAAAGAAACAAAGAGCCCAAATCTGTTTTCACCTGTCTGTCAATGAACAGAAGAAGCTTGCTTGAAAAAAAGGCATGCAATTAGACCCACATTGGTGACATCCCAATTTGTCACTGGAGTCTGTCATACTTCTTTTTCCGTAGAGTGATTAAAGTGTGGTCTTTCGGCTTTTTTCATATTACTCCAGAATGAGATGTTCCATGTCAAGGTGTTATTTTGGTAAAAGAAAAATAACAATAATTAAATATGTGCTGCCTCAACAGATTATGTCTCTGAAGTGCATTTTACGCTTATGGAACCAAGAGGATTCAGTTTTAGTTTCCTATTGATTTGTGCTAGGGATGGGCATGTGTAATCGATCAAGTAATCGATTCGAAAATGGTTAATCGTTTACGAAAAATACTAATCATATAGCTATCTTTAACTGCAACAAAAATTAATCATCTGAAGAGGCCCATTAACCACGCTAAGCCTGCCGCTGTAGCACAACCTATTGCTATAAATAAATATTAAATAAATCATTATTTCTTTCTATGACTCTAAATTATTCAAGATACAATTTATACAAATACTGTAGCTATGGGTAACAGAAATTGTTTGAATGCACCATTGCACATAATTAAAACTATATTTAATTATTCAATGTAATTAATACAAGAGATTACAAAATAGAGTTTAAAAAAATAATAATATCATACAATGTGGTATTGTCAGCGGTCATGGTGTAATTATTTATACTTAAACCGCTGTGATTTAATATTATTAATAAGCAAGCCGTTACTAAATGGAACCTTAACGACATTGCAGCCAATACATTTTCAAACATTCCAAACTGATATGAAAACATTTTATTAAAAAAAAAAAATGCTTGGACATTTTACCAAAGTAGACACTGTAACAGTAAAATTCACACTTTGCAATAAAATACTGATCTACATGAACAGCAGGGACAATGTTAAAACACCGATGATACAACAATATACCCACCAACTTACAGAGAGAGGCCCAGCCGCAAGCCTCGGGCTCTGTTGACTGCGAGACTGAGAGTCTGCCTTGCACAAGCAGCAGACGTAAATCACAATGAACCATTACAGCTTCCTCCATGAAATGCAATCAACAAAGGAGTAACAAACCTAATAGTTGAAATGATTGATAAGGATAAATTGACTATAAGCACTGTTGGACAGGATTAAATAAATACAAATAAATACATAAATTAAAACAAAACAAAAAAAAAAAAACATTTTGTAGTTTCAACTTTACTTTTAGTTAATTACATTTATTGATTGAATGTCTGCTGTGTGCTACATTATTTATAAGGCTTCATGTAGCATAAGGTATACCAGGTCTGGGAGGTATGTACCGTATTTAATATATGTTACTTAATGTAAACATGTATTTATATTTTATAGTTGTCCAAAGAAGACACAATGTATTGATTCATTATAATCTGTACTTTGTTATAATGTTGCCTTTAATTGCTGTTCCAAAATTAAGTTGGGCTTTATACATGTTGTACAGTAATGCAGTTGGTTAATTGTTTAGTACTTTTTGTGTATTCATTATTAAAACATACAGAAATGCCCATCCCTAATTGGTGCACATTATTAAAATAGCATTTTCATGTTTTGTAACTAGTTTCGTATGGAACGAATACAGTCAGGCACGTTGTTGCAGTAAAGTAACGCCATTTGACATCCATTGTAAACAATGCCTTTGTCGTTCGTTTCAAATCAGGGACTCCTGTCTCCCAGTTCTTGGCCAAACTGCACTTTGTGGAAAAACCAATAGGAGTGCATACGAGTGTCATCAGCATACAGTGGTACAACCTTGCAACTGCAGTATTATTTATCAATGCAGCCCACCTACTGAGAACCCATCAGGACCATCACTGGAAGAAAAGGGCCGCATTCTTCTTCTAGCCAATGTCATCATGTAGGTCGTTTAAAGTGATGGGTCTGTTTTGTTTGCCATGTGTAGCACAGCACACCTGTACAAAGGCATTGAAAAGACCCAGTTCTGGTTTTCACTGTGACCAGAGTAGGTGAGAATTAAACTTTTGCTAGATTTTGCTTTATCATGTCTCACCCGGTGGTCAATTGCAATACCTGACCTGGACCTCTTAAGCTCCAGTACACTGCGCTCTGTGTCTGCATCTGTATCTGGATACCTGAGCTCCACAACCTAATTCCTTCTGTGCAAGAACTCTCAAGCATTTTCCTGATAATGTTACATGTTTATGTGAGTCTGATGTATCAGTTGTATGGAAGGCCCCATACCAGGCAGGTAGTAAAGGATAGCGAGCTGGAAGGTGGTTCTCACTGTTGAGGGGCCTGGAAAGAGGAGCAACAAGAATTAGATCAAATTTAATCTCTACATCCTAAAATTGTTGTGAAATAAATACAGTGAAGGGTGAGGCTAATGCCAGCATGGGACCTCTACGCTGCAATAGGGCTTGGGAACGTGCTGAGATGGAAGTAGAACTTATGCCACTCTGAGGAAGTTCAAGGAGTGACCTGTGGCATATCCGATTTGATCTCTTACCAGTAACTATTAAAATAAAGCTTCTATTAAAATGATTGCACACTGAGGTGCCAGGAAGGATTTTAGAAATGTAAAAGCTGCTGAAGGCTTTTGGAGAACCCACTGTGATTTGATCTAAAACCTTTTCAAAGGCGATTTAAAATGTGTTTTAGACATCTGCTATTTGTAGTTTATCTGCCTATCACTGTTTTTCTCCTTCCTGTTTTGTTTATTAAGCATCTCTGTAAGAGGAGTTTGCAGGACTTTATGGCATATCTTAAAATGCAATTTAAGATATTTTAAAATATTGAAACACATATGTATTCTGTGATTCTCTGTCAGGTTCCATTATTATTATTATTATTATTATTATTATTATTATTATTATTATTATTATTATTTGTTTATTTAGCAGACGCCTTTATCCAAGGCGACTTACAGAGACTAGGGTGTGTGAACTATGCATCAGCTGCAGAGTCACTTACAATTACGTCTCACCCAAAAGACGGAGCACAAGGAGGTTAAGTGACTTGCTCAGGGTCACACAATGAGTCAGTGGCTTTTCTTTGATTACTCTTTGGAGAATTACAATCAGCAAGATACTCTCTTTAGACATCTAAGTCCATAACGACAGGCATAACCTAACATACTGATCTGAAAGCATATGTACATCAATGAACACACAGTAAAATATTGTTATAGCTGTGCATATCTGATATTTAACATCCCTTAGGTTGACCTTTGACATTAGTGTGAGTCTACACATATATAGTACACAGCTGTGTTATTAAAGTTGAGCCTGTACAGCAATGTTATTCAATTGGCCTTCCGTTTGGCCCATCGAGCATCAGCCGTCCTTCATACAAAAGCTGAAATTACAGATACACAAGATTGAAAGGTCGGCACTATCTACAGGGCATTTGTGTCCCCTAACAAGATTTTTTTTTTTTTTAGGCAACACGCCATAATATAGTGATCACTGCACATTATCTGGTAATAATCCTTCTGCTTCCTTGTTTACAACTCACCCTGTATGCAAGCTACCCTCAAATCAATAAACTTTAGTTTATATTCACTCAGTGTGCACATTCGTTCATATTCATATCAGTACATTCCATAACCCAATGGTGAACACTGTTTTACAGTTTACTAAAAATAATGACTCCTCTCCTGTAACTTCTACTCTGCCTTCACTCACTTACTGGGCTAAACACCGTTAGTTTGGTTACATAGAGTAGTGATTTTCAACTTGTGGTACCGTACCAGTACTGGCACGTGATGTTATTTAGTACGCGCTTCAAATATTTACTACACTTATTGATTTGGACCAGTCGGACTACATAAAATACTACATGTTCTAAATAAATGTAAATGAACTACGCATTTTCTACGTAGGGGCTGGTCATTTTACAGTAGTACCTATGTAGTGGCTGGTCATTTCAGAAGTACCTATTTAGTGGCTGGTCATTTTACAGTAGTACCTATGTAGGGGCTGGTCATTTTACAGTAGTACCTATGTAGGGGCTGGTCATTTTACAGTAGGCCAGGGTGTCCTCGGCTCACTGCGCACCAGCAACCCTTGTAGTCTGGCCAGGCGCCTCCGACCCTGTAGCTCTGAGGTGGCTGCATGGTGGGCCTGCAGTGTGAAAAGAAGCAGTCGGCTGACAGCACATGCTTCAGAGGACAGCGTGTGTTCGTCTTCGCCGCTCCCGAGTCAGCGTGGGGGTGTTACCGGTGAGCTGAGCCGAAAAATAATTGGCTATTCCAAATTGGGAGAAAAAAATGATTAAAAAATATTAGATTTTACCCAATGCCAAGTCCATATACTGCCACGAATTGGGCGGGAATGGCAGATGTAAGGTGACTTTTAACTGGGGTTTGTATTTTTATTTGTAATTTACCATCTGAAGGGTATATTTTTTTTAACCTGATTTTTAGTACTAATCTTTGTACAACAGACATCTTAGGTACAAGGTTGCTGTTTATTAGACAAGTTATAATGTTTGAGCAATTGATATTATATTTGCAGCTTATTTGTAGTCTGTTGTAGTTTTGTTTTACTAAGAAGCAAATGACGTTACCCTTATAAAAGTTGATCATAAATTTGCACATTCATTTTGCAGTTTATCATCCTTTTCCCATGCTTATACTTACACTTACTGTGCTTTACTTTTTTTTTTTTTTGGCGGATGAGAAGGTGCGTTACCATACTTTCTGATTTACCATGCCAGAGTGCAGACCCCAGTGCAGGTGATCAGGGAGGCTGGCCGAGCACTACAGGACATCTGGTGAGGCCGACAGCTCACCAATTCCCAAGCCTCATCGTCTCCAAAGAGAACAAGGCAGTGTTTCAGCAGTGCAGATTGTGCAATGCGGGTTCTGGTCACCGACATCAGCAGGAAGAGTCAAGAAGGTGAGTGGAGATGAAGTACCGCTGCATACCTGCTGGGAACATTCCACTTTACACAGCACCATGTTTTGAATTCTGGCATGTGATGTATGTATGTATGTATGTATTATTTTATTTATTTATTTTATTATTTTACTTATTTGACCTCAAGAGGTCAAAGCTCATTCTGTTTGTGGTCTTATTATTGGAAAACTCTTTTTTATTTCTCCTCAAATTTTGACTTTTACATTAACACCACCCCTTGGTGTCATTACATTGTGGTTGACAGAGATCAATATTTGCAGGTATACACTTCACGGTGAAGTGAATACATAAATAGTTACCGTATTGAAAAATGTTTGTAATTTTACTTTGTAATTTTGGAGCCTTTTTATATTCCAGCATGTTCTGCATCATTTAAATAGTTACTGGGGGAAAAAAAGGGTCTTCATATGGAGACAGAGTACTACTCTATCTCTTGTGGGGGCATTCTTGTAGCACCATCATTTGGGATCTGAAACACTGAAATAGAATAGTAGAAGGATAAAGTGTTGTGTGGAAACTTTTTTTAAGAAACCTTTTAAACTTTGTTCTGCCAATGTTGTACCTTTTTACATTTTACCATGTTCTGAATTGTGTAAACTGTAAACAAATAATATTCTTCAATTTCTAAGCTTTTTAAATGATATATGCTTTTATGGTGATTAGATATCATTTTGAATAATTTATGACTCTTACACAAGTGTGTGCATTTTCTTTAAAAAAAAAAAAACTGGCTCAGAATTCCAGCATAGCAGTCTAAACCCGGCTTTGAAAGGGTTTGAAAGGATGATATTGTTGCGTAAGATTCCCCAGTTAGATGATGATCTGATAATATCTCTTCAGTCAAGCAAACAGGCATGGTAATTTAAGAGTACCATTAACATAATGAAAAACAATAATGTACATGAGTTTTGTACTAAAGCAGGGTCAGCTGTTGCAGGGAAAAGTTTATTTCTCAAACTGACCATTTAAGAAAATATGAAAGCAGAACGCACAGAAATACTTGGGGCTGTAATTAGGAAGTGTACTAAGTACTGTAGCTTACTTGATTGTAGTAAAAAAAAAAAAAAGAAAAGCGCCATTCACTAAATTTAGCTCTCAGATTGTGCTAATGAAAATATCAAAAGTACATGACAATGTGCTTGTTGTGGTGTATTTAATATTGTACATATAGCAGAACAAACTCTTTAAACTATTTAAACTTGTTTTTACTGAAAAATAAACAGTATGTAATCATAAGAGCTGTCTGTTTTACATGGTGTCACATCAGGAATTTACTAACACTGAGCAAGGGAGATGCAGCATGCTATTTCCCACATTACATCTGTGCACAATTAAAGGTGCGGTCACCAATTCCATACACAACACTTGCAAAATATTTAAAATATAAACATGCTGAGTTCATCGCAGTCATCAGTTGCATAGATTAACCATTCGGCAGAATGAGGCAACAAACAAATGAGTACAGACTCAACAAACCTGGTTGTAATGGGGTAGGTCTCGGCTTTACAGCAGCCGTTTAAGATTGCACATAGTTACTAATACACCTGGTGGTCCCTGCTGGAAACACTGATACTTGAGATGAAAAGGTTGAAAACCACTGACTTAGAGAACCACGATTACGCCTTTTCTGTTAAACATGCACATTTGTGAAGTAAAGAGTGATTCAGCGTCAATAGGCCCAGACAGTGAGACATACAGACAAAATAACAAAGAAGACTATTCAAGCACAGTAAATTAGCTGAAAAAACAAGCCTTTCAAAGATCTTTTATTTGGGCTTAAAACAAACCTGTTTGGCAACAGTAAGAAATGCGCTTATGGCACATCTGTCAAAGATGGCACGTTTAATATGCACTTAATTTATTTTCCCTCTGTTTACTGTCATGCCATGTGTTTAAGTAAGAAACTTTTCATTTACATTTAAACACATTGGAGTTAGAACATGATGATACATATTTAGACACAGTGCTACATTTTTAAATCGGGCCCTTATAAGAACATGAGAACATAAGAAAGTTAACAAACGAGTGGAGGCCGTTCAGCCCATCTTGCTTGTTTGGTTGTTAGTAGCTTATTGATCCCAGAACCTCATCAAGCAGCTTCTTGAAGGATCCCAGGGTGTCAGCTTCAACAACATTACTGGGGAGTTGGTTCCAGACTCCTACGATTCTATGTGTAAAAAAGTGCCGCCTATTTTATGTTCTGAATGCCCCTCTATCTAATCTCCATTTGTGACCCCTGGTCCTTGTTTCTTTTTTCAGGTTGAAAAAGTCCCTTGGGTTGACATTGTAAATACCTTTTAGAATTTTGAATGCTTGAATCAGATCGCCATGTAGTCTTCTCTGTTCAAGACTGAATAGATTCAATTCTTTTAGCCTGTCTGCATATGACATGCCTTTTAAACCCGGAATAATTGTGGTCGCTCTTCTTTGCACTCTTTTTAGAGCAGCAATATCCTTTTTGTAGCGAGGTGACCAGAACTGAACACAATATTCTAGATATATCTCGCTATATATATTTCACTATATATCTAAGCATCTTGTTGACCTTTTTTGTATAGCTTCCCCACGTTGTCTAGATCAGCGGTTTTCAAACTGGGGTACGCGAGAAAAATCCTGTAATGGTGGACAATAGATTTTTTTTTTAACCACATTGTAGTACTTGCGACTAAGCAATCGAATCAACAATGTTGAATCTCCTTTCAAATAAAACCACAGGCGTACTGGTGTACATTTCCTTTCTGTTGGGCGAGGTTAACTCTATGAATACAGCTGGCTGCTGACAGCGAGTGAGCGCGGAACGCACATGGCTAAATTACATATTTAAACAGCAGAGCGGTGGTTTTGCAGTCTGTAGGATAAAAAGAAAAAAAAAATAATTGTATGATGTTGCTTCATTTAAAAATGTGTAGTATTTACTAGGTACGTTTACTTTCTGGAGTTTAAATGTTCAGTGTTGGTAGTTTCGTCAGTTCAGTTTATGTTTTTAAATAATAGTATTATTGAGTTGAGCAGGCAGTGAAATCACTGCGCTGGAGCAGGAGTGTACACAACTGTGTTATCTTTACTTGCAATGCTTTATGTGTTTTTTCACTCTGACTAATTTGTTGAAGAACTCCTTTGTCGAGTGATTGCATTAGCCTACGCATGTACACCGCTAATTCTTAGGCTAATAAAAGCAAAAGCACGGTATTATTATTATTATAAAAATGGAATTGAAGGATTAAAATAAATAAATAAATAAATAAATAAATAAATCCCTAACTGCTGGGATTGGGAAGTGTGTGGAATTGGATTCTCTGCTCCAGACCTATTGAGTGTGTTCATATCATACAGCGAGTGCCCATCAACAAGCTGTCTGGCAGCTGATTAACATGAACAGACGACTACACTAAACGCTAACATGTAAGCATTTTGCTAAAAGTCATTTTTGACTGCATGATATACATGTCACCTTTCTACTTTAAACAAATTTAGCTTTTGGAAATATTCACTTCAAAACAATGTGCTTATTCTGGCTGGATTCGATACTGCACAAGAGACACACAGCATTTTAAATGTCCAGCTCAAGTGTTAAACGATAACATTCAATTAAAATAAATAAAATAAATATTCAATATTCACACAATTCTGCATGCTACCTGAATTTTTTTTAAATGTCTGTATCTGTAAATGTTAGTTTTTATGCAAAATGTCCTGTCTGTTTTCTCTCTACACTTCTGCATTTGTTGAAAGAAATGCACGACTTTTGTTGAGAATTACTTTCTGATTTTGTTTTAAATTAGATCCCTAGGTTTTGTTTTTCAAAAGCATAACCTGTTTCTGAACTTGTTTTGCCATACTTATTGGTCTGGATTTTGAAATAATTTTACATAGCATTTTTAGTTTTCATTTTATTTAATTTAATTAGTTTAACAGCAGTTTTCCATGAACAGAAATTGGCTGAACTCTAGTCCCTCCTCCTTCCCTGTGTGCCTTCTGATCCAGCAAACCTAGGCTTGTTTATTTTCTTTTAATGACCCGCTTAAATTTTTTTTAAAATACAGAATAACATACCCTTGTGTATGGGCTGCATTGTTTACTAATCGGGGTGTAGTTTTACTGAAATCTGTAATAAAAAGCAGACTCGTCCATCACATTGGTAGGTAAGCATTTAAAAAATAAAAATAAAATCAGTTAACATCAAGAAGTACTTAAGCCTAGTAATTAGAAAATACAATTTTTTTTTCTGTTTTCATAGGTATATTATGACCTTATCTCAGATGTGGGTACGCGGTAGACTAGATTTTTTGGAAAGGGGGATGCAAAGACATTTCTGAGTAAACAACATAAACTCCTAGGTCTTTTTCATAGATTCCTTCTTCAATTTCAGTATCTCCCATATGGTATTTATAATGCACATTTGCGTGCAATACTTTACACTTTTCTCTATTAAATGTCATTTGCCTTGTGTCTGCTGAGTTCTGAATGCTGTCTAGATCATTTTGAATGACCTTTGCTGCTGCAGTAGTGTTTGCCACTCCTCCTGTTGTTGTGTCATCTAAAAATTTAACAAGTTTGCTTACTGTACCAGAGTCTAAGTCATTAATGTAGATTAGGAAGAGCAGAGGACCTAATACTGATCCCTGTGGTACACCACTGGTTACCTCACTCCATTTTGAGGTTTCTCCTCTAATCAGTACTTTCTGTTTTCTACCTGTTAACCACTCCCTAATCCATGTGCATGCATTTCCTTGAATCCCTACTGTGTTCAGTTTGAGAATTAATCTTTTATACAGGACTTTCTGGAAATCTAAATAAACCATGTCATATGCTTTGCAGTTATCCATTGTCAATGTTGCATCCTCAAAAAAGTCAAGCAGGTTAGTTAGACACAATCTCTCTTTCCTAAAACCATGCTGACTGTCTCCCAGGATACTGTTACCATACACGTAATTTTCCATTTTGGATCTTATTATAGTTTCCATAAGTTTAATATAACAGAAGTCAGGCTTATTGGTCTGTTGTTACCTGGTTCGGTTTTGTCTCCCTTTTTGTGGATTGGTATTACGTTTGCAATTCTCCAGTCTGTCGGTACAACCCCTGTGTCAAGAGACTGTTGCTTGATCTTGGTTAGCGGTTTGTAAATAACTTATTTAATTTCTTTGAGTACTATTGGGAGGATCTCATCCGGCCCAGGGGATTTGTTTATTTTAAGAGCTCCTAGTCCCTTTAACACTTCTACCTCTGTTATACTAGTTATTTAAAACTGGATAGGAACAGGTTGACATGTGGGGCATGTTGCCCGTATCCTCCTTTGTAAAAACTTGTGAAAAGTAACAATTTAATATATTTGCTATTTTTTCTCTTCATCTATGATTTTGCCATTTGTATCTCTTAGACATTTTACCTCCTTTTTGAATGTTCTTTTGCTGTTTTAATATTGGAAAAACTTTTTGGAAGTTAGCAATGGTCATTTCTTTCTCTCTTTCTTGGCTTTTCTAACTTCCTTTTTGACCTGTGTTTGCAGTTCCAAGTACTCTTTCTGTGTACTTTGTTCTTGGTCCCTTTTAAACGTTCTGTAAGTTCCTTCTTTGAATATTCTAAATTGACCTATTCAACCATTTTGTTTTAGATTTAGATTTGTCTACTTTTGTGATGTAATTGTTTTGCGCCTCTAGTACTACATTTTTAAAAAACAGCCATCCTTTTTCTGTGGATGTTTTCTCTATTTTACTTCAATCTACTTCTGTTAGTCTCTGTTTCATACCTTCATAGCTTGCCTTTCAAAAATTGTAAACCTTAGCTTGTCATTACTTTTTGGGGTTTAAAAAGCACTTCAAATGAGACCATGTTATGGTCTGAGTTTGCCAAATTGCGTTTGGAAGTAGTCATTTGTTGTTTCCACCATTTCAATTTCGTCTGTCGTGCTTCCCACTGGGTTTTCCCATTTTATATGGGGGAAGTTGAAATCCCCCAGTAGTATGGCTTCTCCTTTGCTACACGCATTTCTAATGTCATTGTATAACAGGTTATATTATTTTTTTCCATTATTCTGACCCATATTGATTCTGCGTTGGTTTTTTTCCCCAGATTTAACACCTGGGCTTCAAGACTATTTTTGATGTATAGCGCTACCCCTCCGCCTCTGCTGTTCTGCCTGTCTTTCCTATACAGTGTATACCCACTAATATTATACTAATACTAGCATTTAGATAAATACATTTAATGGCTATCTTACCTGAGTTGTTGCCCTTGTTTTGATGTAGTCTCCCTTCTGTTTTTGTGTTGATTTCTCCCCCCTTCCTTTCTAGTTTAAATGCTTCTTA
The DNA here is from genome assembly GCA_030684275.1 of Acipenser oxyrinchus oxyrinchus. NCBI lineage: Eukaryota > Metazoa > Chordata > Actinopteri > Acipenseriformes > Acipenseridae > Acipenser > Acipenser oxyrinchus. Next base: position 27,508,906 of record CM060249.1, on the reverse strand, counting down.
ACCTCCTTGAGGATCCTTTCTCTGAGTAGATTGGTTCCCTTTTTATTTAAGTGCAGTTTGTCCCGCCTATATAGATAGTGCTTGTTGTAGAGTGTGGTCTAATGTTCAATGAAGGTGAAGCCTTCCTGTGTGCACCACGATTTCAGCCATGCGTTTAGATTAATTATTTCCAGCTGTCAGTATGGTCCTTTGCAAGGTGCCAGCAGTATCCCAGAAAATACCACAGTTTTGGTCTTGTCTTTTAATTTCATTCCTAGCTCTCTGAATTGGTTTTACAGGGATTTTGGTCTGTCTCTTCCAATGTTGTTTGTACCGATGTGGACGACTACTACCGGGTCGTCTCCTGAGAGTTCTGGGAGGCTGTCCACGTTCTCAGTGATGTGCATGACAAAGGATCCCGGAAGGCAGCACACTGTTGTAGTAAGGGAGTCCAGACTACACACTGAACTTGCTCTGTTTCTCAATATGGAGTCCCCCACAATCATGACCTTGCTTCTTTTTGCTGCTTGGCCAGCATTGTTTATGGGGTCCTGGATGTTGTTTCTTTCATTCTCTTGATGTTGGTTTTGATCATCTAAATTTTTGAAGTGGGCCAAATTTGTTTGCCGTTTTGATTTCTGTTGGTTGTGTTTGACTAAGTTTCTTTTTTTCCCTGCCTCTGCCTACCTGAACCCAGCTGTTTTGACCCTCTTCTATCTCCCTGGTGGCTTTCTGTCTGTTAGGGGTGCCGACTTCCAAGAACTCCTGTTGCTCTCTATTATCCTGCAGCTCAGTTTCTAGCGTACTTAATCGTTGAAGCAAGTCCTGGATCTTACACACACTTGGTTTAGCTCTGCTGAGTTTTCTCGGATTTCCCACATCATGCAGGTGTTACAGATTACTGGCTTGAAGGCCATGTTATTTTGTATTTATTTTTTGTAAGTTTAGTTTAGTTTCTGCAGCTGTCAACCAACTTTCAAACTGTTTCTAACTGCTCTGTACTTTTCCACGACTGTACTTCTCCATGTTGTCGCTGTTAAAACTGCCTGGCTTTTGTCTATTAGCTCTGCCCCTCTCCCTTGTCTCAGAACGGTGCCAAATTTGAATCAGCTGCTCTGAGCTTCAGCTTGTTATCAGAAAAAGACACACAGCTGTTAGAATTTAATATGCAGTAATTTCCCAATTTACTGCATTTTCTGATTAAAGCATTTAAAGATTTAATTTCGCCTTACTGCTTCTAACTGCTCTGTACTTCTCCATTAGTACTTCTTCTGCAATAATCTTCAGAAAAAGATGGAGTGTCAATTTCAGGCAATAAGAAAGGGAAATTAGATGTCCATTAATTTCTCATGAATTTAACTTATAATTTTAATTTCATAGTTTAAATAAAATTAAGAATAATAGCATTAGTGGGCTTTGTATAATTATTTGTTTGCAAGATGTTGTTTGAATATTTTCAGGAAAATATCAGGACAAATATATTTGCTTTCTGTTTTTATTATTAAATAGCGATCTGACATTGTATCATTGTAAGTAGTTATTTCTGAGATGTATTAGTTCAATCTTTTACAAAGGGTCATAAAAGATAAGCTTGCAACATTGCGCAGAGCTGAGCGCCTATGGAAACGCTACAAAAAGAAGGAGCGTGCAAGAACTAACTTTTATAAAGACCCATTCAAATTTGTAAAGAAGTTATTCACCAGTGAGAAGAATGGCACACTAAAAGCATCTAAGTTTGAGCTGGAGAGATATTTGGAGGAAACACATACAGATTCAAAAAGGCAGGAGTCTATGTCAATTCCTTCAGACATCCCACCTATCAATCCACCAGAATACCAAATGGAGGACTGTGCACCTAAGTGGAAAGAAGTAGAGCAAGCTGTGAAAAAAGCAAGGGCTTCATCATCACCAGGGCCTAATGGAATTCCGTACAAAGTGTACAAGAGTGCTTCAGGAGTTCTACGTATCCTGTGGAAATTGATGAAAGTGGCATGGGAAAACCAGGTTGTACCAAGAGCATGGCGCCGAGCAGGTGGAGTCTTTATACCTAAAGAAAAAGATTCTACAAGCATCAGTCAGTTTCGCCCTATTTCCCTATTAAACCTAGAAGGTAAGATTTTCTTCAGCATTATTGCTCAGAGATTGTCAACTTACCTATTAAAGAACTGCTTCATTGACACTTCAATATAAAAAGCAGGCATTCCAAGTTTCCCAGGATGCTTAGAACACATCAATGTGATCTGGCAACAAATTCAATCAGCTAAAAAGGAGGGGAAGGAGCTCCATGTGACATTCCTGGATTTGGCTAATGCATATGGTTCAGTGCCACGTGAACTTCTTTGGGCAGCATTTGATTTTTTCAGTGTACCGATGACAATAACAAATTTAGTGAAAGCCTACTTTGGAGATTTGCAATGTAGTTTTTCAACTTAAGAATTCAGCACTACGTGGCAATGCCTAGAAGTTGGAATAATGGCAGGATGCACCATTTCTCCACTGGCTTTTACCATGGCAATGGAAGTAATCATTAGGGCATCAAAATGGGTAGTTGGAGGAGAGCGCTTGGCTTCTGGAATGAGAATACCACCAATTCGAGCATACATGGATGACATGACAACCATGACTACAACAGTAGCCTGCACTAATCGGTTATTGGGCAAATTAACCAATAACATTGAATGGGCACGAATGCAATTCAAGCCCACTAAATTAAGGGGCATCTCTATAATTAAAGGTAAAGTAGTAGATAAAATGTTCTTCATTAATGGTGAGGCAATACCAACAGTGTCTGAGAAGCCAGTGAAGAGTCTTGGGAGATGGTACAACAGGGATCTAAAGGACACAGTTCGTGTGGGAGAAGTTAGACAACAAGCAGTAGAAGGGCTGAAGAGCATAGACAGCAGTGCTTTACCAGGCAAACTAAAACTCTGGTGCTTTCAGTTTGGTCTACTGCCGAGGTTCTGTGGCCACTAACTGTGTATGAGGTTTCTTTGACAACAGTAGAGAAGCTGGAAGCCTTAATCAGTTCATACATCAGGAAATGGTTGGGAGTTCCACGCTGCCTCAGTAGAGTGGGACTTTATGATAAAGGAATACTGCAGCTGCCAGCATTCGCTCTAACCGAGGAGTTTAAGTGCGCCAAGGTCAGACTGGAAATGACATTAGTAGAGTCACGCAACAAATGCGTAAGGGAGGGAGCACCTGTCCTGTAAACTGGAAGAAAGTGGGTAGCAAAGAAAGCTGTGGAGGATGCAAAGGCTGCCCTTTGAATTGGTGATATCATGGGGCAAGTTCAGCATGGAAGAGGGGGTCTTGGTCTCAGTTCAGCTCCTCCTACATGGCACAAGGCAGCCCCAGCTCAATGGAGGAAGATGGTAGTCAACGAGGTGCAAAAGCAGGAGGAGAGGATGAGGTGTATAAAGGCCATTTCCCAGGCCAAGCAGGGAGAATGGATGAGATGGGAGAGTGTGGAACAACGCAAGATTGGCTGGCAAGACCTATGGTCAATGGAACAGAGCAGGATCAGTTTCCTCATCAGGTCAACATATGATGTTCCATCTCCCATCACCACAGAACCTAAACCTCTGGGTAGGAGAGGATCCCTCATGTCCTTTGTGTTCATCACCTGCAACATTAACCCTTTGCGGTCCATTTATTAATTCTGCATCAGGCTCGTCAGGTCTAATTAATTTTTACACGCGCATTTAATTTTAGGCAGCTGTTTAAAAGTATTTTTTTCACAGTCAAACGGGTTTAAATGGCCCTGCAGATTAACAAAGCACTCACTAGGCATCTCCAGCCCCGCCCCACCCTTTCGTTTGCTATCGCTTTCACATATGCTACCAAATAAAAAATAATAATAATAATAGTTGTACATACCGATCAATCGTCTCCTGGTGACTCGTTTTATCACCAAACTCCTCAATAATGCAATCCAAGTCATTATTTTATTGCTATAACATCTCAAAAAAGCTCTGCAAATGTCTGTGATAGCCTCTATGCGCTGATACTGTACTCCCATCTGAAGAAGGGGGGCTACTATGACTATTCATGAGATACGCCTTTTTTTTTATTTTATTTTTTTTATCGGCTTGTCTCGGCTCCTTTCGTTCCCACTCGGCCATTGAATGGTTTTCTCGGCTTTTTCCGTTGAAAAACCGACTTTTTTGCGTTTTTTGCGTTTTTAAAATGATGTCGGACAGGGTCCGACAAAGGACCTGGTGGGAATAATTGCAATGTCGGACCCAGTCCGACAATGGACCGCAAAGGGTTAAGGCACATTTTGACAGGATGTAAGGTGGCTCTTAGCTAAGGATGGTTTACTTGGCGCCATGACCAGGTGCTGCGATGTTTTGCCTTAGCATTGGAAGACAAGCGTAACATGACCAATAAGTTGCCACCTGTTCCATCAAAACATTACACACAAAAGACAACATTCCTCTGTCCAGGAGAGCAACCACCAAGAAAAGGTGTTAAAACCAATCCTTGCCCAGGACAACTGGAAGCTGCTAGAGGCTGGAAAATGCTGGCAGATGTTGGTCAACGGCTTATTTTTCCACCTGAGATTGCCACCACTAACCTTCGACCAGATATTGTCTTGTGGTCTGGATCAGCATGGGAGGATGCTGTAGATGAGGCGTATGAGAGGAAGAAACTGCGGTATGCTCAACTAGCCACTGAAGCGGAACAGCGAGGATGGAGAGTCCGGGTTTACCCAGTGGAGGTGGGTTGTCGAGGATTTGTGGCACACTCTACAACCCGGTTTCTCAGAGACGCCGGATTCAGTGGCCAAGAGTTGCGTCGCACAGTGAAGAACTTATCTGAAGCAGCAGAGAGGAGCAGCAACTGGCTGTGGTTGAGACGGAAAGATTCTGGCTGGGGATCTCAAGCACAATAGAAAGAAAGAAACGCTGATGTACAGGTAAGTAAGCTGGGCTGAGTTGAGTGGGGGACGGAGGGGGTGATTCTGGGACGCCAGAATCACCGTCGAGCCCTCTTGTGGTGTCGTGGGCTAGTCGACGAAACACAGAGGATGGAAGGTGCCCACTTGAAGACCCCAGAGATGTACCCTACTTAGCTCAATCCAGACGGTTGTCATGCTGATGCGCTGGGGAGACCGCACTGTGGTTGATCCCCGGAGCCAGCATCGCAGCCGTTGTGTGTGCTGATGCGCTAGGGAGGCAAAATAAGCTGATCCCTGGAGCCAGCATTACACTTCAGCCATTCACACCTGACAGAAGGATATCTACATCATCATATGGAAGGAAGCGCAAATGGATGGAGACACCTATGGATCACATTAGTTTACTGTAAAGCTACGTCTTAGTTGGTGCTTATCTTGGCGAGAGCCGAGTCCAAATCAGCATGAAGTTTTAACAAGTGGCGTTGCAACGTTCTGTTAGGACATTGCCTTATGTGGCCCGCCAGAGAATGTAATTGAAAACCACCGCTGTACAGTATATGGCTGGTTAACTTTGAAACTGTTGTTTCACAGTGACAATATCTGTTTGGACAGCATAGAATTGTAAGGTTATTTGGCTGTTATGGAAAATAACGCGGCAAGAACAATAATGATGTAGACGCTTGTGTTATGGATACACAACTGGATTTCAGGTTGATTTTCCATGATATAATTACATAAACCAGAGTCATGTGACTCCAAATAGTTTCTGGCCTGAGACCAGTCAATCAATCATCTGATATTTCAATAGCACTTTTTTTTGCCTTGCAACACAAGGCACTGTACATAAGACGAAGAAGAACTCTAAGATTCACTCATAAACAAATGTAACTTGTTTTATAAAAGTGTGCAAGGACCTTTCCTAATGTCACTAGAGAGCGAGTTCCACAGATGAGGAAATGAGTGTCTTTGCTATGGGAGGTTGAAGTGTGAAATTTAGCACTGCCAATAATCCTTCTTTGGATGATATCAACCCTCGCTCAGGGGCATATGGACTAAGTCATTCTGAAATATATCAATTCATATATACTGTAGCACTATAGAGAAAAGGAGAGTATATCTAATTGTTCAACTTTTTTTTCTCCCCTCCCCTTCCTATCTTTTTGGTTTCTGTTGATAGCTTATTAGTTAATGCTTTAAACATACTGGCTATTAAAACAAACAAAAAAAGCAAGACTGATTCAAAGTAAAAGTAAACAAACACTCAATATTTTTGGACTTTTAACCTGGATGCTTGTGTGTGGTCTTACTTCAAAGCTTGTGAAGCAATTTCTATTAAGAGAATGTTAAGGAGCAGTACATAATGCCAGTTAAGAAAACACATGTAGACGTTTTCAGCTGAATTTGAAACAAAACTAACATTTGTCTGTAAATTAATCTGTACATCACTTGCAGCTCTTTTTTTTCTTCAAAAGGTCTGACTCTAAACTCTAGACAGTCTGGCGGTTTTATAGATTTCTTCTTTAAGGATGGACAGCAGTAAGAGACACAAGTGCTGCCATTTGTCTTGCAGTAAAACCAGTCTCTTTCATGTCAAGATGTATAAACAGAAACCTCAGGGCCTGTCTGTGTGCAAGGGCAGCCAGTCCCGAGCTCTACAAACCACAGCAAAGGAGGAGAGATAAATGAGTGAGAAAATGATGTTTGGGGAGCTTTGGGGTTTTTAGCCGTAAAAGCTTTTGCTACAAGAATTGGAATCTCTATCCATCATCAGATGAGTAAGCAGTGCTTTCTTAAATTACAGTCTCTGAATAAAATGAGTGCATTTAGAGCAAACAGGCAACTTGAACACAGCATAGCAGTCATTGTTTTGCATTACAGCAGTCACTACCACAAGTCAAGATAAATGCACTAATTAACTTAGTTGGAGGGAGAAACCAAAAACCCAAGTCTTATGTTCTGCAGACTAACAGAAACCATTGTAATTATTCTGGTGCCTTGTGTGTTCCTGCAGCATAAAAGCACCCCTTAATCTAAATCTGCCGTCAGCTACTGAAGTCTGCTTGCCAGTGGTTATCTTGTGGGATACTTCTTAAATAAGCTCTCTTGTCTCTTTGCTTACTCAGCCTGTACTGTCGCCTTCTCTTAGTTCCTTGTTTATCATTCTGGAATCTCCTTATGACACTGATATAAATAAAATTATTAATGTACAGATGTGCAAACACACACATTACAAGAACATTAAACAACATTAACTTTTAACTGTACAGTAACTACCAGATACTTTCTCTCTTGTGAATGTACATTGCTATACATTTTCATAATATTAGGTTTTGAACAAAATATTATTTCTAACATGATTAATAACAAGGACTACCACAACCATGGCTCATAAAGTGCACTGTAGCTAAAATTAAATGCTAATGTGGGAACTACTTGTCTTGAGGAAGGGTTCCATCATTACACACAAAACGAAGCATTTTCACTGGGTTAAACTGCACACTTCAGGTGGCATTCTTCGAATTGTTTGAGGATTTTTTTTCTACAGAAGCACCTTCAAGGCCTGCTTCATACAACAAATAGCCAACCAGTTTCCACTAGCTTACTGTTATTAAACTTTATTCAGTGAGAAATTGGAACTATATCCAGGTAACACAATATTGGAAGTCAAGAAGCCTATTTTAAGGTGGTCTGTTATTTCACAGTAGCTCTTTCACATGTACACCACATGCATTATCTCAACATTACAGTGGGGACCTCTGACTAAATTTGCTGGGATTTACACTATCAGAATTCACCATATGTTGGTGTTTAATTTCAGCAATACAGCTCTTGCATTGCAGATAGTCATAGGCCTTCAGGTACCTCAAGAAAGGCAATGCTGACCAGATGTAAAAAAGCAATTAACCGTATCTTTGTAAACCAGTACTAAAAACAAAACCTGTACATTAAAGGTTGTTTTTCTGTTCCTGCAGCTGCAAGTGTTTTTGGATGAACTGTTTAGAGAAGAATGTAAATGTTGTAGTCGTGAATCTAATCAACTATAGATAGAAGAATTCCACAGTAAATTGGGTATGATAGCCCTGTCCGTGACGTATATACAGTATTTTAATTGTTTTACTCATCCTTAAGTGTTTATGAAGTGTTTGCTGAATAACAATAAGTATTGTAAAATTTACTTTTTAATACAACAGGGAAAAAAGAAGTGCCTTGTATTTCCAAGGCTCTTCCTTTCCCTTTTTTCTAGTTTTCATGCTGTCAGTAATAGCATCTGCATTCTTTGCCAATACAATTTCACTAATGGTATGTTGCCAGTTTTCAGTATATGCTATGTGGTGGTGGGAATTTATTTATTTTTTCATGCTGGTGGTTGTCCGGTATATAACAGCTTGTATCTTAAGCAATTAGAACATGCCTGACTGAGGTATAGGGCTATTAAAGTGCTTCTGAAGTGCTTTAAATGTATCTGTCGGTTGCAAGTGAAGTAGGAAATGTGGCTACAGGTCAGACAACACATTTCAATTGTCAGGTGATGTCTTATTTGTATACACACTCACTCACAAATTATACATGTCAAGAAGAAACTACGACTAGTTATACTGAAGAACAGCATTTTCAATGAGAAAGAACAGGCTTTAAATGTAGTTTTGACTTTGTCGAGTCCTGATTATTTTCTATTTATTCGAAAAAACCAGGCCCCCATGCAGACCACCAGTTCTGTTATTTTAACCCATGTCAATATTCCTGCTAAAGGGACTGTACAATTAGTAATATACTTCAAAATATCTCTGAAACCTTTCTCCAGAAAGAAATGTGAGCTGTTTTGGAAATTACTACTACAGAAAAATGTATATAGTGTGTCCAATTATTATTTCCCCACCGATTTTCTCTCAATTTGCAATGCCTAATTGCTTTTCCCCTCACCGCAGGAGACCAGGAGACCTGAAGATTCAGTTAGCGTCCTCCGAACCCACGACCAAGCCAGCTTCCTTTTTCACCCAGGATCTCGATGGTGGATGTCAACAAGCTATCGACCTCTGGAGGCCAAAGGCCTGCAGGTGTCCGCCTTTGAGCTCACTGGGCCCCTGGCCAGCAGGGATCGCTGTAGCAAACAATGTCTAGTTTGCCTTTATTTTTTACTGTTTGAAGTTACAGATTAACATTATTGTAATTTGCAAGATAGACTGTCTAATGTGCAGTATATATTGTTAAAAAAGAGAAGAGACTGTTCACATTATTACAAAGATTTAACAAAGTCACATAATGTGAAGATTTGTTCCACTTTCCACCATTTGAGAAATTGAAAACAGGAAATCAATAAAAAAAGTAGTGATTATTATTTTTTTTTATTATTGAAAGTCTCCCAAGCTTGTTGACATTTCCAGCGCCACTGCTTAAGACTTAAAATCAACAGAACAGTGGAATCCCTTCTTGCTTGTGTCTGTTCCAGGAAGTACAGTAAATGTCATGCAAACTGTTTTGTTACTGTGGAGATCAATCTCTAATAAAAAATTTTTTGTTTGCTAAGTTATAAGCTTTATGATATGTGTTTCTGTGGTTCTCAAATAATGGTTCACCTGGAAAGCACTGTAGTTCAAAGTTCTTGATCAGTTTGTATGCCATTCATGTGTTACTTAGGACTGAGGAGGATGCAGTGTGTGACGTATGTGGTGCATTTGGTGGTTACAGAACATTGCCTTGGGGAACCTAAAATGAGATATGTAGTGTAGTGTAGTGTACAGGCGCACAATGTGCTTCACGTTCCATCTTGCAGTTGCTCATTGTTTCTGTTGTACAGCGTTTATGAAGCGTTCTGTGGCTGTGTGTGTGTTAATACAGTGTTATATAAATACATTTTTGTCTTGTCCTCGCTATGGGCACCAACCAAGTGACAGGTGCACACACTTCTGTTTTTTCTTAAACTTGCAAAAATGTATAGCTTTTGAGTGTCTTAAACTATATTTACTGGCGATTACTGTGTTTTTAGAATGATAATAGTTGTCTTTTAGAAGAAAAATGTGTTAGTGAATGATTTCTCTATTGGGTGTATGTATACTTGTTAGCAGCTTTTTAGGAACAAATCCTTTAGGAATGCGTGGGACTGATGCCTACTAAAGACAAGGTACAGAGCTAGTCAATAGCATATTGGGTATAAGTTAAAAATGTATAATATACAGGGGTTCAAAAGACCTGCAACAAAGAGAAGCAGCTTTTACAATGAATATAACAGAATGTCACTAATTACATTTTACAATTTTACCTGACATATGATGACATATAAAAGGTGTTTTTAATTTTGACATTTTTTGATTTTTTGAAAATTGTGCAGAGATGGAAATAAGACTTTGTAGCAGGGCAGTTGAAAGCCCTGTACATTTATTTATTTTTAGAATGGGGTACCCCTCCGCCCCTGTGCAGTTTGTTTTGTATTATTATTATTGTTATGATATATATATATATATATATATATATATATATATATATATATATATATATATATATATACTGTATATATATGACGGCATAGCCGCATTGTTTGTGTATGGTTTTTATTTAAAATGTGTTCTGGCAGAGGCGAGTTTAGTAGCTTGTCCTCTGCCCCTAAACACTTCTCGCGTACCCCTGGGGGTATGCACACCACAGTTTGGGAATCTCTGCTTTAAACAGTGTGGCTTCAGTTCTCCTTTGTCCATCTGTAGTCTACGCTACTACCAGCATTTTTTTTTCTTCAAAAATGTGCCTGTCAAATTACATTTTAATGTAATTGTTTTGTTTTTTGTTATGATTTAGCAAGGATTGTGTTAAAAACCTCTACCCCTGCATGACAATTGTTTGTCTGGTTCCATGTGAGAATGTGGCTGGAGTGGAGGAACCTGGGACCCTGATTGGCTGACCAATTGGCCAATCAATTAATTAATTTAGTTAACTGAGGGCCACTTGCATGGGCAGGTGGTTATCTAGCTGCAGAATGCTGGGTGGTATACCGTAGGAACAGTGTAAGCTGGTTGAGATGGGAAACTGTTTATAGTGCTGTGTGTTGAGATAAGACAGAGAACTTGTCTGTCTCTGTTCAGCGGAATCTGCGTCTCCTCTTTAAAAGCCTGAAGACGACAACCTGTTTATTTTGTGTCTCTGCATACAATTAAAGTGTGCAGAACTGAGTCATTTTATTCTCTTGTTCCAGTGTTTCCTGGTTTTACCTGTCTAATCACAGGATTGTTCTAGCAATGCTGGATAAGGAAAGGGACATAAAATATACATTTTAAACTTATGTAGTGACACTAACTTTTTGTTGTGTGTAACAGGTCAGGGACTGGGTAGTAACCGGTGACCATGCACACTGAAATCGAGTTTGCAGGAGCAGTTACAGAGCAGGGGGTCAGAATTCATATTAAGGCAAATTGGAATATAGTATGAGAAAGCTCAGTATAGCTTTGTGTGTTCATGCTCTGTGAATAAATGGAGGTCTTTAGTCTATAGTGCTGACAATGTATTGTATTTCACACAAAAAAAAAATTAACATTTCAAAGCTCACATTTTCCAAAAGTGAAATGAAACCGGTTATGGAAGATGCACACTCTCCTTATCTCAGAAATGTCATTGTCATGAACGTTTTGAATTTTCATTTCATCAAAGAAAATGGAGCTGTTTTGAGAGGAAGATACAAATGGCAAGTTCCTCTTCAACGAGTAAAGTGTGGAGAGGTATATTGGCATGTTTTTGTATTTTTTTTCTTAATATTTTCAAAATGAAAGTATCCAATTCATAAAATACAAACACCTGATAGATGACATTATATCTGTATATTTGGTAATTTGTAACTGCGGCATAATCTGTCTAAGTGATGCTAATAAACCTGCAATTTTAGCCCACTAGTATGCACTGAATGCCTACATACATGCAGTAAAAATGTCCTGCTGTTTAATTGATTATATTTATATGGAGAAGGACATTTTAGATTACCTATTGTCACACAGGCAACAACGTAATGCAACCCAATCATAATGCATGTTTTTGTCATGAGACGTAAACATGCTGCGAAGTAAGACTACGATATAAAAATGTAGTAATTACATTAACAAATCTGTAGTTCCTTCTTAATTAAATAAAAAGGTGTACATTACAAGTAATAAGGTGTATATGTATGTATTGTAAATGAACTCACCCACTCGGGTTCGTTGCCCCTTTAAAAATTGACCCAGCACACAAGAAATGGATTTTTAAGTGCTGGTGCTATTTTAATAAACACCAAAATAAACAAAATATAAAACCAACACCTAGCTCTTTACGAGCACTAACTAAACAAACAGGAACACCCTGACTACGAGTGGGACAGCTAAGCTGTTTCCCCACCAAACAGAAAACAAAACACACAGGTTTAATACACCACACTTTACCTCACAACTGCTGGGAAGCAGAGTACATCTTTCTGACTCCTTCTACTCAGCAGCCCTGAGCAAACTAGCTGCCTCTCTTAAATACCCTGCACCTGGTACTAATTTAACAATGGCTACCAGGTGCAGGTGATAATTAATAATAAAACAATTAACAAATCAAATAAATCAAGACAAATGTGCATTCCGCACATGTTTTTACTGCAGAGAGGTTTTAACCCCCTCCCTGCTGTCTCACTCAACCCGCTGCCTTACACATCCCCCCACTTGTCTTTTCAAGACACAGGCCACTCGACGGCCACCTCCTCCCCTAAAACACAACCACCCACCCTCGAGTCCATAAATGTCCTTTTTCGCTCTCTTCCACGGGCGGACTTGAGGGTGGATCGGTCCACGTCCCGGCCCAGCCAGGTAAGGACCGTGCACCGGCGACGAGGGGACCCAACGGTTCGACAGGGGCGACCGGGCGTAGGCCGGGCACTGGAGGATGCAGCAGTGGACAGAGGTCTTCCCTGGGAACCGGCGCAGTGATGTCCGATCACCCAGGGGAAGCGAAGCAGCAAACGGGGAGCGACAGCGGCGTCTGGCAGCAGCCCAGCGACGCCTGGGTGCTCGGGAGAGCAGAGCAGGGAACCAGGGGCAGAGCTGTGGCCAGTGTTGCAGACTCCTGGGCTCTAGGTCCAGCACAGGGAGGTCCAGGAAGACCGGCAGGGTGTCCTGGAGCATGGGGTGAGGGACGGACGCAGCGACGCCCGGACTGGACCGTAGGGGTGGTGGTCGGGCTGTGGTGGAGGTATGCTTTTTCCTCCCCTCTGGGCTCGGAGGCGGCTCCTCCCCTCTGGCCTCCGGAAGGCGGCTCCTCCCCTCTGGCCTCCGAAACGGCGGCTCCTCCCTCTGGCCTCCGGAAACGGTGGCTCCTCCCTCTGGGCTCCGGAAGCGGCTCCTCCCCTCTGGGCTCCGGAAGCGGCGGATCCCACCTTTGTAGCAGCAGCGCCTGTGTCTGCCTCTCCATCCTTGCCGTCTGCTCTATTTGAGCAGCAGTATTGCGGTTGATCATTGCGATCAATTCTTTAAAATCCATTTTCTGGGTCGTAAGGGCGCCCACACTTTCTGACACCATATGTAAATTAACTCACCCACTCGGGTTCGTTGCCCCTTTAAAAATTGACCCAGCACACAAGAAATGGATTTTTAAGCACTGGTGCGCTATTTTTAATAAACACCAAAATAAACAAAATACAAAACCGACACCTAGCTCTTTACGAGCACTAACAAACAGGAACACCCTGACTACGAGTGGGACAGCTAAGCTGTTTCCCCACCAAACAGAAAACAAAACACACAGGTTTAATACACCACACTTTACCTCACGACTGCTGGGAAGCAGAGTACATCTTTCTGCCTCCTTCTACTCAGCAGCCCTGAGCAAACTAGCTGCCTCTCTTAAATACCCTGCACCTGGTACTAATTTAACAATGGCTACCAGGTGCAGGGGATAATTAATAATAAAACAATTAACAAATCAAATAAATCAAGACAAATGTGCATTCCGCACATGTTTTTACTGCAGAGAGGTTTTAACTCCCTCCCTGCTGTCTCACTCAACCCGCTGCCTTACAGTATATATATATATATATATATATATATATATATATATATATATATATATATATATATATATATATACAGTACTGTGCAAAAGTTTTAGGCAGGTGTGAAAAATGCTGTAAAAGTAAGAATGCTTTCAAAAATAGACATGTTAATAGATTATATTTATCAATTAACTAAATGCAAAGTGAGTGAACAGAAGAAAAATCTAAATCAAATCCATATTTGGTGTGACCACCCTTTGCCTTCAAAACAGCATCAAGCATCAATTCTTCTAGGTACACTTGCACACAGTTTTTGAAGGAACTCGGCAGGTAGGTTGGCCCAAACATCTTGGAGAACTAACCACAGTTCTTCTGTGGATTTAGGCAGCCTCAGTTGCTTCTCTCTCTTCATGTAATCCCAGACAGACTCGATGATGTTGAGATCAGGGCTCTGTGGGGCCATACCATCACTTCCAGGACTCCTTGTTCTTCTTTACGCTGAAGATAGTTCTTAATGACTTTCGCTGTATGTTTGGGGTCGTCATGCTGCAGAATAAATTTGGGGCCAATCAGATGCCTCCCTGATGGTATTGCATGATGGATAAGTATCTGCCTGTACTTCTCAGCATTGAGGAGACCATTAATTCTGACCAAATCCCCAACTCCATTTGCAGAAATGCAGCCCCAAACTTGCAAGGAACCTCCACCATGCCTGCAGACACTCATTCGTGTACCGCTCTCCAGCCCTTCGGCAAACAAACTGCCTTCTGCTACAGCCAAATATTTCAAATTTTGACTCATCAGTCCAGAGCACCTGCTGCCATTTTTCTGCACCCCAGTTCCTGTGTTTTCGTGCATAGTTGAGTCGCTTGGCCTTGTTTCCACGCCGGAGGTATGGCTTTTGGCCGCAAGTCTTCCATGAAGGCCACTTCTGACCAGACTTCTCCGGACAGTAGATGGGTGTACCAGGGTCCCACTGTTTTCTGCCAGTTCTGAGCTGATGGCACTGCTGGACATCTTCCGATTGCGAAGGGAAGTAAGCATGATGTGTCTTTCATCTGCTGCAGTAAGTTTCCTTGGCCGACCACTGCGTCTACGGTCCTCAACGTTGCTCGTTTCTTTGTGCTTCTTCAAAGAGCTTGGACAGCACATCTGGAAACCCCTGTCTGCCTTGAAATTTCTGCCTGGGAGAGACCTTTGCTGATGCAGTATAACTACCTTGTGTCTTGTTGCTGTGCTCAGTCTTGCCATGGTGTATGACTTTTGACAGTAAACTGTCTTCAGCAACCTCACCTTGTTAGCTGAGTTTGGCTGTTCCTCACCCAGTTTTATTCCTCCTACACAGCTGTTTCTGTTTCAGTTAATGATTGTGTTTCAACCTACATATTGAATTGATGATCATTAGCACCTGTTTGGTATAATTGTTTAATCATACACCTGACTATATGCCTACAAAATCCCTGACTTTGTGCAAGTGTACCTAGAAGAATTGATGCTGTTTTGAAGGCAAAGGGTGGTCACACCAAATATGGATTTGATTTAGATTTTTCTTCAGTTCACTCACTTTACATTTAGTTAATTGATAAATATAATCTATTAACGTGTCTATTTTGAAAGCATTCTTACTTTACAGCATTTTTCACACCTGCCTAAAACTTTTGCACAGTACCATATATATATATATATATATATATATATATATATATATATATATATATATATATATATATATATATATATATATATATATATATATATCATTTTCTGGCCACAGTAAGGCCTGATTTGAACTACAGTAATTGTAGAAAACAAATTTGTTTTTTTCTTTAGGTTTTCAGCTTCTACCCTTGACTTTACTTTTAGCCACAGTATAATTATGTTGTATTAACCCATTAGAAACCACTATCCTAATTGAGGACAACTATATAGATTAGATTGCTCCTCCATGTTCTGCTAGCCTCCTTTTGTTCTTACAGTTTTAAGGTCAATCGGCAACTGGTCAAACATTGATGGCTGAATGGCCTTCACTCTTTCCTCCAGCAAAGGCAGTTCTGGCAGTGAACATGCTGCCAGTGGCAACGCCGGCAGCTACAAGGCTGACAACGGCAATGCCGTCAACAGAATAGCTGACAGCGCCAAGGCTGGATCCTCCAGTAATGACAGATCTTGCAGCGGTGTGGTACTCTCCAGAAGTGGCGGTGGCGCTGGCAGTGGTAATGCTGCCCCCAGCGTAGGACACTCCGGCAGTGGCTGTGATACTGCGTACTAGGCAGTGCAGCTATTGTGGGTGGAGCTGGTCTCCTCACCTCTCCCCCCTTCTCTGTAGCTGACAGTTCCCTTTTCTTCGGCTCCGACCCCAGAATTTCTGGCAAACTGGTCTCCCCAGGCGATGACGAACTGGCCTCCCCATGCAATGGTGTACAGGCATCCCCAGGCGGTGCAGAACAGGCCACCCCGGACATTGCAGACGTGGCAGCCCTCGGCATTGTAGGACAGGGAAGGAGTTAACTCTTGGGAGGCGACGGCATGAACTGACCCTCGGGAGGTAGCTTCAGCTCCTCAGGTGGTTGAGGCGAGAGCACCAGGTAGTCTCCCTCTATCATTGGGGACTAGCGCCACTCTCCCTCTGTCGCAGGGCACTGGCGCCGCTCTCCCGATGTCGCAGGGGACTGGTGCAGCTCTCCCTCAGTCGCTGGGGACTGGAGCAGCTCTCCTTCGGTCGCTGAGGACTGGTGCAGCTCTCACTCGATCGCTGGGGACGGGTGTGGCTCTTCTCCGGGTTCAGGCGTGGCCCTGCCTACTGTCTGTGGAGCTGGAGTAGATGTGTGGCTCCTCCTGATGGGACTGGAGATGGCAGGGCCCCTCTCATATCTGCAGCCAGGTAGTTGAGTACCATGGCTGCGATGTCTGGGAGGGATGCTTAATGGTGTTGCTGTTCCCAGGCTTCCCATTGCTCCCCATCTCGGGGCCCACAGCAGGTCATTTGCCCCCGGGAGGTCCTTCCTTATGCTCCCCTCAGGGTCCACCAGCCAGTCCCATATATCCCTCGAGTTTATAAAACTGTATTCTTCTTTTCATTACCGGTACATTCTGTCATTGGGGTTGTAGATTCCGGGAAAAGATACGGTCTTTGACATACAAATTAACTCATTATGTATAGGGGTGAACATATAATTTGAAAAAACTGCCATACGTAATGCATATAAATGATTCATCTGTTTTGAAAATATTGTATCTTCCTATAGAAAGTTTTAGTCATGGTTGGCAAGATGGCAGATGTGACCGACTTTGATAGACTGATGGTAGTTACTCTTTAGGTGAATCTTAAGAACAGTCTTCACTGCAGATTTACATCCCCCACTTCCCTAAAGGTCATGTTTAAATTTTCAACACCTTTAAGACTGGTCACTTTGAATCAGAGCTGTGTCGGCTGCCCATGGTGGCCATTACATGTCTTTTCTATTGTGTTGTCCAATGTCTAGCAAGAAGTACTATCTTAGTCCCTAGTCCCCCTGCAGTATGTCATATAGTACTGTGCCTTATAACAGATACAGGTTTTTTATTTATCGAAGTGTAAAATATGGATTAGTGGTCAATATGCTAAGATAGATACGACTAAACTAATTGTAAACTTAACAATAGAATTAGAGCATCAATTACATTTCTATGTACAGTATACATTGCATTGCTTTCTGAAATGTTGTCATTGTTTCATTTGTTTTAAATCTATGTTAGAATTTGGATTGTGCCTCATTTTAGTGTTAACTGTGGCTTGAGAAGAGTACAACTTGTTGTGTATATTGTGAGCTAATAAGTAACTTCTGTCATTCAATACCAATATTTTTTACGCTGTTCAGTAGCAACTTTTGAATGATAGATCCTTAATTAAATGTTATACATTGGGTTTGCTATAGTAGATTCTAGCTCTAACGGTAGTGGTCTATTACTTTTTGTAAAAAAATGTATATTATCAAATCATACTGGACCCTGTTCTCTTCTCTCCTGTCTCCCAGGACATACTATTCAGTTTTGCAGCTGGCAGGGACCCCAAGGTCACTCTGCCTCCACAGTTCACCAGGTTTTAACAATAAAATACCATTGAGATACCTGTGTAGTCAGACCACAGCAAAAGGGATCAGGAACAAATATTGCTCAGTGGTACTAATATTGATTATTGATACCATTGTATATTAAAAAGGCTACAACTGTGCTGACATTTTACTAGTGACTCATCGTTGCTGCGCTTGTCTGTTATTTTAACCATTGCACAGTCACACAATCCTGTTACAAACTGAAGGACCCATGTTTAATGAAGGTCCCACTCTTGCGTGGTGCACTGGAATTTCCCCACTGTCCTATGCATGTTTTTTTTTCCCTTCTTCAGTTTACTTTAAGGTCTCATTTTTCTTGAGACTCTCAGGGAGAGAAGACTGCTCCCCAGTTTAATGTGGAACTTTGCTCTTTGCCATCATTAATCTTTGTCATGCTTATTGAAACTCTGTAGCCCTGCACATTTGTACTTCAAACAACGCTGTGCATGAGCTAACAGGATAATAGATTTGAACAGGCTATCCAGGTTAGTTTATGATGTAGTACCAGCTAGAGTTTACTTCTGTTATCTAATAGATTAATTCCCTTTCATTTCCAGACTAATTCATGACTCCAGCTTCACATGTTGTTCAATCTTGTGCATGCATCTGAATACTTTTGTTTAGTAGCAAATTAGTTTACTCATGCATACCAGTACCACACTGAAAGTGAATAACTCAGTATCTATCCCAAGGCAACTATAATTAGACATACTTAGATTATTGCTGTTAGGCAGTAGGACAAAAAATGACTACAAACTTTCAAGCAGTTTCAGGCAAAATGACTATTTGATGGACTATTTTGTCCAACCATCTTTTATTATCCACCACTGTGGATGAAATCCCCTGCGAAGGGGATATAGTAGAGGAGATCGTACGTACAGTATGTATGTCGCACTTCACAGATTTTTGCTTGTGTAGAACCACATATCCAATCATCGTTAAAACTTGGTAAGTAATATAAAGCCTTTTGTCTGAAAGGTTTGTCTGTGTTTTGGCAGAGGTATGTCTGTCTGGCAGTGTTTCTATTGAGGGACATTGCTCTGCCTGGTTACCTCTCTCAAAGGAGGTGACTCTCAGTGGTGTCTGCACTTCAGTCAGCTTGGGAAGAGAACAACACCCTCAGAGGCCTGCAGGCAGCCTGCCAGGTCACTGAGTTTGCTGCTTGAGTCATACAAAAACAGGTTTTGTGTTGACAGGGATTTATGACAGGGTAATGTCAGCCCTCACACAAAACAGAGTATGTCTATGATAAAGCAGAACGTTCTTGTAGATGTAATTGTGCTTGTGCTTTTAGTTTGCAAAGTAGGTTATATTGATTCACATTGATTTTATTACCTTTCTTAGGTTATTTGCATGAGGTCAACTAGGATAGGTGTGGTGGGAAACTCTGTAACGTGATTTCATACTGAGATAACTTAATACTGATTGAATGCATTTTCATACGCTGTGCTTTGGTTTAATTGTTGGAATGTCAGTAAACTCAGATGCAAGATGTATCTAGAAATTCAAAGAAGTGTCTGAGCTTAAATAAATAAAGCAGTGCACCCACCTGCTACCCAGAGGAAATAGGGCAACTTGGGCCCTTGTTTAAACTGTGGCAACAAATTAGCACTAGCTTCTAGCTTGCTAAAGTAATATGCTTAAATAGGAAGGATTTGCACTATACTTTAGATGTATTTTGTTGTCATTATGATAAGACATCCCTTCTTGTACTCTGAATAGAGTCCCTATATTTTCATATGAAGCCTACATTTTATTTGTATTGTCACACTCACTGTTCATATGCATGGATACACATTTTTGGATAGATATTAGTAATTGCAGAGGATTAGATTTGGACATTTAACACCTTTCTTTAACTTCAAACATATCAACAGTCAACGGATAGGTCTTCTCTTTCTTTTGATGTATATATTATGTGACCTTTCATAGACGTAGAATACTGAATTGAAGGTCAGAAAATTGGTCCACTTGTCATGGAATGACCTACAGTAATTTATGTTATGGTTATGTGGTAATATCATAGATAGATTTTCAAAGGATTTTTTTTCGTGATGTTGATCTCGTGCCCGCTGCATGGATGCAGAAAATGTGTATTTCTTTTTTTTCTGATGTCAATCTGTCATGTTTTACCGAGACCATTAATGTTCATATACAATGAAAGAACCCGGAAGGCTTAGTTTTGGTTCCGTATTTAAATTAGCCATGTGCCTCTACCAGAAATAACTATTTCAGTATCTAACAATTAGGAAATAAAAAGTGATTACTATTTGGTCAGATCGAGCTGACCAAATAGTAATCACTTTTTATTTCCTAATTGTTAGATACTGAAATCTACACTGTATATTTGTTTTTTTGAATATGGCCCCACCAATCATTATTCTTTGCTGTTTGGTTTACTGCAGGTGGTTTACATGTTTTTTTTTTTTTTTTAAAGGCTTAACCTTTAACATGAACCTGTTGAGAATGTATAATATGCTCATGCTACAGTAATTCAATAACTTCTCTTGCTTTTGCTACAAAAAAGACAGACATATCTACCAAAAGCAGTTTTATTTTAAAATGAAATTACAAAGCTGAAGTATACCATACAAACATGCTCGGGTATGGCATGCAACCACTTTCTGTTGCACTTTAAGGCCAAATCTCCTTTTAATACAATACAATCTTATTCTTGTGATGGATTCCACCCAATTGTAATTTTATTGGTTGGCATAAACTTTTGACTAAAAGTTTGATTGTGGATGAAGACCATGAGCATGCAAGATGGCTTGATGGCTTAAATAACATCCATTCAGCTGTCTTTCAGAGTTGGTATTTAACATTGTGTGCACTTTTAAATGTTACACAGTTGTATTGAGCTATGGTGACCTTTGAACCAACTGATACAGATCAGAGATCAAATCAATATTTAATGCATTTTCTTTAATAGTCCTCTCCCATATCCTTCAAATCTTTTGAATCAGATCATTCAACAAAAGAGTTGCTAAAGGATTTTCTGAAATGGTATTCATGCAATTCCATTGAACCTTGCTGGATACATTAGATGAGTTTGCCCAATAGTTAATTAGTTCAATTGACCTTTGTTTTGGGGTCAGTGATCAGTGCTTCTTTCCATTTGGATGTCCATTTGTTGGTGTGTCGGCATTCTCAGGTTATTAAAATCCCATACATTTTTCTGTTTCTGGATTAGTTGCTCCAATACATTACCTCGGTTCTATCAAATTATGACAGAAATAAACATCAATTCCAATTAATTCCTGCCAATGCTGAAGATTTTGTCACTCACTAAGAATGCCATGTCCAAGGTCAGAATATTGGTCTGGTCGTCAAGGAATAATCAGCATGTTTTATAGCCTGCATGAACATTTCTGTTTTTTCTACTGTAATATCATTTTAGAAACAACAAAAAAAGTTTATGAATCTCTGTAAGGCTGTAACATTTTACGAGTTTAAATTATCATGGATAATTGCATGATATTGTACGAGTTTAAATTATCATGGATAATTGCAAAGCATACGACATGGTTTATTTAGAAATTTCCAGAAAGCTTTTGACAAAGTCCCGCATAAATGATTAATTCTCAAACTGAACGCAGTAGGGATTCTAGGAAATGCATGCACATGGATTAGGGAGTGGTTAACATGTAGAAAACAGAAAGTACTGATTAGAGGAGAAACCTCAAAATGGAGCGAGGTAACTAGTGGTGTACCACAGGGATCAGTATTAGGTCCTTTGCTATTCCTAATCTACATTAATGATTTAGATTCTGGTATAGTAAGCAAACTTGTTAAATTTGCAGACAACACAAAAATAGGAGGAGTGGCAAACACTGTTGCAGCAGCAAAGGTCATTCAAAATGATCTAGACAGCATTCAGAACTGGGCAGACGCATGGCAAATGACATTTAATAGAGAAAAGTGTAAAGTACTGCACGCAGGCAATAAAAATGTGCATTATAAATATCATATGGGAGATACTGAAATTGAAGAAGGAATCCATGAAAAAGACCTAGGAGTTTATGTTGTTGACTCAGAAATGTCTTCATCTAGACAATGTGGGGAAGCTATAAAAAAAGGCCAACAAGATGCTTGGATATATTGTGAGAAGTGTTGAATTTAAATCAAGGGAAGTAATGTTAAAACTTTACAATGCATTAGTAAGACCTCACCTAGAATATTGTGTTCAGTTCTGGTCACCTCGTTACAAAAAGGATATTGCTGCTCTAGAAAGAGTGCAAAGAAGAGCAACCAGAATTATCCCGGGTTTAAAAGGCATGTCGTATGCAGACAGGCTAAAAGAATTGAATCTATTCAGTCTTGAACAAAGAAGACTACGCTGTGATCTGATTCAAGCATTCAAAATCCTAAAAGGTATAGACAATGTCTACCCAGGGACTTTTTTGACCTGAAAAAAGAAACAAGGACCAGGGGTCACAAATGGAGATTAGATAAAGGGGCATTCAGAACAGAAAATAGGAGGCACTTTTTTACACAGAGAATTGTGGGGGGTCTGGAACTAACTCCCCAGTAATGTTGTTGAAGCTGACATCCTGGGATCTTTCAAGAAGCTGCTTGATGAGATTCTGGGATCAATAAGCTACTAACAACCAAACGAGCAAGATGGGCTGAATGGCCTCCTCTCGTTTGTAAACTTTCTTATGTTCTTATGTGAGATTTTACCATTTTTTTCCAAAAGGAAGCCTGAAATAAATAATCAAATAAATGACCATTGGTTCCAGATTTAACAGTAAAAAGGAGCTGCATATTTATTTAGTCTTGGAAGCATCCATCGCCATCCGGATACAAGTGCAATATTGTTGGGTTAACTTGACTGGAAAAGATGCTTGAGCTCAGTGTATATCCGTGGAACATAGCCCACACCGGTGTGATGCCAAATTCAATCAGGTAGACAGATCCTAAAAGTCTTGTTCTACATTTTTACATTACAACCACAGTGAGAAAGGTTATTAGGAACTTTTAACTCCTGTTTTACATACTGTAGACTGTCAACAAACCACTAACAATGGTCTGCTGGTATACAAAGAAACATCTCAAAAACACACCAACACAGTAAAATCTGTAAGAATCAGGTGAAAGTTTTTTTTCTATTTTTTTTTTATGTTAAAAAAAAAAATGCAGAGAAACAGCCTAAGGTGGTATTATTATTATTATTATTATTATTATTATTATTATTATTATTATTATTATTATCATTTAGCAGACGTTTTTATCCAAAGTGACTTACAGAGACTAGGGGTTGAACTATGCATCACAACTGCTGCTGCAGAGTCACTTATAATAGGCTGAGCTAGAATTGAACCGGGAATCTCCTAGTAACAAGCCCCCTTCTTTAACCAGTGGCTATTTTTCAAGAAATTAAAGTGACCGGAAGCCATGGTTGATGGGTCATTGGTTTAAGCACTGAAGCGCTGTTAATTCAGCCAGCCCCATGCATGTTTGGTACCATAATGAACTGCTGTTTCTGTTAACCTGAAGAATCTCTGGGACCACCTTGTGCATTTCTTTCAGGAAATCTGTTTAAAGAAAAATCAATGCATCAGCAAATGTGTCTACCATGCATTAATTAATCTACAGGCAGTACTCTCACATTCTGATTAAAGCTTAACAAAAAGCCTGCTTAATGAGTGTAATTCTTACAAATGTGTTAATTTGCATTATTCGTTGTATTAATAGATGGCTAATCCAGATTTTATCTCCAAGCAAATCCTGTAATTGATTTACATTTTTTTTTTTTTTTTGCTATGTAAAAAAATTACATTGAGAACCTTATGCCCAATAAGCGGTTTAACAGAAAAGGTGCAGGGAGCTTTATAAACCATTATTAGGTCACGATTAACCCATTTAAACGTGGAGTGCTTGTGAGCAGTCTTAAAATGCCTGTCAATGCCAGTATCTGTTTAGTGATCATTAAAGAGCCAACAGAAACCAATGAGCCAGGAATTCCATGGAGCTGCATGGTTTGAGTAAACCTAAAATGCAAGTAAAGTTAAGAATACTGTTTTAACTGCAACTTGACTGAAGACTAGCAAGATTGTGATGTGCATACAGCGCCAGATCTATGTAATTTAGTACATCTACTTAGAGCTGTGAGTATGTCACAGAGGATACCGTAGGGTCTGGATGAAATGGTGACTTTCAAAGGAGAAAGACACTATTTTTTTATCTCATTCACTACACAAACGCTGCAGTTATTTCTTTTATTATTTAATAAGGTTTCTAAATACTGTAGTGATTTTTGTTTTCTTCTGGCTTCAAGGTTAGTAGTATACTGGTTTAGCAGGGTGTCTAATTTCAAAATGTATAGAACTCTAACACAGTAGTTAAATTAAGAGGTTTGTAGCTCAAAACTTTGAATTACACTTTTTAGTTTCTAAACGTGTGCTGGGCTATATAATCACATAACCTCTCTAGTCCCCCAATTAGAGTGTACCCCTTCATTCCCTCTGTACAGTAAGGGGGCAATGACTGCATGTACACACCAACTAATTGGTGATTTAACACACCTACTGTTTGTATGTTTGTTTAGTACTTAGGTTACATTTAAACTGTTTTTCAGGCAAGTGCTTTTGTTTTCATTTTTAAAATTCTATTTGTATCTGGTTCAGAAAATGAATATTTGTACAAGATAGACACAAAAGGGTTTGGAGGGTAAGTAAATCAAGTTGTCCAAATATTTAAATAAGGAGTATGTACCAGACAGTCCTCAAAGTATACATGAAATAACACCAATCAAATATTTATAATCGCTATACAAACCAATTTTTCATAATTTTTAAAGCAGTGACAACCTGCATACAAACACAGACAGATATAGGTACACATTAAAATGCACAATAGTCTTGTATTAGTGTGATACATCCTGTTATCTCCAACTGTGGAAATACTGAATCATGCAATACAATCTCCCTTTTTTAATACAGCATGCGAATAACAAAAAGATGATATCCACTATAAATGGTAAAGTGGCTGTTTCTTCATTATGACAATACAATAGTACCAATGGCTACATGTAATTGTATCACATCTCCTCTTGATGATAACATGATTTATTGCATAAAATCAGGCGGTATCTAGTACAGTTTCAAATACATATACAAACACAAGTTCTCACACATCGAGAAAGATAATGGGGGTAATACTAATACCACTGTTCCACCAATCCTTAAATCAATCATGTGTTATGAACATTCCCCAGACTTGCAGTATATGTAAGTGGGTTGAGATAATGAAAAAATAGATCAATGAAATTGTGGGCCTTGGATCAAAAATGATTCTTTTTCCAGAAGCTCATTTGTTCCCCAGGCATGGCTGTGCTTTCCCTGTGCTCACATTATGTGAATTGATGTGAAATGTATGTGGGAGTATAAGGATATAACTTCACTCTACAGTCAAACACATGATATCATTCACGGGGGGTGGGTGGGTGTGTGAAACAAAGACTGCAGCTGACATCACTATAAACTCTCTAAATTGAGATGTTTCATCTCACAAAGCTGTTCTGTGTGTGTATTCTAGTATCTAATTGCTTCAGTTCTATTCTGATTACAATGTCTGCTAAGGGTAAGAGTCTGGCCATTTTGCCCAGTTTCTAGTTTTGACAAGTGATCCTATGATTTTAATGTTTATTGAGTTATGGATGAATATAATAAGCTATGTCCCCATTAGAAGGTATTAATAGCAACTACAATTAAGAAACTTAACTTTCTTCATCTTTCCTCTTTCTGGACGCCAACAAGTTTGAATTAATAAATTACGAGAGGACTGCTTTCAACTTGACTGAACTATTTCAATTTCCTTAACAGAAGAACAGGCATATCAGGCTTTATTTTATTTGTAAAAACAGACACAGATGTATTTAACTCTAAATATGTGTGAGTAGTGTTCATAAATCACATATCCACATATGTGTGAGTAGTGTTCATAAATCACATATCCACATCTACAAAAGCAAAGCAACACATGGATTAAACAAATTACTACAGAAAAACAGATTTATTTTATGGAGACTTCTCATCATAAATATGCATAAATATGTAAATATTACTGTGAGCAAGTACTGTAGTGTATGCATCAAGTTCTGCAATCCATATGTTTTATGTTGTTGCAGCGTTCCTTAAGTGACATCTAAAAGAATCACCCAGATAGTAGGATAGGGAGTACCTCATTGCCTTTCTCACTGTCTGTCTCTCTCTCTCTCCCTCTCTCTTCATACACAGGCAGGCAGGCACATGAAGCTTGTCTCAGTGCAGTTCACACAGCCTTGTAGAGACTGGTACATCCAGACGCCGTAGCTGTATTTAATTGACTGGCTCCATTCCACAGCTGAACTGACCTAGTAAACTTTCTAGTGAACCTGGATTCCTGCAGTCTGATTTGCTTCCTTCTCCTCGCATGCTCAGTCCCTTCTGCGGAAGATGCAGATCCCAACATACTGATTGTAGTTGGGTGGACTTGTCCTGTTTGTAGCTTTTCTGTCAGAGGTTTGCTTTTTCCATCTCGAGGAGGTTGTTTAAAAAAGGGGGAAGGGGAGGTGACAAATACAGAGACCAAAACAAATATTAGAGGACCCATTTTGGGATATTATTAGGCAGGAAATGACCAAAAAATCAAGCACATTGTGGAGTGGTGAGACTTGAATTACTTCACTATATGCATTTAACCTCTGGCAGAAACTGGCACCAAAGGCTAAGGAATTTCTTATCTGATCAGAGCTGCAAAGCTGCACAACGATAAGGGATAATTTATCGTTGTGGTTCATGCTCCTTGGAATAACTGATATTTCTGATAGAGGCAACGGAACATGTTATGCAAAATCTGGCATTATTGACATCCAACATCGAAACCAGTAATTTCCCACACTGCTTGTTTTTTCACCATTTGACTTTCCCATGGCCTAATCTGGAAGCTCAAACTCAAACTGTACAGTTCCCTCCTCTTCTAGGCTCATTCCTGTGTTTTTTTTTTTTTTTTTTTTACATTAAAGTGGTGGGTCATTCAGGAAAAAAAAGACACATCTTCTTTCACCTTACTCTTGTTTCTGTAGTTTTCTGTCTCGCAAAAGCATGAAATTCAGTGGCAGCCTCAAGCTGTCACAGACAGATCAAAACCATTTACCTCACAACTCATTTAACACTCAAAGCTAAAACATTTCAGCTACATATGTTTTTAAATAACATGTTTTTAAAGAAGAAAAGTGATGACCAAGACTTAAACTCCTATCTTTTTGTTTATGTATTTATACTGTTTTCATCAGTGTAAACTTTACACCTTCAACTTCCTGTTTTCCTGTGACAGCAGTGTTTTGTCATTGAGCACAAAGCCTACATGCAAAAGCACAGCCCATTACATTGCTTAAGGTTGTTCATGAGTTATTGCATGACAAAAATAAAAACTTTAAAGAGAAAAGAAGAAAAAGGGTGACACCCTTTGACAGGGTACAAATAATTGAATTATTTGTACATTATAAATTCTATGGAACATTTCAGGTGTCTAACTCTATAGAAATGATCTGCACAGTATGTGGTAAGATGGAATGGGTTTAGCCTTGCAAGCATTCATGTTTGTCATTAGGCGACTAGTATAACTTATACTTTTACTATATACTTTTAATTCTTTAGACAAGTCATGAGTGAAATTCCTGATGGCCAAGCTCTGCTCCATTCAAATTTCAGTTAATCCCAGAAAGCATATGCAGTTTCAGCAAACACATTCAAACTCATGTAAGTCAACTGCCTTTCTGACAACTAAGCTGTGCAGCTGCATCCTTTGATAGTGTAAAAAACAGATCAAATTTGACAAGACAGAAAAACACATCTTGCAGCACTTTATAACAGATTCAGGGTTAGAAATGAACTTTTTGAGGAAGTGACCACTCAGACCACCAGTCAAGAAAATCTGGTGGTCCATTAGAGATTTTTATGGCCCTACATTTTCTAAGTGAACCTAAAAATAATCACAGTAAATCTGGTAAATAACACAATATGTGAACACAATAATTGAAGCAGACCGATTGTTTTATTTTGACAAAATAATATCACAGCTTTAAACTGAATTACACTGTTTGCATCATAAGTACTTGAAAGACATGGCACTTTACTCAAGTATTAAATGTTTCAATCACAGATTATTACTCAAATATTAAATGTTCATTACAAAACCCTACTAAATTAACTACAGAGCATACAGTAGGTTTTGTGGCATAAACAGTATATTAGTAAAAACTGATTTTTCTTTTGTAAATCCTTGCCATTGTTGTTTTTTTTTCGCAACACCCTTTCAAGTAATACCATTCCTTAGGTTTACTTGTGCATTTTTTTGCTGAAAAAGCAAGTGAAAACTGTCAAATTAAACCCAAATAAACACTTCAAATGAAATGAATGTGGAAAAGGGGGCATTGTACAATTTAAAAAAAAAACAACTAATTGTTTTGGTTCTTGTTTATTACATTCCACATACAGAATATATACTCACAACATAAAAAAATGAAATGTTAATCACAATACATAACTTTTCCCTTGCAAGTTGGGATAGTGTTAGAAAGCACATGGAGTGACATACTTGTATCCCCTGGTTATGACTTGCTTCCCAAATCTGAAACTCTGACTTTACCTGTTAGAGATCACTATTTGGCAGCTTGTGCTGCGTGTGCATCCTAATCTAGACTGTTTATTTCTTGCTGCCAAAACCTTTTCAATAGGGGTTCAAGGGCAGCTGTGTTGATCCTGTTTTGTATGTCGTATACATAGCAATCCCAGACATCAGACAGAGCTGGTTTTTCATCTGCCACTTTGTTTATAAACAGCACAGGAAACACAGTTAACCACAAACCAGCTTGTGACTTTTTTATTCCAATATCATCATATCTGCAGCTTCACCATTCTTCATCACTGTCGTTGTGTTATACATATTAAACAAAATATTGTTCAGATAGCTTTCAAATCCTTGTTGCATAAGTACTACCAAGACAGGGGGAAAAAATCCATGAAAATAAGAGAATAAAATGAACAAGTTTTACTAAGTAACAAAAATGACCCTAAATTGATTCTATATAGGTCTAAATTAGCACTGTTTAAGATTAAGGGCATTGATTAGGATGACTCTGATATGGCAATATTAAAATGGGAGGCTGTAAAATTCCAGGGATTCAGTAATGCTTTGCATTACATAAGATATTAGAGGAATGTCAAATTACAGTATAGCTACTGTAATTGACCTTGTTCATCCCTAAACAGATTGCAGAGATTCCTTTAATTATTTGTGACACAATAAAGGCCGGAAATCCATACTAAAGCATTCTGTGTGCAAATAAAACGTCGTAGCGTGAAACAACAATGTCTGGTGGGGATGAGATCAAAGTCTGCAGCCATATGACTGAGATGGCAAAATGGCTTCTTTCCCACAGTCAACATCCTGCCCTTTCATACAAGAGTCAGGCGAATGGGCAGAGCCTGAGCAAGTGGGTGTCTGACTGTGTAATTCTCTGGGAACATGTTTAAACTAGTCTGTGGGTTCAGGCTGCATTATCTATCAGTTAAGTAAGGGAATAATCAAGCACATTTGCTTGTATTCACAAAACCATGGTTCAGTACTAGGAGGCATGGGTTTTAAATTACCGGCTTACTGCTGTTAAAACACTCCTGTAATCCTATAAGGCCGACTGATATGGATGGGCGCGTGAAAGGTTATAGCAATAATCATCACCTTGGTATTGAATATCTAACAGGCAAGGGTGGAGGGTTGGGTTGCAGTCTAAACAGTGTAATCTTGATTATATTGTTTTTCCCTGTAAAATGGGCAATTGAAATGAGAGCTTCAGCTGCTTAACTGGTTATTTCAGAGTTAAGTTGCAATCATTAAAAGATTAAGGTGGAAACTAATATATAACTCGGTCTGAGCACAAGCAATAATATCTTGGAAATGATGGCTAACGGAATCCTTTCTTGTATTTGCTTTTCTCACTGACATTCATTGTGTAGACAGGTGTCACAACGTGTGTGTGTGTGTGTGTGTTGTTGGATCCCGATGTAACATGCTGGGCCCCCGAGAGAGAGGAAAAGGGGATGTTATTCATAGCCAAAGTTTATGGCACACAGTATACTTCAAAATGAGCTCATACTGAGCAATTTATGTTTGCCACTTGAGTTTATAAAATGGGTATTTTAAATACTCTATCCTGATTGGTCAAAACAGGTCACATACGGGTTGTTGATATTGCAGCATATCACCATGGGTCGGCACGTTTTTCAAAAAGGGGCAAATCACTGGTAGATATCCATATGCCCTAAATTTTGAAAAACAAAAAAAGCAGCCATTTTATCGCAATAAAAATAACTTAATTTATGTAAATGTTGACGTTTCTGGGAAACCGAAGTGTAGGTGAGATTTTGAATGAGTCTGAATCGGACGTCATTGACTCTAATTCAAGTAGCGAAAAAAAGCAAAAGCAAGTATTCAAATCAATTCAAAACATTCTGATCGCTCTGCCCATTCTCCCTGAACTCTGCCAGAACTACAGCGTTTCCCTATCCCATTTTGAAAATGCATAGTTTTTAAAAAAAATATCTTAAAACTTTCAGCTTTTTAAAAAAAGATTTGGGTGGCTCTAAAAAGAGCCTTTTGTGGTTAAATGGATGTTTTGTTGCCGCTGCCCCCAGTCTACTGTATGTCTATACTACTCCTTCAGTCACTTGAATCTCCTGCCACGCCTGCACAGCTGTGATCAGTGATGCAGAGTATTTATAAAGGCATCTTGACAATTCCTGCTGTACCTTTCTGTCCACATAAATTCGTCCAGGTACGATGGTATCATCTCTTCTTTCTCGCCACCGTGAAGCTGTAGCGCTAATCTGGTATAGATACCTCCTGTAAGCTTCATGCGGAAAACAAAGTATT
Source organism: Acipenser oxyrinchus oxyrinchus (assembly GCA_030684275.1). Classification (NCBI taxonomy): domain Eukaryota; kingdom Metazoa; phylum Chordata; class Actinopteri; order Acipenseriformes; family Acipenseridae; genus Acipenser; species Acipenser oxyrinchus. The sequence continues at coordinate 27,478,035 of CM060249.1, read as the reverse complement.
AACGAATCAAATATAGAAAAACTGCACCTTCATTGGCAATGTTCAATTCAGCATCTATACTTTTTTTTAAATTAATGTATTTTTGGTTTTATTTTAGTTTTATTTATTTAAAAAAAAAAACATTTTTGCTTAGCTCAGTTTTAGGCAGAAGGATATTTAATAAAAATTACTTTTCTGTTAATTACAAAGTTTTTTCTTTTTTTTCAGTTGAGTTAGTTAGTTGCATTTTATAAGAGCAATAAGGCACTTCAGGGTGTGTGATATACTCTATTATCCACACGCCCCAGGCGGTTGAAGCCACTCGGCTTCACCTCGTGATTGCAACGCACCCGGGGTGTGGTAATATTAGAGTATATCACACACCCTGTCATGCTTTATTGCTTACATGTGCTGTATGCTGACCTACTCCCTGGAGTCTTATTGCTGTAGTAGATGCGTAGCTACAGGCTGTTTCACACTAGGCGAAGACTCTTGTTTTATATTGATGGATTCCCAGAGCACTAGAATTTGCTTTTTTTTCTTCTTAAAATAAAACATTGACTAGCAGGCTCTCCTCCAATAACTTTTGAGCACTGGCTTTTCTCAACTTATTCCTGCACAAGAGAATAAAGCATCTCTGTATTAGAGTTAGATTTGTTGTGGGGTCAGAGTTTGGGTTTTCATCTCCCTGTTGTTGGGTCCTGGGTTCTGTTCCATGTCGGAGCTAGTGGTGATTGAATATTGTACCCATGTGACGGCTACTTTTATTATTTTTTTACAGATTGATTTACAATTTACATGTTTTGCTTTCCTTCCATTTAACCTTTTTTTAAGCTAGAAATTCTATATGAAAGTTCTGTGTTCACTTCTGTGTGGAAGTGTTCTGGAATGCTGCTTCCTAATTGGTAGATGAAGGTTTCTAATAAGGATTATGGACTTTCTTTACAATTTAACACGTAAAGGGCAACAATTCAGCAGGGTAAAAATAATGCTGATATGTGTATTTCATTCGGTAAGGTGAAGAAAAGAAATACAAGCCCAAACCCACATGATGGTACCATTCGGTGGAATTAAAGCGATAACTGAGTGGTGGAGGACATCCTCAGGCTCAAGGAGTTTAAGTCTTAGTCATCTCTTTTTTATGTGACTGCTGGGATTGTTGTGCACACCTTGTTAATACAATTAAATAAAGCTGTGTTTAATGACTTGAGATAATTAGCCCCACAGTTCTCAGGCCGTGTATGCACACAAGAAAATACATGTTTAATTAGGGGTAAATACTTTAACAACACACATGACTAAAATAAATAAATAAATAAATACACTATACTGTATATTATTACCAAAGAGGTGGCATTTCAGCATTGCAACATACATTAAAGGGAGACATTGAAGATGAACTGTATATTGCAAGTCGCATACCAGTTAAATCTAACCCAGACATGCACCAATAACCACGAGCTGAGTCAGCAACTGCCTGATTTAAAACAGAGGTGAAATCTACAGTAAGAACACTCCTGTGAAGAGGAAAACATCATATGGGCGTTCACACACCCTCTTGATGATCTGAAATGAGTTTGTTTTTCTCAAAAGGCTATTTCTAGAAGGAAAACCTGGTAGTTACATATTTATAGATATATAACGTTATGTATAATGTCTACATACTTCATTTTTGAAAGTGTAATGACCAAGGCTTTTAAGGAATGTTAACCAAGTTTTAAAATCCTTTTATTTCCCCCTGCCCATAGTGAGATAGTGGGTGGCACCCTTATGCATGTAAGACACACTTTTGAGGTTTACATTATTATTATTATTATTATTATTATTATTATTTGTTTATTTAGCAGACGCCTTTATCCAAAGTGACTTACAGAGACTAGGGTGTGTGAACTATGCATCAGCTGCAGAGTCACTTACAATTACATCTCACCCGAAAGACGGAGCACAAGGAGGTTAAGTGACTTGCTCAGGGTCACACAATGAGTCAGTGGTTGAGGTGGGATTTGAACCGGGGACCTTCAGGTTACAAGCCCTTTTCTTTAACCACTGGACCACACAGGTATATAGGAGATCAGAATTGTTTGTTCTGGGCAGTCTCCAGTCTGGGTGAAGAGTGAGGCTGGCAGTTGTGAAGAAATCTGTGGAGTTCCTCAAAGGTAGTGTGGAAAACCTTTGTGTTTGTGTGTGACAACGGGAAAAAATATGTTTTTTGACTGTGTGGCAAAGTGGTTTGTGGTTTGCAGTGTGCAGGTGCAGGAGTTATGCGGTGATCAATAACAGACAGACAACAATAATCCAGGTGCAATGGTGTGTATTTATAATCCAAAAAAGTCACTTGACAACTGTAAATAATAATGAATGGTACTACACAATGATGTGTACTACACAGTATAACCCAGTATAACGCAGTTAATTTTAGACGCGCTGTTTAAAAGTATTTTTTTTCCACAGTCAAATGGGTTTAAAAGGCCCTGCATATCAACAAAGCACTCACTAGGCATCTCCAGCCCCGCCCCACCCTTTCGTTCGCTATAGCTTTCACATATGCTAATAAATAATAATAATAATAATAATAATAATAGTCGTACATACAGATCAATCATATCCTGATCACTCGTTTTATCACCAAACGCCTCAATAATGCGATCCAAGTCATTATTTTATTACTATAACATCTGAAAAAAGCTCTGCAAATGTCTGTGATATTCTCTGAGCGCTGATGCAGTCACAGCCAGCTTGTTTCCTTATGGCCGCCGTTATCTGATGCCAGGGGCAAGTATGACTATTCATGAGATACACCCTTTTTTTCGGCTTGTCTCGCTCCTGTCGCCCCACTCGGCCATTGAATGGTTTTCTCGGCTTTTCCGAGAAAAACGACTAGAAACCTGTTTTTTGTGTCTTTTTGATGATGTTGGACAGGGTCCGACATTGGACCGGATAGGAATAATTGCAATGTCGGACCAGGTCCGACACAGGACCGCAAAGGGTTAATACACACACACAATATTCAAACATGGTCACCAGTCCAAAGTGAGTGCTGTAGTGCTCGTGGTGCAAATACAATTTATCGTGAAACAAGTGCAGTGTTGTCCGGGTTTGTGCTGGCCTGTAGCGACAGCTCCAGATGGTGTTAGCCATCTAATAACAACAAACAAGTATAATTAGACACGACAAAACAAAACACTCACTATAGACAGTACGGTTCAGCGTTAAGCATAACAAAGGAACAGATCACCTCGCTACGTCCCCTTTTATGCCGTCAATCACGCCCCTTTGGGTAACGATTGCAACCGCTCCTCCAATCCGCGGCTGCCACATAATTTCCCGTCGGGGTGATGATTTAGTGTACCGTAGCTCCGCCCTGTTTCTAGATGGCCGACTTCCGCCTAACCCTGGGAATGAATTGTCTGGCCATCCAGTCCAGGGCACTCTGTTCCCTTTACACAGCGCCCTCACAGGTCGGGAGGGAGATTTATCACCAAGAATCATTCTGACTGTCACAGACTGGTAAACAGCTTAGCTGTCCAGTTTGGTAGTTTAGAGATTATTTTATGAATTTAATAAATCCTGCACGAAAGTGCTGAAAACTCCCACTTCTTGTGTCTGGGTCCCGTTTTTAAAAGGGCAAATGAATCCAAGTGCGGAACATCTTTCCCACTACAGAACGGCTTATCTAATTACTATTAAACTTGTTAAGGACATTCAGAATCTGGGTATAGTTATATGTTTGTCTGTGCGTCCATATGTCACACTTACATTACTGCAGATGTGCAATTTGTGTAGGACCCTGTTGGACAAAACTGCTTTTTCCTGTCACCTATCCCTGTCATATCCTGTTATTGTCTCTGGATGGATATTATTATTATTATTATTATTATTATTTATTTATTTCTAAGCAGACACCATTATCCAGAGTGACTTACAGTACAATAGTTACAAGATATCACATTATTTTTACATACAATTACCCATTTATATAGTTGGGTTTTTACTGGAGCAATCTAGGTAAAGTACCTTGCTCAAGGGTACAGCAGCAGTGTCCCCCACCAGGGATTGAACCCACGACCCTCCGGTCAAGAGTCCAGAGCCCTAACAACTACTTCACACTACAGATATATAGTAGAAGCTGAAGTTAAATATAAAAGGCACTATTCTGTAAAAGGAGTGACGTGTTTGCATATGGTAAAATCAACTTTTAGAACATAATTTTACTTAGATTCATAGATTGTGGTGTGTAATTGCATTTATTAGGAAAAGTATCATTATGTATGCCTGTTTTCTTGAAGACTCCTTTTGAACTAACTTGCTTGTATTCCACATAGAGATATCAAATGTCTCAATGACATTTAATATTGCGATATGAATGTTAAAAATGCTATGTAAAATCCATAATGTTCTGTTGCTGACATTTAGTGACTCGAGTGAAGGTATTATTTGTTCGTTAAATTGACAGAAAAAGCCTCTCCCTTTGAACCATGATATTAACTCTGCAACCTATAAGTAGTAATTGAGAAAATATTTTTTTTATTGAACCTCCATGTCTCATGGTAACTTAAGAAGCAGCGCAACTGATGATCTCATTGAATATATATTGTTTTGCAAAGTCATACTTAAGAATGTGAGTACTGCCCAAGCAAGGGGAATTCCCTCATCCAGTTGGGTATTGATTGAATGCTCTGAACCTAAAGGATTATGTCAAGTGGAAATTGTACCTTCATGGGAGCACTTAAGTTTTTTTTCCAATTAGGAATGGCTATTTATATTTTATAATAAAACACATCTGCAGTAATGCATCACATTGTATTGCATCTTTCAGCTTTAGTTACAGTAGGTTACTTCAGACACAGTAACATTTCTGAATTATGACCAGCACAGGTATTACACAGTATAATATTTTGAGATTTGTTGCCATTTATAAAAATGAACTGCAGTAATACAATCCAATATTTTGGTTACAGTAACAATGTAACTGCAATACTACTGAAAGATGAGTGTCTGAAATGCAACAGGAAATACTTGTTAGTTGCATCATCTGGGATCCCAACTGACTGAATTTTAATTTAGAAGAGACAGACACATTTAGCTCATCTTGTGACCCCTGAGGTTAAAGCTGTGAGCATTTACAGAGTTCCTGCAATCCCCTCTGTAAGAGTTTTAATACAGAGGATGAATTCTTGAGAGGCAAGAACCTTGAAGACTGCATATGATATACATTTTACCTCCCAACCTTCATTGATTAAAAGCTTTTGATTGTGCCAATGTTTGACTCCACGTTTGCAATATTATTCGGTCAATATTTAATCAGCATGTGGAGTCTCAAATATACAATTAAATATTAATACCAAGCAGTAGGGTACTGAGCGACTTAAGGTTCTGGAGACCAGAACTTCCTGCTGTACACTATGGACAAAAGGAAAGATGTTCTATTCTCAGACTGTCCTGGCAAAATGTGAACGTGTGGACAAGCAACATGTCTGAGAAGATTTCCCGACTGCAACATCTTACGTGCTCAGTTTCAAAGGGCTTTTTAAAGCTGTAGGCGGCCTTCTCCATTGGAATCATTGGGATGGAGCAGCCAAATCTGGTCTCCATGGCGATATTTCTTACTTGCAAAGCAGAATTTGCTTGCACCCTCTGAACAGCCTGCTCAAGACTATTCATGTAATACTGTAGTCTAGACTGAGGCTGCTTAGAGCCAGGAGTCCAAATCAGAACCCCACAGCTCAAAGGTATTTAACGAATTGCATTATTGCAGCAGTTCATTAAGGACAAAGAAAAATATCCCAGGATCTCACTATTTAGAACTGCTATGTCAATTGCACAATAATTTATGTCCTCAAAGCCACACACTGTACTTATAGTTTTGAGTAGTATACACACATTCACGTTTATGTTTCTGTATTATTAACCAGCCTTCCCCTTTAAACATTTTTAAAACATATTGCCTTGCTGATTTTGGACACTAACATTATAATATTACATTTTAGGTAAAGGGTTATTTAAGTACTCTATTACAAAATAACTTTATCCAAAAGACTTAATTATACTGTTTTTTTTGCAGTAAAACTGCATACCTACAGTAGTTAGCTTTTTCCTCCTTCTATATTTGTTCCATTTAAAACCTGGCTGAGCTGTCATGCTGTACCTGATTCTCGCACGAGGCAGCTGCCTGTTGCCGTGTGGTCTGGTGTTTGAAAAGGAAGTAGTACTGTAATTGGAATGCACAAGTTCAAATGAACTGGGAGTGACATCATTATTTATAATTGACACTCTTTTCCTCTGTTGCCTCAAGACTGGCTGGGAACCAACTGCTTGTTATTGTTTCCATACCTTTTTACCTTCCGTGGTTTTTGCAATCAAGCTGATGACATAATCTTTTTAGCTTCTTCACCTCTAGGTAAACTTCACATGAGACAGCAAGGCCCACAAGCTAGACAATCTCTTTTTCAGCAGGTCTGCTCTTCTTGAACGTTAATTAATCCAAAAGATTGGGGCTCTGGATTTGGGACAAGTCATTAAAACCTGTTTTGAACCACCATGTGAAAACCCTTAAGGCAGTCAGTTGATACAAGCTCATAATGAGACAGTAATGGGATGATTTCACTGACTCAGGGCATTTCAATATGAGTAGAAAGTCAGATTCCTCCTTTGGTATCCTGATGAGCTATTAACTAACCAGCAGTACTTGAACAGATGTATTTCTATGCATTAGAATATGACGGCGCCATGTGATCGCATATGCTTTTGAATATGGCATATGAGATTATGAGATTAGGGGAAATAACTCATTGTAAAGCTTGTTTTTCTCTCAGGCTGAGAACTCAATTATAAGTAGACTTGCTACTTTCCGTTTTTATTTTGTGTACCTAAAGAGGACATTTTGCAAGAGATCCACACAGAAAGTAGGCTTGCAATTTAGCATCAAGGTTTTGTACTTAACTGCTTGTCCAGGGTGTTAGCTGCCATGAAAAAATGCAGGATATTACAATATGTCATTTGGAAGGAGTGACTAGTGATTAAAAACTAAATACAGTTACTTGCAAATAACTCTATAAGGTGTGGTACTGAATCAGCATGCTAGAAATAAATATAGTTTCATCCATGAAAATAGAAAACAAGGGAAATACCATAGGTTACTCTAGTAGAACAAGTTTTTAAAGCTCAGCCTAAAAGTGTGAGTAGGACTACAGTAGATGCAACATTTTTTACACAGAGGATAGACAAAGTGTTGCTTGTATAATAGTCCTGGTGTTTTAATATAAATAGCTCAACCCAATTTATTCCTAGTTAACATAATAATCATCTTTTTGCTTCTAATCTCATTAATGTACTTGGTCCAGTCCTACATTTTCACACATGCATGGATTAGTGTTAGGCCTTGTAAAATCTTGTCTTTGAAACTTAAGCAAGCTTATTATTATTAAAAATGAAAAAGAATGGCCTGCTCAAATCAGGAAATAAACCAGGATTGACTTTTAGCATCTCAATTAACATTTTAGTAGTCACAGGCTGTTACACTGCTGGGAACTTTGACCCCCTGTTTTAAGTGTTGACCTCTGTGCTCAGTAGCAATTCTCATCCACCATATGCTCACAGTAAGAGATCAGCATGTGAATTACTGTATAAGAAGCCATACTCATTGTCAAATTGTCCATACAGCCTCCTCTAAAAATATTAAAGCTATAATTAAATTAGTCTGTGACATAAAGCACATGGATTTAAATTACATTTAATTTATTCAGCAAAGCAGATATACCAAAACAATTATGGAGACCGTTTTATGGTACAGAGAAAAAATATGTTCTGTAAATGAAATAGAAGAAAACCAAGATGAAAAAAAATGTATTTAAAGGCTGGCTTAAAGAAAAACATGAACATTGATTTTAAGGAAATAAGTCCAGAAAACCTCAATAGCATTTATATTAATATTCATGCCCCAAACAGTTTCAATTTAATTAACGTTCCGGTTTCTCAATCACACACACTGGCTGGGAACCAACACCCACACACACACGCTTAGCAGGCACTTTACCATATGAAGAAGATCCCTTTAATCTGAAAAGCTCTTACAGTACTTCAAAGAATAGTTTTGTAGTCCAATAATGGCTATTTAATATGAACAGATGTTTGAGTTAAAAATAATAATGCTGTACATTGTCTTTGAATAGGGTGTATTTTTCATATACAGTTGGCCTGTACTAAATATAAGCCTAGCCCTGGTTAGAACCTACTGTATAAGTCTCTACTACACTTCATGTTGCCAAGAGATGAAGCAAAGTGGTGGTTCAGGCAGGGAACTCACTTTTAATCAGTCAATCAAATCAAGCTTATTAAGCGTTGATAACCAGACAATTGTCAATCGAAATAGCATGACCTTATCGCTAATAACATAATTACTTGTCCAATGATCGTCACGGAAAGGATTCAAATCTTACCTGATCCATTACCTCCCTGCTGCGAGTTAGTTTGCTCCTCCTCCCAGCCTCCACCTGTTTTTTGGCTTCGTCTAAGGGGGAGGGCAGCTATCTGTCACTGTCCATGGTTTTCCTACAGTCAGCCTCTCCACTTATCAGTGGAAAAAATTATGGGCAGGGGTTCACTAAGGCAAGGCCAAAGGCCCAAGATGTATTATATGTTAAATGTGTTATCCAAGAACGTATAATATGCATAAGTATATAAACATATATGAAGACATCTCTGTCACTCTAGAATTCTGCAAATTCCTAAGCAACTGCTAATAAAAATTAGGTCAAAACGTATACAAACATGTCTCTCTGCTTTGCATCTACATCATTTAGGCAGACAGCAGCCTTCTGGCCTTAAGCAGTGCCTACAGTATGGAAGCAACAAACCCAATGAACCATGTTGACAATTTGTGTTTAAGCCAAACATGGTTTAACTGCCCTCAGTCTCATTTTAGACTCACGTCTAGGTGACTCGCTGTCAACCGGAGACTGAACTCCTGACCTAACATTCCAAAGGCACCCATGCTAGCCATTTCACTGTTTGGATGGTATAGGCTGTACACACTGTAGAAACAATATGTATGTTCAAAAGTCCTGTTTTTATGGCACTTTGTATAAGTGAGAAACCCACAAACACATGGCTGAATATTCCTGTCACCCATGGTAAGAAAAGACTGACTCCATTAGAAACAAATATGAAATAAATGAAACAGTATACATGTCAGCATAAGTTCAACTTTGTATAATAAATAAATAAAATACATTAAAAAAAAACTACCACCTAACAAAGGGCCCGTTTCATAAATGTCCTGTGACTTCGCAAGTGCTTGCGATCACTTTCTGGCGATCTGCGCTAAAAAGAAAACCAGTAACTCGGTAATGCACTTTAAAACCCAGTGGCTGATTAGGTAATTACACAATGGCAGGGGTGCAAAGGAAAACCACATTTCCCAAAGAAATGTATACAACTATAGAAATGGTTGGCCAACACATCTGTTCTATCAGGCAAGTTGTCTGGAAGTTTAACTAACGAAGACAAAAAAAAAAGTGTCAGATAATCACAGATGCAGTAAATGCTCTCGGGGTGGAGCAGAGAACGGTACCAGAAATAAGAAAAAAATGGATAGATTAGCTGTGTGTGATTTCAGTGTAGTTCTCAAACTTAACGGACCGATGATAATAATAAAAAAAACTTTTGCACAGTGGACTGGCTCAGCGAGAATGGAAATACCCAAACAGTGAGTAAGCAAGATTCACAAGAACCAGACTTTTGCTGTCCGGTCAGTGGTTCTGACCGTACACGTTACAAATTCCGTTATAACCAGATGTCTGGCCCAAAACCGGACAGTGGGCAACCCTAAGAATAGTAGGACGTCGATAATATTTTTGTTTGTTTGTTTGTTCACTTTATGCGTATGTAAATGCATTCTTGTCACAGATTTGTGCCACATAACACATAGCAAAACATTATTTATCATAAAAGCAAACAAACAAACCAACAAAAGCCATGGCTTAAAATTAGGTCACATGTTCAAGTTGTGTGAATGTGGGACCTTTTTTATTTCATTTTTAAAAGCCAGCAGAAGTGCACATTTTTCATTTAAATCCTGGATATACACCCTACGATTAGTTATCTCCCTTCTTGGCAATCGGTACTTTGATCATTCTGAGTCTCTATACACATCAAGAGGATTTGTCAGACCCTAAATACTATTTACCTTCAGATGTCTCTGCCATATCTAACAAGCTAGTAGTGTGAATGCCATTGTATGTTCCAATAGGATCTGTGATGAAAATGGCAACTGCTGTCTGGCAGTCGCAGGTTTCTGGTGAAAATCGCAGATGTTGCAGCCCTGCGAAAGTATTGTGAAACCCCATTTTTTATTTGCGAGGTGCTTACGATTGCAAATCGTCGCAAATCGCGTTCATGAAACGGGTCCCAGTAATCTAATGTATTGTCTATTTTTTATGAGAGGCCTTATGATAAGTGTTTTTACAATTGAATTGAGCAGCATGACTAATATGGCGTGCTTAGGGCTTTATCAATCGTAACGACGTTTTCCAAAATAAACGTATATACGAGATGTTTATATTTGTATATTTATGTATATATGCTTTTTAAAATAGGTACATCATTGTAATGTTCAGTTTGCCATTCTTTATGTAAATGTACCTGTAAAAATAACTTATGTGCTTATTTTTTTATGATCAAGTGACATTTTATGCACCCTTACAAATGTAATTCATTTTGTACAAGTGTCTTTCAAAGAAGATGGTTATTGCAAAAAACTATGCCTTGAAATGTTTGTGAACAGAATTTTTTTATTGGCTTCAGGGGACTTCAGTCATGATTAGACATTTAAACAGGAATCGCATCAGCCTACTGGGCAATGTAATAAAATATTTGAATAATTATATTTTAATTAAAGTGCAGATAAAGAGGAGAGATGAAGCATAATGAAAATGACAATATAGCTGTGTGCATGGAGAAGAAAGGCAAATCATAATATTGATCCAGGAGTTTAAAGGATTGAGTTATAATTATACGATATGCGTGTATGCTTGAAGCACATACATTTGATATGGATAAACATGATAATTGGTTGCTGTTCGTGATACAAAATAACTATTAGTTGCAAGAACTGTTAAAAAGCAAGTAGGGGGAATTCCAAAAAAAGTGTTACATTTACCTGTCGTTTTTCTTTTCATTGTTAACATCCCGACAACCTTTTACGATTATAACTTTAAAGTCTGTTTCAAAGCTATTTAAAAAATGGCTGCTCTTTTTTCCCCCCATTTTTTCCCCCACTAATGATGCGTTAATCATAAAAGATTGGTTAATGTTAAGTGAGGTTCTCATCAACCACATTTTGACCTCTCTACAACTTTTGACACCTTTACCTGTACATTTGAGCTTGTTTGCCTGAAACAACCTGAAGAACCAAGTTGTAACTCGGAGATGGTAGGGTGTAACCTGTTGGTGACCCACGCATGAAGTAGATAATAGGCTTTACACAACTGTAACTAAGCCATACTGTTATTAATCTGTATAACACATGGTGTGGTGACACATGTTGCTTGATTCTAAACAGACAGCTATGGCCAATATTGGCTGGAGGTTAAGGGGCCAATTGTAATGTATTCTCTAAAAGAGGTAATCAATTTTCAAGTGGCATTGATTCCACTGGAATTATGTCAGGGTGTAACTGCCATAACAGTTACCTTTTCTCTACATGAGTATTTACAAAATGCAAGTGCAGATCAAAATGGTATCCTGTATTGGAGGGATACCATTAAAAAGAAGAAAGGGCAGTTCAGACTTGAAGCACATCCAACCACTGGCCTCATTGAGATACTGAGCCATTTAGAGAAATCTGTAATGATTGGTTTATGACAGGGGTTCCAAACTGTGGTCCGCGACACAGTCCCGGGTGGGCCGCGGGATCAATGACATTCTATATTTTTTTCTATTAATAGCGAAAAAGCAGGCGCCGGCAGCAGCTCTAACTGTAGAAATATAAAGTGTAGCAAGGCATTATTGGCGGACTGTCAATCAAAGCATAAATTCACAAATCAGAGGTAACAGATTGCCTACTTGTAGGCGGGGGGTAAAGCGAGAGCTTTGACAATAGGGCAGTGTTAAGGTCATGTGATCGCTCTGCTGGCAGATGTAAAGATGTTCAATATTAATAATTACAATATGTCAAATCCGCTATCAAAGAATACGTTTTGCAAAGTATAAAGAACAAAAAAGGCAGCTACAAGAGTTTAAATGCATTTGTACTGTGGGCTCAGTTTTGAGGTGCTGGAATGGGTTTTTTTCTTTTGTAGAAACGTTTTTATACAAAGTGTTGTACTTGATAACATTAATTTAAAAATTAAATTGATGCTATGATTAATACGTTGTTGCGACTAATTAGCTATTAACATTTAAAATATTGAGTACTTTGACATATGTTTCAATATATACTGCTATTTCATTGATTACTGGCTCATTCACAGTCATCTTAATATAACGCTAGAATGTTTTGTTGAAAAATAATTTAAAAAAAAAAAATTGACAGATGGACTTATTTTCATAAGTTTTCTTTTGGTTAAGTGCACAGCTGGGCTCTGATTTATTTAATTTTTTTGGCGGCAGGGGGCGGGGGGATGTTGCAAGCCAACTGAATGTGATTTTGCAAGTTGTATTTGGTTGTACATAGTAGTGGCGAAAAAAGTAACTTATGAAAGGCGCTTGTTTCCTTCTGTATTGTGCGCATTTGTCTTTTTTGTGCATGACAGTTCAGCCTGAGAGGTAACGACTGAATGTTTTAGAGGTGTTCAGAAATTAGGATTTAAGAGTTAAGTTTTTGTGCACGTTGTACTGGTTTTACTCAGAAGTGATTCCTGTTCAGGTATTTATGAATGGGAATAATAAGAGACATATTTTAAAAAATGAGGAGTTAGATGTCTCCATTACCAAACAGGTAATTGACCAGCATTTAAAAGCTCTTTACGACAAGTTTCAGGACTGCTTTCCTAGAAACCCTCATGATGAGTACGGCTGGGTTGCTGATCCTTTTGCCGTGGACGTAGCAAATCTCTCTTTGCCATACCAACTGGAGTCACAGCTCATCGATCTGTCATGTGACCTCTCAATAAAAAGGTACATACATTTAACAATTTACAGAAGAAGTTGTGGCTCCTTGCTGTAGGCAAATACCCAGAACTCGCTGGTAAGGCAATTTCAGTTTTACTGCCATTCACCACCACCTATCTGTGTTAAACAGCATTTTCAGTTGTCACTATTAAAAACAAAATACAGAAACAGGCTGCATGTAGGTAACGTGAAGTCTAGTGACTGACTGGCCTGATCTTTGGCAGGCTGTCTGTATGTTTGAAATGCTTGATGTTGAATTGAAAAAATTGTAATTGCTATGTTTGTTTAATACCTTTTGTACTAATAATGAATTTGATAAAAGCAAACATTTTACCAAGCTGTAAAACTATCACACTGAATGCTTATATAGTGTAATATAGTTATAAACAAAAAAAAACATGGCTTTTTGATTGGTTAAGTATTTCAGTTAAAATACCTAATAGTTTATACTTTTGGGTCGTGGGTTCATTATTCGTGTGTTCATTTGGTTGCCAAAAAAAAAGTTTAGGAAACACTGCTCTAAGCCATAACCATCCATTCACTATAAAAGTACATGTGTATTTTTGAGAAAAGAGGGGTAGACGTAGTAAGATGGGCCAGTCGCAGCGCAAACATACCGACATTTGCATTTTCATTGAGACAATTTGCAAAGTATACATTTTGTCTTATGTACTAAGAAAATATGTTAATGAAGAGAGCCGCACTATTCTTATTTAAATATTTGTTGCATCACCTTAGCGAGATCTCAAGCATTGCGAGAGTCGTGCAACATTTTTTTAATAAATAATGAAAGACAGTTTAATCCCATAAGATTATATAGTGGTGGCCCCTGCACTCACCCCCAAATAAAATGTGTTTCTATCAAAAAGCTTTTCATAATCATACAGTAGCCCCTCGCTAAACCGGAGGTGTTTGACCGACACAAGGAGATGTCGGGTTTAAAAAAAAAAAATACAATAAGATCGCACACACATACATTTATAGTGTGCAATATATTTTAAATGTATAAATAATTAAGCTGAAATAACACTAATGTGTTTTGGGTAGGCTACACATTACATTGTGTAAAAATATAAATCTGTAAAGTAGGCCTATACAGTATACAGTAGTAAAATCAAATGAATACTTGGCACACTTTTTTTTTTACTTTAGCGTGTAGGCTACCAGTAACACAAAATTAATCATGCTGTACACACTGGTGTACAATGCGAATAAGATTATTTAAATTGCAACTAAATGATTTTAGCTTTTTTTTTTTTTTAAATTGTATTTTTAATTTGGCCTACTTAGTAGCTGTGACGGGACGCTGAGTGATGACGTCCCCAGACCAGGAAGCTGACGCAGAGGCAGATAGGTACTTGCGGGTGAAAGCACTGATTGCGCGTTTTGTATTGCAAAAATAAATAAATAAAAAGGATATACAAAAACACTGCTCACAGAGTAAAATAATAGTATACAAAAACAAATCTCAAACACAAAACTGACACCCAAACAAATACCGTGCTGGTCTGCCCAGCACGAGCAGCAATTAATTTATTTCTGTTTTACTTTCTCCCGTCTCTCTCACACATGTTCCTCTTTGAACACCCACCCTAAACATGTACACGTGGCCATCTCCGAATTAACAAAAAATGAATAAATTCGGAGATGGCCACATTCTACACGAGTTTGCAGGGATGGCGCTTTTAACCCCATCCACACTGCCAAACAATAACAAACCATTTGTTTTAAATAAACATAAAATACCTTTTAAATTATAATACAACAATAACCCATTATTTTTTAAACCAACCCACAACAACACATTTTGTTTTCATAACCACACTTTTTACAAATCATAATTCATTCAGGGGCTACCGAGTAGCGCATCCAGTAAAGGCACTCCGTGTGGAGTGCAGGATGTGCCCTATAGTCTGGACGTCACAAGTTCGAGTCCAGGCTATTCCTTTGCCGACCGAGGACGGGAGCTTCCAGGGGGTGGTGCTCAATTGGCCAAGCGCCGCCCGGGGGGAGGGAGGGTTAGGTCGGCCAGGGTGTCCTCCGACGCTATAGCTCTTGGGTGGCTGCATGTGTCCGCAGTGTGAAAAAAAGCGGTCGACTGACGGCACATGCTTCGGAGGACAGCGTGTGTTCGTCTTCGCCCTCCTGAGACAGCGCAGGGGTGGTAGAGGTGAGCTGAGCCTAAAAAATAATTGGCCATTTCAAATTGGGAGAAAAAAATAAAAATAATTGGCAACGACTAAATTTAAATAAATAAATAAATAAACAATCATAATTCATTCAGAAACCCGCTCTTAATAAACATAAACAATACATTTTCAGCAGGGCTCTCTTCTGCTCTGCTACAGTAACCCAGACAATTTACGCAAAATAAATCATTGACAAGTTATGATACTTACAGGATGACAGTCAATTCTAGTTAATATGAATTTCAACGATCCAGCAACAACTTTTGCATTATACCACTAATTCAATATTATCATGAGTAGTGTATAAGCCAAATCTATACTGTCATTTTTTTATTTAAGTTAGTCAATGGTGCAGTGCTAAATTGTGCACAATTACAAACCACCTGCACATTAATAGAGTAGGTGTGTTTCTTATTCCTATACTGATGCTCAGAATGTGCTGGAGGGGTTAGCGGCACATGTGTGCAGTCTATTGCTCCCAACACGTTGGGGAAACCAGAAATGTATTTTCAAGGCTTGTAAGTACAATCTGCTTTTAGGAAAAAAATGGTATTTGGGTGTTCTCCTCAAAAATGTATTGAGCACAACTGGCAACACACAATAAAAAGCAGACTGGGAAATGCCAGCAACAGCTGCCACAGTCCCCTGAAAGGACCCAGAGGCAAGGCAATGCAGGGTGGACAATAGTTTGACAACTGCAGGGATAGCATGGATTCTCTGGGTGACAGGCTCCTGGTTATCTTTTAAATCAGATAGCAGCTCAATAATTATGATACTTGAAATGTATTTGCTTATGATTGTAAGTCGCCCTGGATAAGGGCGTCTGCTAAGAAATAAATAATAATAATGATAATATGTGGCTGCCAAGCCTGTACATGTGCTTAATTTGGTCTTTATTTAAATCAGAGAGGGTAATGCAGATACAAAATACCTTTTTTCTTCTCGTCCTACAAATCGCTCGTTCTTTTTGAAAACAATGTCTCCTTCTTGCTGCAATCACAGCGGCCATGGTTAGGGGATAGTGTTTTTTATACTGCCTTTTAAAGGTTTGCTAATTGCGACTGTTTAAAACGTGCTTTCAAAAGTTCTTACCAAATTGATGCAATTGTAAGTGTTGCGATTGCCAGCAGCTGTAGTACATGTCATTATAATGTTTGAGAACCTTCATTTGCACATCTCCACCCCATTTTTGCGAATTTATGCAGGAACGGCCATACTTGCATATTAATCTAAGGCTGAACCGCAAAGCATTCCCTAAGATAAGTCACTAACAGAATTGCGCTTGTTTAGTACATTTCACTCTAGCCTTCCGACTCGTTTGCAACAGGTTTGCGACTATTGTGACGGCCGCAACAGTTTAGTACATCTACCCCAGAATGTTTTACGTGATTTTGCTTTTTTTACTTAATAAAAAAATATAAAAGGTCAACTAAAACATCTGGAATGATGTGTATTCTTTAATTTAAACATATACTAGCCAGGGGTGTAACAATTCAGTAACTATATGATAACAAGGTAACTTAAGCACAAAACATACAGAAATATTTATTTTAAATTTGTATTGCTAAGACGGCAGTCACAAAATAACAAACGTCAGCCAAAAACAAAGATAAGGTTATACAAGTAGCTTAAAATCGTTGTTTTTTTATCTAAATGAAAAAAGAAACGAGATTCATATGACATGGAATTCTTTTTTTTTTTTTTAATATGCCTGTAACAGGGCGAGGTGCCCTGTACATTGTTTTGTTTATTTATTTTAGATCGGGGTCTCCTCCTCCGCCCCTGTGTTTATTTTGTATTGTTTATTTATTTTTATTGTATTATTTTAGATGACGGCGAGCGCCGTATAATTTGTTTAGTGACGGCGTTGCCGTTTGTTTGTTTATGTTTTGTTTAGTTACGTGGATGGGAAGCCCCATCCACATAGTAATTAATAAACTCGTGCAGATTGTGGCCGAGGGGTAATAGAATAATTAATTGCAAGTTAGTTAAACCCCTCGGCCACAATATAAAAAGGCTGCAGCTCTCTAGCTCGCGGTGGGTGTTGGAAGGAGAGAGTGAGCGAGAGCAACGTGAAAGAACATAGGAACAGTGAAGGCAATCTGCCCAGCCTGACCTGTGTTTGTATTTTTGTGTTCGAGATTTGTTTTTGGTTTAACCTTTTATTTTGCTCTGTGAGCACAGTTTGTTTTTGTTTAAACCTTTGATTTATTTTTGTTATTTGAAAATAAAACGGCACAAGCGCCTTTTAACTGCAGTACTTGCCCTGGTGTCAGTGATCCTTCCTGCTTCTGCTTGACGTCACCGCACAGTCATCCCTGCCACACGTGGTGTCCAGCGTGGGATTACCAGCGCCTCCTGGACTCAGGCAGAAGAGGGTACTGCAGTTTGTTTGTTTTTTCGTTCGTTTTTTTTTTTTTTCCGTTTATAGCGTGTGGAGAAAAGGAGGGAAGAAGGATGGGAGGAAAGAGGTTGGAGGAAGCTTCGTGGTGCCTGCACTTCGCAGAGGTGAGGCACTACAAGAGGGAAAGTGCTCCACAGAGGCCACCTCTCCAGAGAAGGATGGAGAGGTATGAGAGCTGGCTGAGGGACCCCAGCACCCGCTGTGGCTCAAAACAGAGGGGAGACATCTGCTGGGGACAGCAACCTGGATATCCTCTTGGACTTCGCCAGGCTGGAGCCAGATGTGCAAGAAAAGGCCATTGCCAGAGGATATCCAGGGCTCATAGAGGCCTTGGAGTGGATGACCCAGATGATTAACTGGGTCTACCAGGAGCGAGAGGGAGAGAGCAGAAGGTGAGAAGGAGGCAGAAAGGGAACACGGACCTGGAGAGGAAGTCGGTAAGGCCCACAGCCCAAGAGGGAGGAGACTGAGCGCCCACAGCCCAAGAGGGAGGAGTCGGTAGCGCCCACAGCCCAAGAGGGAGGAGGCCGAAGCGCCCACAGCCCAAGAGGGAGGAGCCGGTGCGCCCACAGCCCAAGAGGGGGAGGCCGAACGCCCACAGCCCAAGAGGGAGGAGCCAGTGCGCCCACAGCCCAAAAGGGGGAAGGCCAACATCCACAGCCCAGGTACCTGCCAGCAGAGGGAGAGTTCCTGCTGGTTCCACCTCCACCGCCCTGGGAGGACTGGGTGTCGCTCCCACCTCCGCCAGCAGAGGGAGAGTTCCTGCTGGTTCCACCTCCACTGCCCTGGGAGGACTGGGTGTCGCTCCCACCTCCGCCAGCAGAGGGAGGGTTCCTGCTGGTTCCACCTCCACTGCCCTGGGAGGACTGTGTGTCGCTCCCACCTCCGCCAGCAGAGGGAGAGTTCCTGCTGGTTCCACCTCCACCGCCCTGGGAGGACTGCGTGTCGCTCCCACCTCCGCCAGCAGAGGGAGAGTTCCTGCTGGTGTCACCTCCACCTCCATGGGAGGACGACGTGTCGCTCCCACCACCACCAGCAGAGGGAGCATGCCTGCTGGTTCTGCCTCCCGCCGCCACCAGCAGAGGGAGCATGCCTGCTGGTTTCACGGCTGCAGCCTGAAGGGAGGAGCCCCTGCCGCCAGCAGCCTGAGGGGAGGAGCCCCTGCCGCCTCGCAGCCTGAGGGGAGGAGCCCCTGCCGCCTCGCAGCCTGAAGGGGAGGCCCTGGCCGCCTGAAGGGGAGGAGCCCCTGCCGCCCGCAGCCTGAAGGGGAGGAGCCCCTGCCGCCAGAAGGGGAGGAGCCCCTGCCGCCAGAAGGGGAGGAGCCCCTGCCGCCAGAAGGGGAGGAGCCCCTGCCGCCTTGGTCAGCCAGAAGGGAGGAGCCCTGCCGCCTTGGTCACCCGAGGGAGAGGAGCAGGAGCTACCTCTGCCTCCACCACCACCACCCGAGGGAGAGGAGCAGGAGCTGCCACTGCCTCCACCACCATCACCCGGGGAGAGGAGCAGGAGCTGCCTCTGCCTCCACCACCGCCAAGGATGCCAGCCTCGCACCGCCCAAGGATGCCAGCCTCGCACCGCCCAAGGATGCCAGCCTCGCACCGCCCAAGGATGCCAGCCTCGCACCGCCCAAGGATGCCAGCCTCACACCGCCCCAGGGATGCTACGCCCGCCTCCACTCAGGGATGCCACGCCTGGATCGCCTGGGCTGCCTGTGGCTCCGCGACGCCTGGGGCTGCCTGTGGCTCCGCGATCGCCTGGGGCTGCTTGCTGGCTCCGCGACGCCTGGGGCTGCCTGCTGGCTCCGCGATCGCCTGGGGCTGCCTGCTGCTCCGCGACGCCTGGGGCTGCCTGCTGCTCCGCGACGCCTGGGGCTGCCTGTTGCTCCGCGACGCCTGGGGCTGCCTGTTGCTCCATACAGGATACAGGGTACGAGGGAGAAGTGGAGCTCCCGCTGCCGCCTCTATGGCCAGGGGCTCCTCCCGAAGTTCGCCTCCCGAGGGTCCGCTGCTGCCGCCGCCGCCTCCCGAGGGTCCGCTGCTGCCGCCGCCGCCTCCCGAGGGTCCGCTGCTGCCGCCGCCGCCTCCCGAGGGTCCGCTGCTGCCGCCGCCGCCTCCCGAGGGTCCGCTGCTGCCGCCGCCGCCTCCCGAGGGTCCGCTGCCACCGCTGCCTGGGGTCACTGCAGGCTTCGCTTTGCTTGGGGTCGCTACACTGTGGCCGGAGCTCCATGAAGGGAGCTGCCGGACATGAAGAAAGGGGGAGGTGAGGAGACCACCTCCACCACAGCCCCGACCACCACCCCTGTGCCATAGCCCGGCGCCTGGAGGTTGGTTCCCTCAACCTGGGCTCCCAGACACCCAGGCTGCATGTCTGGACCTCTGGTCGCTGGGCCTGACTCCCAGGTCGCAGCACCACCAGGCACAGGAGGTCGCCTGGTCTCCTGCTCCGCCTCCCCTGGTTGCCCAGACGCCGCTCCACAGTTGCCTGGGCTCGCACCTCTGCCTGGGGCTGCAGCCGACTGCTCGCCTGCCTGCGCTCCTGATGCCCCATCCACTACGCCTGGGTCCCCTGTCGCTGGTCTCGGTCCCGCCGGGAAGGCCGGACTATGGACTAACCCTCCTCAAGGATGGGAGAGGAAGGACAATAGGGGACTTGAGGGAGGGTGGATGGCTTTCAAAGGGGGAGGTCAGGAGACCAGCTCCCCCAGCCGCACTTTCGGGCAGGATAGGGTGTGGCAGGAGCCCCGGAAGAGGGAGCTGCCGGCCACAAAGAGTTGGGGGTGCCAGAGATTCCACCATGGCCACCCCCAGAAACAACTTGCTTCCCTCTTCCGGGACTTTGAGACTGAGGGGGAGGTGGCCGTTAGGGCCATGTGTGCGCTGCACAAGGGGATATGTAACAGGGCGAGGTGCCCTGTACATTGTTTTGTTTATTTATTTTAGATCGGGGTCTCCTCCTCCGCCCCTGTGTTTATTTTGTATTGTTTATTTATTTTTATTGTATTATTTTAGATGACGGCAGCCGTATAATTTGTTTAGTGACGGCGCTGCCGCTTGTTTGTTTATGTTTTGTTTAGTTACGTGGATGGGAAGCCCCATCCACGTAGTAATTAATAAACTCGTGCAGATTGTGGCCGAGGGTAATAGAATAATTAATTGCAAGTTAGTTAAACCCCTCGCCACAATATAAAAGGCTGCAGCTCTCTAGCTCGAGGTGGGTGTTGGAAGGAGAGAGTGAGCGAGAGCAACGTGAAAGAACATAGGAACAGTGAAGGCAATCTGCCCAGCCTGACCTGTGTTTGTATTTTTGTGTTCGAGATTTGTTTTGGTTTAACCTTTTATTTTGCTCTGTGAGCACAGTTTGTTTTGTTTAACCCTTTGATTTATTTTTGTTATTTGAAATAATAAAACGGCACAAGCGCCTGTTGAACTGCAGTACTTGCCCTGGTGTCAGTGATCCTTCCTGCTTCTGCTTGACGTCACCGCACAGTCATCCCTGCCACAATGCCACAAAGAAATTAACTGTACAGGAAATGCAACCAATCTTTCCACCTATTTGAGAAGACGCCAAGACATTAATGTAGACAGCAAATCTACCACTCGAACAGAAACACCAGTGTGCCACTACAAGCAGATGATTCAGTAAGTACAAAAGTGCCAAACATGTTAACCAGTTAGTGTTTTTGAGGAACACATAAACAATTTTTGTCTCTACAGCTAACACTGAAGAATATAAACCAACCAGTCAACAGTTTTGATAAAGTAGCATACACAAAGGCTAAAGTACAGAAAAAAATGGAAAATGAATTTGGATTGTTCACTGCAGTTCTAAACTGCATACTTTTTATTTAAATTACATTACTGGCAACATTGAAAGTTTTTCTGGTAAATGTTTTGATTTTGAGAGTGTATCACACTTGGTTTAGAATGAGCATGTTGAATCCTTTCTCGCAAATGTAAACAATTATTTGCATTTATATGTCCTGTTCATTAATATGTTAATGAGGATTAAACAAATCTTTGTTTTTGCAGTTAGCAACTTTTGCATATAAACAAAGCAATGTTGATGTATTTACAGGATTATACTGTTGTATACAGTGGGCATGTTTCATAGTGTCATGTCTTTAAGCTATATTAAAACTAGCTGAAATATTCCGGCAGTTTGGATCACATTTTATTTCATTTTTTTTACTTGTTTACATTGTTACTTAAAAAAGTAGTAAAACTGAAGAATTTATTTTGCAAGTTCACAATGACAAAAGACAAGCAAAAAAAATTAATTAGATTATGATATGTATCAAGGTATGCATCATATCCATAATATTAGCATTATACAATTGCCTACAGTAATTCTGACTTCAGATTGTATAACACATTTTTTGACTGGGAAGTTCTGTATATATTTCTTTGGGGATTCCAGTTACCCATTGCCATAGTAGTGGGCTTTTTGGAAATGAGCCGACTAAAAGTGGCACATGCTTTTTTTAAAAAAGAACACTGCATACTTTGGAAAAAGCAGCGTTCATTGTAATGAGCTTTTTTACAGGTCTGTAAAGTCAGTCTGCTCATTTCAGGTAGTTCCAGTTTAACATATCAACACACGTTATTGATAAAAAGGGCACTATTTTATCACAGTGGCTAAAAATAAATAAATAAATAAATAAATAAATGAAAGAAAGATACATAATGTTAAATACAATTGTGGTGTGTTCTTGAGTATTTTCAAACCAGTTGCTGTGTTGGAAATACTGAAGTACTTTTCTGTGTTATTTTCAGCTCTGTAACTTTGCACAAGTACTGCAAAAACACCCACATTTAAATGTTGTTGTGTTAAAAATTAGATTTATTTAATGGTGTACAATGGTGGTTAGTACCTTAAGAATAACGAGGATAAACAAGACATACAGTATTTCTGTCATGGGTCGACCCAGCAATAACAAATGCGCCGTTGGCTGAAGCGACTCATCTTTATTCATGTAAATAAGTGTGTCAGCATAAAATAGTTCATTTTTCATTATAGCTTTAATATAGAGTAGTCTCTTATTAACATCTTGTGATCTCGTTTGTATGTTCTGCTTGTAAAGTAAAAATTAAGGCTTGGTCAATTTAAAAGCCCATTTTAGTTGTTTCACAGAAAAAACAAATTAAATCAATTTTACTATTAACAACACGTTTCTCCGTTGTGATTGAGATAAACGAATGGCTAAACACGTATCAATTTATTTCTTAAAGGAGAGTATGAAATCCAGCATCCAGGTATTTAAAAGACAGGCGGAGAAACTGAATATGTTGCAACTGTTATTTTATAGGAGGCAGTGTGGTCCAGTGGTTAAAGTCCAGGGCTTGTAACCTCAAGGCCACCGGTTCAGATTCCACCTCTGCCACTGATTGACTCACTGTGTGACCCTGAACAAGTCACTTAACCTCCTTGTGCTCCATCCTGCAGATGAGATGTTAAATCAATGTCCTATTGCAAGTGAATCTGCATATAATGCACAGTTCACAGCCTACCTCTGTAAAGTGCTTTGTGATTGTGGTCCACTATCAAAGGCACTATATAAAAATTAAGATATTATTATTATTATTATTATTATTATTATTATTATTATTATTATTATTATTATATATTTATTTATTTTTATTTTTTTTGTGTGGGGTATGAATGAACAACTTTGAGTTACCTCACTTGTTGTAATGTGTATCTTTTTTATATTACTCAAGTAAAAATTGAGAGGAATGGTGGTTCCTCACACCAAGTTATCAGCGAAGTGCGAGAACTACCAGAGTCTCTCTACTATACAAGGATAGTTTACGTGTTTTCAGGGTATTGGTGCAGCAAAAGTAAATCAGCCAAAAGCACAATTTCACTTTTAATTTGTAGTTCCCAACACTGTTAGATGAAAAGTCAATACCTGTCATACAGTAAGAGAAATCAGTCACCAAAGGTAAGGTAAAAATGTCCTTCTCCTTTTTCTCCTGATGGTTTTTGCAGATTTTTGCAGACCGTATACAAGGGAACACATTTGGACATCTGTATGATTTATATTAAATTAATTATTGATATTTTAAAATGAACTAGTTGCACGCAAAAAAAAAAAAATAATAATAATTTGAAGACCTCAGGGAGTTTTATCCATGCATATGTATATCTGAAACAAAAACACATTAGAAATGTGACAAAATGCCAAGTTATCAAAAGTGCCCAGCCATTTAAAGTGGAGATATTAAAACACAAGTTTCAAGAAATTGGGGCAACCTTGACCCTCACCACTTTTACAGTTGTGCCTATTTGCTTTGCGCTGGGCAAGGTTGCCCCAATGGTTTCTTGAAACTGGTGTTTTTGATATCTCCAAATGACTGGGCACTTTTGATAGCTTGGCGCTTATTTTACATTTCCGTGTGTTTTGTTTCAGATCTGAATGTATACTGAATGTATATAATGCACAACCTGTATTTAAAGAGCTGTCAGTGTCATCGGAAATCCACCAGATTAAGACACACTCATATGTATATATATTATGTCTGCGTGGTTGCGCAGACATAGTTAAGGTTTGAACGAAGGTTCTGTTTAAAGTCAATTTTACAACCAGCTCAAAAGGGGGGTAAATCCCCATCGATATGCATGAAAATTGGTGTGTGTGGTCGGATTGACAGGTTCAACAAACCCTGTGAACGGGGTAAATACTTTCTGAGATACAGAGTGGCAATAAAAACAGCTGTTTTAAAAAAAAAAAAAATTTTGAAAAATTAAGACGCTTTTGTATACACCTGTATCTCAGAAAGTACTGCCAATTAAGGAACCACACTTGGCATACACGTAGTCCCGGGAGTGTAGATGTGCAACGGGGTATTGCTTTGTTAAACTAATGATCTGACTGACAGCTTTACATGGCCCAGCTTGAACAAAACTCTTGTTCGTTGACGAACACATTGATTCACATAAAATAAATACATACTGCCTGCTGGATACGAAAAAAGAAAGAAGTCTGTCAATACTTGTAAACGCAATACTGTAAATGGTTATGATCTTGGATAGCGTAGGTTCTAAAAAATAAAAAAAGAAGATAATGTTTTGCCAAATAGAATAAAATACAAATGCATACTATTTGTACTATTTGCATGTTATATATTCCATATTTAAGCACATACATTAAACACTTTCTGCTATTTGTTTACTGCATATCGCTGCCAAAGGAAGTTTGAGATTTTTAAATAAACAGCTGCTGCTGGTCTACGAAGTTGTTCTTCAACTGCTACAGAATGTTTATCTTGAAAGAGACCTTCACAACGCAAAGTAATTTACTGACAGATGGGTAAAAGCTATTAATCATTTGTGTTGATTTAAGAAACCCCTGAAATAAGGATGTATCAGACAGCGGTAGAACATCCACAAGTAAAATAAAAAATTACTTAACTTTTGTTAATGAAATGAGTGAATAACAATATATTTTTTAGAAAGTATAAGACATGACTGATGACGATAATCAATCAGCCTGAATTGAGAAAATAAATTAATACTACTCGCAGTGAGTAGTCTAAAGGCGGTAAAAAAAAAAAATTACAATACAGTATATTATTAATACAGTGACAATACAACTGTAATAATATTCGTATTGTAATTGTTTATGTGTACAACTCATCAATACAGTACAGTAAAGTACAACTATACAGAATTCTATTTATTACATTTCGAAGTAAACTTTTGGGCAATTCAATTTAGAAATGCATATAACCTGTTACTGTTATTTCATTTTTAATAAATACTCTTAGTATATCACAGATTATTATATACATTTTCAGATATCCAAATCACTATACAGAATTCTATTTATTACATTTCAGAAACCTTTTTTCCTTCGTTGGTTGATCCAAATATCTCCTATCTAATTCAGGTAAGAACTGACAAGACTTGAAAGATGCTCTGACAGATAGAAGAGAGAAGAAGTGACGGCAAATCCAATATGGCATCAGGACCTTAAATTGCACACAACGCATCCGGTCTGCCTAAAACCTGCAGGATTCTTACAAGATCTTTCTAGAGAGAGTGGACAGAGCCACACAACATGAAGAATAACGGCTCCCCGGCAGTACTGTTCAAATAATGTCACCAGCTCTTCAGCCTCAGGTACAGCCCTTGCCTTCCCCACCTTTCCAGCCTCAGATAGAGCCATTGCTCTGTATGGCCAGTCTTCGGGGAGAATTTGTCATGTGCTTAGTGATGTCATTGTTGTCATATGTGATGATGTCAAGTGCGACAGGAAACATAAGGGTGCAGAGTTAAGGTTGCGTGGCTACCTTAACTTTCAATTTCCTAACCTTTTGGACATTTGCAAAGAAACCTTAACGTTACTTTAACAAAGTTTTTGACATTGAATATATATATATATATATATATATATATATATATATATATATATATATATATATATATATATATATATATATAATTTTTATATAGCGCCTTTGATAGTGGTCCACCAGCACAAAGTGCTTTACAGAGGCTGTGAACTGTGCATTATATGTAGAGTCACTTACAATAGGACATTGATTTAACATTTCATCCACAGGATGGAGCACAAGGAGGTTAAGTGACTTGCTCAGGGTCACACAGTGAGTCAGTCAGTGGCAGAGGTGGGATTTGAACTGGTTACAAGCCCTGGACTTTAACCACTGGACCACACTGCATGTATACATATCTTTGAGTATCATCAGATCATATATTTACACCCACATGATAAATCGTTGAGTTCTAGATGTGGGTCTTCTGCATGTTCTGTTTTTTATGTTTTAGCTGGAGGAAGTGTAGTGTGTGTATGTGTTAGGAAGTGTGTGGCCGGGTATTGTCCTGCTGGATCCAAACCCCCAGATGCTCATGTAGGAAGGGCATAACTTCCAAGCAGGCTTCTCCTGTGTCGTACGGATAATTCACTAAACCATAATGGCTTTTAACGGTCCATTCTCAGATGTTCTTCGGTCATCAGTTTTAAGGTCTGAAAATGCTTGCTAAATTGCATGATCAGGGCCTGGTAATGACACATAATGAACCAAATGGCTCTGTTATGCTTGACTGAATGTTGGCTTACCTAGCGAGTTTTATCTGCATAAACTAAAAATACAGTTATACCAAATGTGTTGCTAAACTCTAGCACTCACAAAAACAGTTTTAATTAACCACTGGGGTTATACAGTATATCCTCTGCAACAGTATATGGTGGCCAACTTACATTTATAGGTATGCTTGAAATTTTATATGATAAACAATATCTATCAAAATAGTGCTATTCCGTCATTATAGAGATCTTTGCACTCACCTGCATTCTTTTTTGTTTAATCTTGTGGTTAAGTTCCTATATATTTAATGTTTCTTCCTGCTTTACAAAGTCCTGCCCAATCAGACAAAGCAAATCAATGTAAAAGGAATGCAATGCCTTAAAACCAAGCAGCAATCCCCTATTGGCCATAAGAAATGAATTTCGTTTTTAAATATGGGATATACAGGTAGCGCTTATGAGTAACATACTTCCTTATCAGTTGTGGAGAAACAAAGCTTCATTGTGCACACCTGAGTTTAATTAAATGTATCCTATACCACTTTCACACACAAAAGCCGCTACTGAGTTGTCTCAGATGTTAAAAAAATTATTTTAAATACCCATTCACACAGTTCGATATATGCTGGTATAATACCGTCAACCCTTTCACACAGCCAAAGGGATCATGTGAGTACAACTTTCAAACGTCAGTCAAAAATTCATTTTCATGGCAATGGAAACAAAACCAAATAAATAAATATGCAGAATAAAGTTATATCTATTGCATATAATGTCAACAGCTACAAAAAATTGCAGATGCGTTATTTTCTATATATATTTTTAACAGTCTGTTGTGTCTGTTGCTCACTTTGAGTTGCCTCTGCATTCTCGAAGTCCCCCGATCACATTAACTGGATTTGCGCAGGGTCTGTGCCCCCAAATTTTACTGCACAGTTCAAAGTACCACATCTGTTTAGTAGCTGCCACTCCTAGAATTGTAAAGTTAACAATTCCTTAACTACTTGCGGTCTCCAATTACTACCTCTTTCTTGATCAGTCATTGTACTTGGGGAAAAATGTTGACTTTCAATCCACTGCCCACGCTTCAGTGCATAGCCTTTCACACAGGAGTTGAGATGGTTTAGTGCCGTCTCTGAACCACCTCACGGGGTGGTTCAGAGACGGCATAAAATATGACAGCGCTGTGATGGTATAGGCAATTCACACAGACCAAAATGCTCCATCAGTGGCGGTTCTGAGCCGTCATAACTCATCTGTGTGAAAGGGGTACTAGAGGCTTTGGTTTATTTTATTAAGCTTATAGTAAAGGCAAGAATAGTTTAAACTGCTATGCAGTCAACAAATTAACTAGCTATTCTGAAGTCTAAAAAAACTTTTCTATTTACTTGTCATCTAAGCACTGAATAATAAGATAACCCAAACCCTGGATTGTGTGTGTCTTCCATTGTGGCTCCTATGACCTTTAATTCCCGAACATTTGTCCGTCTCTGTTCCTGAACACATGTTCTGGTGCTGGTTGAGGGCCCAGTGAGGGTCTTAAATCGACTCAAACCTCTTGGCTCCAATGAGGTGGCTGAACAAGAGAGTTGGAGTTGAACAGCTGGTAGGAACCCTCTGAACTTTGTCATTAATACATTATTCTTTTGCCATCTGGAGGGGGGAGAGCTGTGCTATGGAGCATGGGGCAAACAGCGTTAGTCTGAGGCAAACCTCACATTACAGCACTGAGCCTTCCATTTTTATGGACTATGTTGGTGTTGTAATAAATAAGGCAGTATCCACCTAGACTGTCTCACTGCAATTTAGAATTGGGTGATCTGTGCCAAAAATTTGAGCCAAAAAAAAGTTTGAAGCAAAACTAGAGTTCAATACATTATTCAATACAGTATTCTTATTTATTTAACCCACTTGTATCAAAGATCTAAGATGGGGGCCACCCAATAGAAAAATCGTGTAAAGTAGCAAAATACCTCTACTGGCCTAGTGGTACTACTTTCTTCCTAAAAATGGGAAAAAGAAATGTTGTTGAATGTGAAATTGGAAATTCAGTAAATGGTCCTGCGAAGACAAAGGTGTGTCAACTTAAACTGTAAAACATATAAAGCATTGGGATTAAATGAAAAACAACAAAATCATTAGAGGTCACAGGGAGATATTCCTCAAACATTAAAACGGTACACACCAATGCTTCAGATTTGTTGGTTGTTTAAAGTCACTGCTGCTCTGGCAAAGTAGAAGGCAAGTATCTAGTTTACCTGGAGAGAGCAAGGAGGCCTCACATCTGTCAGTAAGTGATGGCTCAAAAACACACTCATGTTCTTGTTCCTCTGTTTGCTTCTGCCTTGACATGTTGCGTTGTTTGTCAAATGTTTTGAAGGAGTGGAAATCTTTCATTGCATTGTATCAGAAGGTCAATAGTTTAAACAAGGTGGTCACAAGTTTAATCTTTCATGTAAGTACATTAAACTTGATCTGTTGAGCCAAGTGACTTTTTGTGAGCCATATAGAATGGGCTGTTCTGCCTACCAAGACAAGTAAATCTGGCTAAGCATGGGTTATGTGTGTTATTGGTAAAAATCCATCAATTATAGTGCCCTGTTTACAGTTCTTGTCCTTACAGCTTCCTCACGATCTGATATCGCTTATGGAAGTGCTTTAGGAGGAATCCCAAAACATCAGCTTTCAACTCTGATGCTATTTTGTTCGACTGAATTAATTTAGCCAGGTTGACATACACCTAGACAGTAAATAATGGATAAAACAGGAAACTGTGGTTTCCAGATAAACTATTATCGGCTAAACTGTAAACTGTATGGTACACAGTTCAGCAACATTGTATTTGTATCCATCTCTTGAGTAGACTGGTCCCTTTTTTGCTATCTGTTTCTTCATGTATTTGCTATCTAGATGCATGTAATGCCATTAGTGAGTGTACAAAAAGTGTGCACTCCAACAATACTTTTGAGTTCTGGGGTAGTACAGGGATGGCCTGATGTCTACTTTGGGGTCTCATAACTACGTAACCAATTATTGTGTGACATTGATATTGTATATATAATGTGGTGTAGTTGTTAGATAACCTGAAGAAACTACAGAGAAGGTGATAACTGTAGTGGTTCAGGAGTTTTCACAAGTAAAATATAGAATTTGTATTGGTGTCATTGTGCTTTTTTCATTTGTACTTTTTTTACATTTGTCTCCATTGCATTAACATCTGTGGTCACCAATAGGTAATATTGTTAGGACATGTTATAACTAAACTAGATAGAAGGGCAGTTCTGTGTGTGCAGCGAGTATCAGGAAGATATCTTGAATATTTTGAAAGATCTGACATCTCAAACATGGCCCCTTTTCAGTGCTCATTTTAATCCATCACAGGCACCACCTATCATAACTTCAAATATAATCAGTTGAGAGATAATAATTTGATTCTTCCTAAAGCACTTATAGGTACTTCCATAAGTGATATAAAAATAATTTGGGATGGTGAGGTGGGAACCATTTGATGTAGAAGACCCCACAGTATGTTATGTACCAATGCTGTACTATATTACGAAGTTCATGTAATATTCAACGTGTCTTCATTTTAGGAAAAACTGCTGTAAACTCAGCACTCCACAAATCCTTTGTAAACTTGGCCTAAATCACTACTCCTAAATTATACAACAACATTTTTAACACTCGAAAAGAAAATAACACATTCCTTGAAAATAAATAAATCTAACAGTCATTTCTCTGTTACTACACTGTGAGGTGGGTTTTTTTGGGTCTTAAACTGCTGTTTTTCCTCTGATATTTGACAAACTTAGAGGGTGGCAGACTTGTTTATGTTAGAAATGGTGCCAGAGATCGAGAAGTGGATTTTAAATGGCACCGTCTCCATGGCTCCGACAGGAGTAGTTCTGATGGCACGAGCTGCCAGGGTCCTGTTGTGTACCAGGTTGAACGGAAATGTGCTTTAAGTCTGTGCTAGTCTGTCCTGCCAGTTTTCTCTTGAATGCCACATAAAATTGAGGTTAATAAATTGTAGCACAGAAATACATTTTGTGTGAGTGCATTAGGACTTCATTAGCAGTCCAAAAAAAACACACCTTATTAATTAGTGCAACCAGTTTATGAATTGAAGGTGACCTGATAAAGTAATTATGTTTTTATACTAAGCATTCAGGAATACTTTTTACTACATAAACCATGTTATTTTGGAGGTTGGGTACATTAAACATAATGTATTATTTTGAAAGTTGGGGACATAAGAAATACATATTTTATATGACATTATGAGGGTGATGTAAGGATACGCACAAAGTCATTTATGGGTGCAAAACCCCCATAATGCAGCCGTAAATAGTATTTAGCAGCTGTGAAGTCTGATTTTTATCGGTCGCAAAAAATGCAGCGTATGTAAAGAATGGGGTTCACCTGGCATTCTGCACCCGCTATCAAATTTGCACTTTGCCATCATTAACCATTAATTATATTAAAATGCATTCAAATGAAGAAAAGAGTATGGGATTAGGTGGGATCTGGATACTAAGTGGGTGCAAACATTATAATGTGATGCAAGGATTTTGCCTTGCACTTAGGCAATTGCTAACCGTCCAAAAACTTTACACCTCTTCTTACAAGGTGCAAACCATTGTAGAAGCGATTAACTAAGAGCTGTATAAAAGCACACACCTGCAGAGACCTGTCATTGGCCTCAGGATGGCTGCTGTGGTACACTTCCTGATGCGGCGACACTTGGCTCTTGTTGAGGAGAGGCAGGAACACGTTCGGAGGAGAAGAGCAAGACGAAGAAGACCCTGCATATTCAATCCCAGGTTAACTTTGGGTTGCCAAAGGATGCGGTGCTAAAATGTTATCGTCTCACTCCGCAGGCCATCCTAGACCTAATAGCGGAACTGAGGGATAAGCTAGACCCCAGTGTCAATCTAGAGACCGCTATCCCTGCACATGTGAAAGTGGTGTGTTCTCTGCACTACTTAGCCTCTGGTTCCTTTCAGACATGCACAGGCATGATGGAAAAAATACTGTAGTGACTGCACCTGTATTTGTCACTTGTATTTAAGCAAAATAAAACCGTGCTCCGTTCTTCTCAGTGCTGTGAAAGAGCAGCCGGAAATTGGCGCGCTCCGCTCCCCGCTCCATATCAAATTACGCCCCGCTCCAACAGGTTTAAACCAGTAAAGTACTTGGTTCTCAGGTATTACATGCCCAGTTGTAATGTTTGATATAACAGTCCTTGAATTGTGCTCTTCTCCCCACGAACACACAATAAGTGACAAGTTTTTTCAACTCACTAAAACTTGTTTACACAAAGTACAACAGCTTTTTTTTTTTTTAGCTTCGTCAAACAGACAATTTTAACTGTAGCAGATTTTTGACTTCACGTAATCTTCACCACATAATCTCAGGCTTATTTACGTAAGGTTCAAACTAACTCAGTTTAGTTTTCCTTTTGTTCTTCGGTCTTAAATGTCATGCACAATAGACCCTCTTAATCCAACAAGATTGCTTTGTTCAGGGATCCAAATTGAGTTCATGCGTTCCAGCAAACTGAGCTTCTGCTTCGTGTTTTTAAAAAGCACACAGCTGTTACCAATGCTGTTTACCCACAATACACTGCTCTGTGTTATACTACACAACTTGCTTATATCCCCAGAATTCCCTCTGTTCCGAATCAATTGACTCATGGTAGTATGGGAATTGTAGTCTGGCCTTTTAAAGGCTGTATGCTAACCCTGTTTAAACAAATATATAGTTCTATTACTAGTGTGACAATACTAGTTTGTTTTCGATATGGTCAAATAATAGAAATCCACCTTTTCTATCATATGACCATCGTGCAAACCTGATTATTTGTCACACTACCTGTCAAACATACAACCTTCTTCAGAATGCAATTAGAGTTAGACAGGCCTTTTTATGAATTCACCACGCCATCAAGAATATTACATCAGTAAGCCTGTTGGTTTATAATAATAATACTTCACTAAAACCAAGCACGGAAATGATTTAATGAAGTGGTACGATGAAGGTGATTTCAATTGCATTTAATCCATTTGAAACCAAATGTATCCTTATTAGAGAGTCTGTTCGTGCCATATTATTATGTGGAGTATACATATTAGAAATCAATTAATGGACCCTCACATTACATTATCACTCTATCACTCAGACAGTAGTTTAGAGTCTACATAATGGCATTTATAAGACCAACCCATGAGCCAAAATCAATTTTTGTGTCATTTTAACTGAAGCAAGAATGATCCATAGACATGTCTTGGCACAAGGAAAATACCGCCAATAATGCCTTGTTACCAAATTTACAAATTATATTCTCTCTTGATTTGTGTGGCTCAGTGCACTAATTATGATAATCGACAGCTGCAGATATGTCTTAAAATGTTCATCATTGCACCGTGTGTGGAAAACAAACTCTATGAAGACTGCACAAGATGTTCAAGATGTTCAAGATGCTTCATAACAACAGCCTATCTGTTGTTATGAAGCATCACAATCATATCTGTAGGTATTTCCTGTAAAAGGAGTTGGTTAATATAACTCAACCCAAAGAGGCAGTCATGTTTGTAGGGCAGTATGGTGATTTGATATATCTTTTTGGTTCCCAGTCTCTAGTTCTATCATTACTTAATGCATTCAGATATATAATTATTAATCCTTAACGTCACATGCTGGGGCACGGGTCGAGCTCATAGAGCTACTGAGCCACCAACAGTGCTACACAGCTGCATGACCAGGCAAAACCCTACTTACCACAGTGTCCAGTGAAAGTGCTTCCGATTACCGCAAGCGCTTCAAATCCAGGTCGGTGATGCAGGGGTGGGTGTTTGGCCTTGTTTTTCCCGGCTTTTCTAAAAGTTTTCATGACTGACAGGAAGACATTATTGCTGGTCTTAAACTCACTGTCAACAGACATGTTAAAACTTTTACTGTTAAATCTGTGTAGTCCAGCTCTCAGCGTTAAACTGGAGATTAAATTATACTGGTCTTCAGTTGAACTGTCATAAAATTCCCCCAGAATGCTGTTCAGAATTAATAGCCATATTTTTTTTTCTTTAAGCCAGTCTTTAAATACATTAACAGCCCATGTTGTAGTACGGCCATGTGATGGTGTTTAACCAATCAGAGGTTGTTATTTTTCTAAGATGTTTATATGTGTATGTATGTGTGTGTATGTATGTATGTATGTATGTATGTATATATGTATATATGTATGTATGTATATATATATATATATATATATATATATATATATATATATATATATATATATATATATATATATATATATATACAGTACTGTGCAAAAGTTTTAGGCAGGTGTGAAAAATGCTGTAAAGTAAGAATGCTTTCAAAATAGACATGTTAATAGATTATATTTATCAATTAATTAAATACAAAGTGAGTGAACAGAAGAAAAATCTAAATCAAATCCATATTTGGTGTGACCACCCTTTGCCTTCAAAACAGCATCAATTCTTCTAGGTACACTTGCACAAAGTCAGGGATTTCGTAGGCATATAGTCAGGTGTATGATTAAACAATTATACCAAACAGGTGCTAATGATCATCAGTTCAATATGTAGGTTGAAACACAATCATTAACTGAAACAGAAACAGCTGTGTAGGAGGAATAAAACTGGGTGAGGAACAGCCAAACTCAGCTAACAAGGTGAGGTTGCTGAAGACAGTTTACTGTCAAAAGACATACACCATGGCAAGACTGAGCACAGCAACAAGACACAAGGTAGTTATACTGCATCAGCAAGGTCTCTCCCAGGCAGAAATTTCAAGGCAGACAGGGGTTTCCATATTTGCTGTCCAAGCTCTTTTGAAGAAGCACAAAGAAACGGGCAATGTTGAGGACCGTAGACGCAATGGTCGACCAAGGAAACTTACTGCAGCAGATGAAAGACACATCATGCTTACTTCCCTTCGCAATCGGAAGATGTCCAGCAGTGCCATCAGCTCAGAACTGGCAGAAAACAGTGGGACCCTGGTACACCCATCGACTGTCTGGAGAAGTCTGGTCAGAAGTGGCCTTCATGGAAGGCAGTTTGTTCGCTGAAGGGCTGGAGAGCGTACACGAATGAGTGTCTGCAGGCAACAGTGAAGCATGGTGGAGGTTCCTTGGAAGTTTGGGGCTGCATTTCTGCAAATGGAGTTGGGGTTTTGGTCAGAATTAATGGTCTCCTCAATGCTGAGAAGTACAGGCAGATACTTATCCATCATGCAATACCATCAGGGAGGCATCTGATTGGCCCCAAATTTATTCTGCAGCATGACAACGACCCCAAACATACAGCGAAAGTCATTAAGAACTATCTTCAGCGTAAAGAAGAACAAGGAGTCCTGGAAGTGATGGTATGGCCCCCACAGAGCCCTGATCTCAACATCATCGAGTCTGTCTGGGATTACATGAAGAGAGAGAAGCAACTGAGGCTGCCTAAATCCACAGAAGAACTGTGGTTAGTTCTCCAAGATGTTTGGGCCAACCTACCTGCCGAGTTCCTTCAAAAACTGTGTGCAAGTGTACCTAGAAGAATTGATGCTGTTTTGAAGGCAAAGGGTGGTCACACCAAATATGGATTTGATTTAGATTTTTCTTCTGTTCACTCACTTTGCATTTAGTTAATTGATAAATATAATCTATTAACATGTCTATTTTTGAAAGCATTATTACTTTACAGCATTTTTTCACACCTGCCTAAAACTTTTGCACAGTACTGTATATATATATATATATATATATGTATATGTGTAATATATATATATATATATATATATATATATATATATATATATATATTGATATAAATGAATTCTATGAAAAGTTATATACTCTTTTATATATTTACTATAATATATAATAAAGAGAATAACAGGTGAAGTTATGTATTTTATGTATCTGATGTAAAATAAAGAGACGAGTGAAGCGTTTATGCGCACATTCACTATCAACTGAGAATACAGTAGAGAGTAAAAGCTACTGTTTTACAAAACTGAATTTTAAAGTCAAGTACGATGGAAAAATAAATAAATAAATGATATGACCGGAAGTTGTTTACACGATTCCTTGGAGACGTTTTCATTTCTAGGCCATCTTGCCAGGTGCTTTTATTGCTGTAAAAAAAGAAAAAAAAAGTAACACCCCATCTTTTAACCTTACTGCAAATTTGAAATTCAAATTAACAATTACAAATTCAGCTGTCTAGACTGCTTTCCGTATGTGATACCGTTGAGTTGGTTTGAAGTCGGTAGACCCATGCTGGCCTTTCCCTGCTTTCAGACATCAGTGAGCTGGCAACCGTTCCCTCCCCTTTATTAGGAATGATGACGACTGCTCACTCGCTATGCTCAATTTAATGGAGAAATCCTTTTAATCACGTGAGATCAGGTCTCTGTTTGAGACCTTTTGTGGTTAACCTAGCAAGGATTTTTTTTTTCTTTCTGCTCACATATGCTTTGCATGTTGGGGTAAAGGATCTGCCCTCATGAATGTAAGAAAATTGATGGGCAGCAATTAGGATGGCCATCCCTCCTGGATTTTATAGGCCTGCCTTAACCAGAATAATGCATTTCTTTTTTTATCCAAGCCTATTATATAGGTAGTTATGGAAGAAGCATCACAGTGCAAGGTACTACTTTTGGTCTTTGTTCCCTTCAGACTTTTTGTTCTGCAAATTGGTTGTGGCTTACCCTCTTCTTGACTGTCTTGAGTATCATAGTTATCATAGAGTAACATATTGAACAGCACAATTTTTGATTCATGATGTGGTATGTTAGAAATCTATAAATTCATAGTAGTCTGTTTTATGGTTACTACTGGAAGGGCCCAATAGAATTACCAACTTAGTTTGAATGTAACCTGGCTTAATGTTTTAGGAACCTTTTTGAAGAGTCACTATGCTCAAAACATGTTTAGTCAAATCAGACTTTAAAGATTAACTTTTTATAAACTGGCCATGATTGTAATAGTCAGGAACATACCAAAAAATATGCGTCATTCCTTAGCAGTGCAATTCTCACAGAAAAGGTAAGATAACGTGTTTGAATAGCCATTATTTTATGTCCAGAATTGATATGCTTGGAACAAAATCTACATTTTTTAAATAGGAATAAAAATGTGCCATCATTTTCTTGATGATTCTTCTGTGTGTTTTTCTTCCTTCTCCCAATGGTTTGAGACAAGTGTTCCATTTTTATTTTATTGGAAAATGTGTCCCTCAGTGCTATGATAAATCTTGAGTTGTTTTAAGATTTTCTTCACACAATTCCTGCTCTGCCTCATACGTGAAACTCACCATCTTAACTACAAACAGATAATTACTGGTCACGTGCAAAGTATGACAGTGGCCCGGGATCTTCACAAAGATGGCAAGACTGTGGGGAGGAGTCTAGAACCAATGCAATGTGTAAATTGTAGAAAGCAGGTAGTGCCAACTGAGTTGAAAGATCAAAGTGGCACGTGATATTTTCGTATGAGAAAATACTTTGTATTTTAAGCTGTGTTTCCACTGCTGCAAAACCTGTTATGGACACTCTGTGAGCATGTTGTTCCAATAAGTGCCATCCCTTCCCTCTGCACGCTGTTTTTATTATGTCTCAGCAAGCATTCTCAGGGTAGGTCTTGAGCATACAGGGCTCAACTATCTTAAACTTTTGACACGAGTGCCATATATAAATTCTATTTCTCAGCACAGGTTTCTAATTAATAACATTTCTGCCTCTCTGCCAGTGCAAACAAGTATTGTTTATGAAATGCTCAGAATCACCTTGTTCTAAAAGAATGAATCTGAGCAGGGCAACTTGGAACAGTGAAAAATTAGCTTTACAGTCCACAGCCAGCAGTTGTGCAAATAGGGGAGAATTTATAAATATTAAATGGAGCAACACATCTCTCACAAACTCCATTAAATTGTCTCTATGTAACCCTGTTAGACTCTGCACTTACATTAAATGTACTACCTTAATGGATGGTTTCACAGAACAAAATGACACCAATCTTGGACGATGAATGTTACCTAAGGGAACTGTTCATCTGTTGTCGTCCAAAACGTCCTGATATAATAGATTTTTTTATTAATTATTCAAATTTTTGTGTACCTACATTACCCCACCCTGGTGTGTATTTTGTTTATTGTTGTATTTGTGTTGTATTGTTTTTATTAAAATGTAAGTATTTGTGCACTGTTTTAGGTCGGCAGGGAAGGGTTAATTGCCTTCCCTGCCAAATCACTTCATGTGTAGAATGTGCTTGAGCCCAATTGAATGATTAACAAGTAATCAAGCTCAGGCACAGCTTCATAAGAGGCAGGCACCATCAGTCTAGGTTGGGAGTTCAGGGAGTAACGACGAGAGAGAGATGTGAGTGAAAAGAAATATAAACAATTGCTACTCATGCTTGGACCAGCACAATACTTGTTTGTTCACTGTGTTTTGTATTGTCTGTTTGTTTTGGCCAATGTGTTGTTTTCTTTTGTGAAGTGTTTGCTTTGTGTTTAAAACCTTTTATTTTGCAATAAAAGCTGCGCTTCATCCCACAGTACTGGTATATTTACTTCCTGGTCTGACATCACCCACAAACCTTCTTGGTGACAGGTACACAGTAGTTTTCCTTTTTCAAATTGAAAATTATCATTTCTCTCTCTCTCTCTCTCGACATATTTTTTTTACCCCAGTAGTGTCTTGTTTCAGCCTAGTTTTATATATTTTATCTGTGGCATATGCTATTTTAAGTCAAGGGCTGAACTTCGTAGCTCAGTCATTTTAACAATTACACTACACTGCCTCTAATGGAGAAACCTTGTTCTACATAAAAATAAAAATAAATATGTATTTTATTTTTGCACTTCTGTTGTCACCATGGGATACTTTTTGAGCCATCAAAAATAATTAAAACCAGAGCTACTCGGTGGGGAAATCAGCCTGAAAAATCTAATTAATACTCTGTTTAGAGCACTATCCCTGATAGAAGACAACAAGACATTGGCTCCCAACCACAGTAAATCCCTTTCATTTTTTGAACACAAACCTAATTATGGTGCTGTATAGCAAGCAAAAAGATTGTCCTCTAGGGCAGTGTCTTGAACTCCTGCTTTGGAATGAAGAATAAAATAGGAAATGGTGGTCAAGTGAAATGCTGGCTGCACATAAATAGGAGGAATAAACTAACTTCCTGACTTACAGGTGGTCAGTGTTTTTGCTGTATATTCTCCAAATGTGACCACATTTGTCTTGGCTGTTATCATAGTCCAAGGAGAGAAAATGGTACTTCACTCTTGAGATTAGGAATTATTAGACTATACAAAATATGATTTGGATGAGAACAACACTGAAGGACCAGTTTTCATTCTTATTGTAGTTAGTGATTTGAAGTCTGTGTCTTAGGTTTTCAAACTGGGCCCCAACCATGCCCGCCAATTTCCTTTTAGCAGTATAAAGTCACTGCTTCATGTCCCCTAAAGATATTGATTCTGTTTATGTGCTACTTGCTGGCTGTTTCCCTAAGGAAGGAAGGCCCATTCTGCAGCCCAAGCACAACAGGCAATCCAGTTCTACTTCAAAGGGCAAGGGTTTAACTAACTTCCCAGGATGTGCAAGACCAGCAGGCCAAACATTTGATATAAAGTTATTATAACAAAAAAAAATCACTTCAATAATAATAAGTCAAAAGTTAAATCTATAGGAAAGGTTGCTCTTTGTCACTTTTGAGACTGTTTATTGTGAAACATCAGTTATTTGTGAAATCTTTGATATAGAAGGGCTTGCAAAACTAGTGCTTACTCCCAACCCTCTGTCATATCTCTTATCTTGCCCTTCATGACCAAAACTGACTTGCAGATAGAGATGCAGCTTTTAAATATTACAAAATATATCCCAGTGATCTATTTGCATGATAAATTGCCTTGTCATCTAAGGGAAAGTGCATTAACAAAAAGTTAATGATACATGTTGCAATTTGTTTCGAATGTTTTTGTCCGACCCCTGTGTTTAAATGCCCTTGAGCAAGTATGTCAAGTTAACAAAATACGTATAGCTATCCTTTGACCTCTAATTTTATTGGGGTGTTGATCTCATCTGAATATGCATGTGGTTTTCAAACTTAATTATGCTTTTTTTTCTAATTTATGCTCTAATAAATAACAATGACCTGTAGGCTGAATATAATATTTCCAGTCTTAAAGACATTTTAATAAATTCCTTATGCAACATGCAACCATACTACATGCATCTATTTACATACAAATTCAATTAACCTAAATCTCTAAAATTTTGGAAACTTAAATACATTATTTCACCAGATTAGCAGAATACAATCCCTAATCATGACCAATATGACATTCTGGTCAAGTTAAGCCAATTGATTTCTGTGCATTAGCCAAACATCCTATAGTTAATCTTCATTACAGTTAGATGTCTATATGTAGCTGCACGATACAGTTGTCACTGAGTGTAAGTAGAAAAAGAAATCATAACATTGAAGGATGCTATCTGTGGTTTGTTAAAATATACTTTTAGTATTATTTATGTAAGGGTAATACATCAGTCTCGGTGTGATGGAGGTATGGGGTTCATTGGGCTAACATCAGGTAGGAATGTTATGTTTGAAAGCTAGTAGTGTTGCTGTCATCTACTGTTAATTGCTGTCATCTACTGTTAATTGCTGTGTGTTTATAAACTTGCTTTCTTTAGACAATTATGATTCAAATGTATTTTAAACACAAGTAATTAGACGTAAATTAAACTTAAAAACAACCTAAGTGGGACAGTTTTCTATTGTATAGTCTTCTCAATGTAGTTAATTGCTACAGTATTCTGAATACTGCATCTTCAGTATACAAGTAGTACCATGTTTAAGTACTTGAGATTGTCTAACTTGCTGAAACCAAGTAGTAACGTATTTATTAGCAGCAGTCAAATAGTAGACCTGTGGCCATTCCGTAAATTTCTTTAAATCGTACTATAGTAGGTCATATTTTGTTAATACTACTAAACTTCATAATTTGAATTTTCTAAGATGCTAGTATTACAAACATAAAGGAATAGTTCAGTTATCACATGGACCTGGTTTGTTTCAGGGAAGGCTTGTTTAAAATTACATTTGAAGCGTTTTCAAACTTGCCTTTTCTGTTTTATTCATTTCAGTAATTTGCTTGCTTACTTGCTATCTGGCAGGTAGGCTTAAGTGCCAGCGAACAACATCGTTAAAAGCTCTTCTGATATCAATTTCAAATCAGAATTTACCTGAATGAAGTCAAAAGCATTTGTATGCTAACATTTACATATCAGACGATGGATTGTGTGTCATTGTAATTGAAGTGAATGGGAATGGGACCAGTTTTGGAACTGATTCTTCTTACATCCATTTCAGATATAATATTACAAAATATTGAGTCCCACAAACCATGATGTTCATGTAACCAATTAGCCAACCATGTTAAATTGCTAATTAACATATAATATGTTAACAGTTTTTCATCTTTTGAAATATTAACCTTTTTTATATTCTTTTAATTTGCATAAACTAGTGAGAGTAGTAGTAAATAACTTTTGTATTGTCTTGAACTTGTATTCTGACAAATCTTGACATAATGTTCTGTACTGAGACCTTACAAACCTGGTTGATGTTCCTTGCTGATTTGGTGCTTCACTTTCTTATTAATGCTCGCCTACAGCTATGAATAGCAGACAACCATAAACACACTTGCAGAATGACTGCTAATGCAAAGCAGTATTTTTAATTGCTCTAATTGCTGTAAACCTTTTAACCTCCTCTTCCTTAGAAATGTTAGAACCTCCTTACGAATAACAACCGTTTACAGAACACATGCAACATAAGAGCCACCAGAAGCTTTCTTAAGGGGTTGTAAATTTGGTTTGATTTGTACACTGCCATTGCTATCTGTGGATGCTTTATGTGGACTCCCTTTTATTAGGATTGTGTAAAAAAAAAAAAAGACACCTTGCAACAGACGCAGACCTCTTGACCGACTCTTTATTTTGAGTAGGTTTTTTTTTTTTTTTTTTTTCTATGACTGCACTGAAATGTCCGTCTGGACAGGCTGGCCTGTATCCTCCAGGGGCTGGTAGCTCACCAACGTCCAGCTCCTAGGTGTAAATAGTTGAAGAAAACAAGGGAAAAACAATATGCTTTCTGGGGTTTTTTTGTTAGTTTTTTTTTTTTTAAATAACACCGAACAATAGTTTCTTCCAGTTATACTTACATTGCATTGGAGACTATCCACTGTGTTTTATTGTAAAACTCTTCTGTTCTTATTCCAGATAAATCAAACAAATGTGTTTTCTTATTATTGAAATCCATTATCCTTGGAATTTTTGAAACCCATCATTTGTCTTTTTCCTACTTAATGTCCTACTCTATGTGTCTGTCCAGAGTCATCAGTAATTTAGGAGAGAATGAATGTAAACATTACTGTCCATCTCTGTCTTGAAGAAAAAAAGAAACAGGCTGAAGTTCATTCTAGAAGCAAGTCTAAAACAATTAAGCATAAATCTCTGTTGCAATGCGCAGTACCTGCATGACAGCTGACTGCGGCAAGCCGGCAACAGTTAAGTATCCCAAGCCAAAGGCAAAGGTACTTATCACAAGACAAGTTCAGTTATCTAGCAGAAAATACCTGCTGCAAGGGATTTAAAGCTAAACACTTTTTTTTTTTTTTGTGAGCAAGACATTGTTTAATTGTATTTTTGAATTTCTGTCCTGGATCGCAAACACTACTGTTTCCATGAGAATTATAGGATCCCAAAGCCCTGCTTGGAAAGTAAATTCCGTAGGATAAGGTCCACTCGACCCAGAACGTGAGGTTTATAATATGGTTAGTGCTTATTATTAAAATTCAATATTTTATTGACACAATGACCCCTAGTTATTTCCCTCTACTCAACAAACCTCATACACCTAATATTGATGTAACTGCATACTGTAAAGTATCACTGTGATGGTGTACTATAGTGTTTACTTCACTCGAGACCCCTAATGCTCAATGTATCCACACTAAGAACTGTAGTTCGTTATGTAAGTGTTTATATGCTTTTTAAATTCTAAGTGGATCCCCAATTATAGGTACAGAATCAGGAAAATAAATGTTTAGAATCCTGGCAGCACCCATATCTGCTAATTAGACTCACCTTATGTCAGTTCCCATGGTAATGTCTCATTCTTAACAAGTCCTCAGAGTATTTGTTTTAGGGTGGGAGTGGGTGGGTGAAAGGAGAGAGTCAGCCCTGACCAAAGGTCAAATTTATGACCTCTGAACCCAAAGTAGCCAGTGCTAATCACTAAGCCATTTGATTGGCCTGTCTGTACAGGCCAGACTTGCACAAAAGCCTTGTTTTCCATGACAAAACCCCTTGATTGTGGTTAGTTCCACTTCAACTTTGGTCTAACAATAGTGCTTTGAGCCAGTGTTCACTAACACAATTATACATTGCATAAAGGACTACAGGCTGGAGGCAGATGTGTGTTATACCAAGTATTGGTATGGTTAATAACATGCAGCTGTTCAGCAGAAAAACAAATGTTGCTCAGAGTTGAAGGTGGACAGGAAAGTATCATGTTCAAATGTTTTTTTGCTCTGCATTGGCACTGATAACAAACCCAAGGTCAAGAAAAATATTCCCCCCTTTCCCTTAAATTGTGGAGTTATCTGTGCCACCAGTTTCAAGATTTAATGTTTTTTCTTTTGTTGTGCCAAATATAATCATAGTGTTCATACGTTACCCACACCATTTTTCCCAGATCCACCCATGTCATATATTTGTAAAGCAAGTGGTTTCTCATGTTCAGTTTTGAGCTCTGCAGCTGTGCTGTGCGGGAAATATTTATTAGACACAGATAAGTAGCTGTTTAAAGTTGGAATACAAAAGAACACTCCCACAGGCTGCACATTTGTCTATTGAGACGTGTTTAAAAAGTGTTATTCATGTCAAAGGAGATTACCCATGTATTATCAACATTCTAGATATATTAGCCACTGCATAGAACATTTGCCTGTCTGTAGATGAATATCCTCCACATTTTTGTTCTAGGCCCACTGACTTTCAGTTGTCCTGAGCTGTTGTGTTGAATTGTTGTGTGAAAGAACATCACGGGTCATTCAAATTGGGGAGAAAATCAGGGTTAAATTGGGCTCTCTAAATTAAAGAAAATTAAAATAACCATATTTTTACCACAATTAACATAAACAGTGCAGGAAGATGATAGATTCCTTGAATATCACAGAGCCTTCTATATTGAATGTGAAGTGTGAGCAAGCAAGGCTTTGTTATAGTCAGTCAAGTAAGTATGCACCCTCATAATGATTTTTCACCCAAAGCTGCATCCAAAGTATCAGAATAAGGATGTTTATAGGGTGTTTTTTTTTCAGGAAAACTATTTGGCAAAAATTAACAGAAATATAAAAGGCTCTGTTTTTTTTATGATGTTTGTGAAAAATGTTGGTCACAACAATCGTTTGATTTCCACGCAAGGGGAAATTGCAATGAAATGAACAAGCACGCGCAAATTGCTGGTGAAAGTGAATTTTCACATTCCTCTTCTGTTCAAATTAATGTATAATGGTAATGTGAGCTTCCCTGCAGTGCGCTGGCCACTCTTGCCCTGCCCCAATATGACGTGAGGGTAGTTCTATCTCCTATGCACCTCCAGTTCTTGGCTTGTCTCTGAGACTGCTTCAAAAGCCTCTAAAAAATAATCGGAGTAACACCACACAGCCTGTTGATACTTTATTTGTTTGTCATGATGGGTCCACCGAGATGACAATCATCTCTGTAGTACGATAAACTGTAAATTGATGCTTTCTCACTTTTGTTCTTGTGTACAATGTGTTTATTAGCAGCAGATATA
This sequence comes from Acipenser oxyrinchus oxyrinchus, assembly GCA_030684275.1. NCBI lineage: Eukaryota > Metazoa > Chordata > Actinopteri > Acipenseriformes > Acipenseridae > Acipenser > Acipenser oxyrinchus. The sequence continues at coordinate 27,433,417 of CM060249.1, read as the reverse complement.
TTCTCTTAATTTGGACCTTGGTTTAAAAAAAATAAAAAAATAAATTACCATATGCCATATGTTTTCAGTATCACCTAGCTGTTAATCTCACATCTCTGAAGGGAGGCAACTATGAAACAAAGGCAATAAAATAGTTGTGTTAGTTGAAGTGAAAATTGTGATGTGAATTAATAAACAGTGTAGCCTTAGGTTTGATTTTCATTTTAAGTGTTCTGGCCAAACTGTACAACTGTACTTGCTTTTAAAGCAAGCTGGAGATAATACCTTTTAATCTTCAAGGACAGTTGCTTACAGTTTTGTTTGACCAGAGATCCACTTTGATGTCATCATGACCCAGCTGAATGCTTGAGCCTTGTTTTAATTAGAAACCTTATTGTGTCCAATTTTTTGCTGTGGCAGGATTACAGTATGCTATACTTTAACACTGTTACGAGATTCTGTCTCACATGCTGTGGTTGTAGGTCATGGCTTTTCTCTCTCTCTCTCTCTCTCTCTCTCTCTCTCTCTCTCTCTCTCTCTCTCTCTCGCTCTCTCTCTCTCTCTCCCCACAATATTAACTATCAACAGTAATATCTATAAACACCATGGTGAATGAGTTATTGCTTCAAGTTTCTCTTACTGAACAACCTAACACATGTTTAATCTCTGTTTTATTGTGGCACCAAACCTCTTGCAAAAATTACAGCACTGTGTGCATTGTTCCTTTAGTATTAATCTGACAACATGTAAATATTAATCTTTCTTTTCTGTCCTGCCCCATCGTTAGAAATGTGGTCCTCTTGGGAAAGTCAGAGTGACCTATTTTTAGAAAGGCATTGTTTCCCCAGGAGAGCTGTCATAGTTGTCAGTAGGGTCCCACTGAGACCAAGACACAAAGAGGTGAAGTGAATTGACCCTGAGGGTTATGATGCGAGTCTGTACCAGAGCTGCGCATAGAACATCAGGCTCTCGAGTCCTCCGATCAGTTCTAATCACTCGGTCAACCTGCAACTAAAGGCTTGGTTTGTGAGAGGCCAATTACCAGTTAACATGGTTAGAGTTTTCAGCCATTGATATTATTGTAAGAAATATATATATATATATATATATATATATATATATATATATATATATATATATATATATATATATCTCGCTCTCTCTCATATATATACTGTATATTTCTGCAATAGTTGTATAGACATTAAATAAACATAATACCAAAATATATGTACCTACCACTCATGAAAGTGTAGCTTATTTATTTAATGAAATATCAAGATATCATACTGTGAAAGAAACTTTGAAATGAAAAACAGAAGGAAGATGGATCTTTTTCATTCAAAGTGTGGTATATGGACTGTATATTATCTGTATTTAGCTTTTTTTTTTTTTTTTTTTAAATTTTTTTTAAAGTTCCCGTCTGCTGCAGGCAAATTTTGAATTACCGATTGTTAGTTGCTTGCGTGCATTGCATATTCCTGCCATTATTGTACTGATTGTAGCTTGATTGTAGCTTTGTAAAATTAAGTTATTAAGTAGGACATACCTATTGCAGTTTATGTCCTAACCTTAGTCATGTCACAGTGACTTGGAAATGCAGCTTCCAGCCTAGAGTAAGATGATGAATGGGAAGAAAAAAATGACTGTTGCGCTCAAACCTTGAATGACTGTTGCGAGACTCCCTTGGTGTGTGTCACATTGAGCTACTGACGTCAGGGGATTGGCTGTTGAAAAGAAGAATTGAAAAGCACTACAGCTGATTCCTAATGAGTTTCAGGGGCACTTTAAAACGTATCCTCTCGCCTCTCGTCCCCCCCCCCCCCCAGACATGCTGGAGGTCAGAGGTCACATGCAGATATTTAGTCAGTGGCTGAATGGGTGAAGAGGTTGGAGGCTACTGTTTGGGGGTGGATGGATGTGAAATTGTGGGTTGCAAATGGAAAATACTGTGGTGCTTTTCTCTCCCCCACCCCCCTTTTTTCTCAAACAGATGCCTGTCTTTTAAATGGTTATGTTTGCAAGAAAAATAGAGGTAGCATGCCATCATAGTTACGCATTATTAATGGCAAAAAAGACATGGAAAAAGACTTGACGTATTCAGTTCATAGAAATGTTTAATTGCAACAAATACTAATATTTAAAAATGATGTTACAGGAATGTTTCAATTTTACTTATCCAATCATGACCACCCGCGTTAACAGCAAATATAACTGGAGAGTTATATTCTCTAGTAGCACAAACATGATTTGTTAATGTGCTGTGCTAAAGTTGTGCCAAATACTACTGCGATAACCTGTAGATGATTTTACAATTTGTCCCAGGAGTGTGACACATTTTGATGCAAGGTATGATGTTAATCGAGACAAACTGTCACTGGCTGGCCTATCCTAGACGTACCATTTCCAAAATCAAGAAAGTATAGTACACTGATGGTATTGTGATACCATAATTCTAGAAAAATAACCATTCCTTCTTCGTGCCAAAAGTCATAGCAAACAAAACCTTACAAAGTTTTCCTTTGTAAGATTAAAAATTGTTTGCCACAATTATTACAGTTATGCTCACATTACACAATGCCTTTTCATTGCCTTGACAGGAAAAGACCTGCATTACTTTGCTTAAATTATTTGCTTGACAACATCTGAAACCAAATGGCATTAAGAACTTGATCTTGGTTAACACGCTGAATAAAAAAAATCTTTATATACTGTATATATATATATATATATATATATATATATATATATATATATATATATATATATATATATATATATATATATAATCTCTTTGTACTGTATATGAAAGTAATTCCTGATATTATTTCCAGCAATGTAAATGTCTATCATTGGTGTCTGCTTGTTGTACTGGTTCAGGAGATTTTTGCACTGGTTTAGGAGCAGGTATGGCTGAGCTAAGAAAAAATAGGTCTATTAAAAATCCCTAATTACTTAACTCACACATGTATAATGGTATCAAGTAATATAGTTGAAAATACAATTTATATTAGTGAACCAGCATAATCTGCTAGAATACTTTGGATCAACACTATTCTTCATTTGCATATTTTAAGTGATAGCTGCTTTTAAATGTTGTACTGTATACCCCAGTTCCGGACTATACAAAAATTGTTGGTATTGGAATTCTTTAGCATTAGCAAAGCATCTGTTTCAGGTGGCCACATGTTTTAACTGGCAGCTGAACACAGTGTAGGTTAAGAGGGGATGTGATGCAGTATTTGGGAGGTGGGAGTGCTGAATAGGAAATCAATATACCTAAATTATATTTTTTAAAAACTGATCCACCCACCTTGCACTATTCATGTCAGGAAATCAGCCTACAATTGCAGTGCTGAACGAGGGACTGTCCTGGGAAGTGTGGGATGGCAGGTCACCCATAATCAGTCCCAGCTGATGGATCTTACTGAAGGGGGCTGGATAAACCGCATCAGATCTGCTGTACTGAAAACCTTGGCAGTTGTAAGGACTCAGCGCCTCATAACTGCTTTCTTGTTGAATGTGATGTCTGGAATGATTACAGGACGACTCAGCTCTCTGTTACAGTTCTGCCAGCTCCATGGATGTTTGTCTATGGATGTGTTTGCCTTCACAGCTTAACTGTTTTATATATTTACAATGTTATAATGATGCATGAGCATACAGTAAATAGCTAGGACAACTGGATGGATTTGACTGGATTTGAAAGTAGATCTTGGATTGGTTGACAGGTGCATCTGTATCCTTCACAAATTATTGATGTTTCCCAACATTGGAAAAACAGACTCTTAAACTCATGAGTACAGCATTAAAATGGGGAGAAAATATTTCATATTTTATTAAAATACAAAATCATACATGGAAAGGGAAGGTCTGCATAGGGTCTCAGTCTGTACAAGTGGGTCAAAACCCTTGCTTTCCCATAACAAGTTTCATGGGATCTTAGAGGTTCACAGAGCAGAGGGGACCTCACTGTTAGGTTTAATCTGATGGATATTTTTTTCAAAAGCACATAAACCCTACACTGTCAGCAGAGATTCCCCTGGCAGAATTCAAACCTTTGAGACTCTGACCTAGGGGTGTGGGTGCAGCCTTCCAGCGACCCGTAAGCTCACATATCCACCACCGTAATTGAAAACCAACTAGATGGCTGCAAGGGCCAAAATGACATGGAGAAAGGAAACTGCAAACGTACTCTGAAAATATATTGCAGTTAATCTGCTGTAGGGGGAGAGTCCAGGGAGGTCCTACACTGCCTTGGCCTGCATATTGCCTGGACAATGCCCCATCCATAACCTGATTTGTGTTTTAATAAGCATAAAGAGCTGACAAAGGGGTAACATTGTTTAAGTTTGGAGGTGTAGTTAGAACAAATGTATTGTTGATGCTTTATGAAATGGGAGTATAAATATTTGATGCTTTTTAACTTTTGATATAAAATAGGTGAAAGTACTGTATTTTGCTTTAGTACTAAGAATAAATTGGTATTAAAGATCTCTTTTCTTTGGCATTTTGGTCTACTGTTGTATTCATAAATCTTATTTACATGATATAGTGTACATATAGGTCATATAGAAGATTTGCCATGTTACTTTCAAAGCTGAGATTTTCTAAACTTTTTGCACTGAAGCATCCTTTTCCATTCCCATTTAGTGATTAATGAAAACACCAATGTCTAGTTATTTGTTCTTGTTGCCCTTTGCTTGTATTATAATATAATAATATTTTTTGTTCAAATGCACTTACTGCTTTTTTAGTTGCATAAGCCTTTTCAACTCACAACATTGTAGGTTATAAACAAATAAAAAATGTGGGGGTCAGTGAACAGAGAATGCCATGACTGAGGACAGTTTATAAGCCTTTAATGAAAAGTTACAGTTGAAATACCATTATATATATTTACAGTACTGTGCAAAAGTTTTAGGCAGGTGTGAAAAAATGCTGTAAAGTAAGAATGCTTTCAAAAATAGACATGTTAATAGATTATATTTATCAATTAACAAAATGCAAAGTGAGTGAACAGAAGAAAAATCTACATCAAATCAATATTTGGTGTGACCACCCTTTGCCTTCAAAACAGCATCAATTCTTCTAGGTACACTTGCACACAGTTTTTGAAGGAACTCGGCAGGCAAGTTGGCCCAAACATCTTGGAGAACTAACCACAGTTCTTCTGTGGATTTAGGCAGCCTCAGTTGCTTCTCTCTCTTCATGTAATCCCAGACAGACTCGATGATGTTGAGATCAGGGCTCTGTGGGGGCCATACCATCACTTCCAGGACTCCTTGTTCTTCTTTACGCTGAAGGTAGTTCTTAATGACTTTCGCTGTATGTTTGGGGTCGTTGTCATGCTGCAGAATAAATTTGGGGCCAATCAGATGCCTCCCTGATTGTATTGCATGATAGATAAGTATCTGCCTGTACTTCTCAGCATTGAGGAGACCATTAATTCTGACCAAATCCCCAACTCCATTTGCAGAAATGCAGCCCCAAACTTGCAAGGAACCTCCACCATGCTTCACTGTTGCCTGCAGACACTCATTCGTATGCGCTCTCCAGCCCATCGGCGAACAAACTGCCTTCTGCTACAGCCAAATATTTCAAATTTTGACTCATCAGTCCAGAGCACCTGCTGCCATTTTTCTGCACCCCAGTTCCGTGTTTTCGTGCATAGTTGAGTCGCTTGGCCTTGTTTCCACGTCGGAGGTATGGCTTTTGGCCGCAAGTCTTCCATGAAGGCCACTTCTGACCAGACTTCTCGGACAGTAGATGGGTGTACCAGGGTCCCACTGTTTTCTGCCAGTTCTGAGCTGATGGCACTGCTGGACATCTTCCGATTGCGAAGGGAAGTAAGCATGATGTGTCTTTCATCTGCTGCAGTAAGTTTCCTTGGCCGACCACTGCGTCTACGGTCCTCAACGTTGCCCGTTTCTTTGTGCTTCTTCAAAGAGCTTGGACAGCACATCTGGAAACCCCTGTCTGCCTTGAAATTTCTGCCTGGGAGAGACCTTGCTGATGCAGTATAACGACCTTGTGTCTTGTTGCTGTGCTCAGTCTTGCCATGGTGTATGACTTTTGACAGTAAACTGTCTTCAGCAACCTCACCTTGTTTGCTGAGTTTGGCTGTTCCTCACCCAGTTTTATTCCTCCTACACAGCTGTTTCTGTTTCAGTTAATGATTGTGTTTCAACCTACATATTGAATTGATGATCATTAGCACCTGTTTGGTATAATTGTTTAATCATACACCTGACTATATGCCTACAAAATCCCTGACTTTGTGCAAGTGTACCTAGAAGAATTGATGCTGTTTTGAAGGCAAAGGGTGGTCACACCAAATATGGATTTGATGTAGATTTTTCTTCTGTTCACTCACTTTGCATTTAGTTAATTGATAAATATAATCTATTAACATGTCTATTTTTGAAAGCATTCTTACTTGACAGCATTTTTCACACCTGCCTAAAACTTTTGCACAGTACTGTATATATATATATATATATATATATATATATATATATATATATATATATATATATATACACTGTGCATTCCCTCGAAACCTTAGCTGAACCAGTAGCAGACCACAGCATTATCAGCAATGGCTACATTATGAATTTAGATCAAATACTGCACAATGATTCTGATACAGCAGCACACTATGGTACACTGATATGGTACTGCTATAGATTGACAATGTGTATTGGTTCATTCTGTACAGTATGATGTCGAGTGATACTATTCAACCAATGGCTCACACCTGGGTACAGAACCTTGTAGTAATACTGCATTGCCATTGTTCTGCTTATGGAAAGTACCTCTGACCAACTAGGTTGCAAAGATCATTGTCAATGTTGCCTCTGTGGGCATCAAGTTAAAAACCACAAGTTAGTTTGAGCACAGTTTGGCTGGGAAATAACTAATTATCACCTTAGAAAGTGGGTTGAACCTTTAGAAACTCTTGTAACAGTTCACAAAAGTGTGTTATAATACACAGCATTTTGAGTATGCATGTATTTGTCCTCAAAGTGTTACTTCTTTTCCTAAACAAAATAAGTTTGCATTTAACATCAATGTGAGTTTTATGAAATCTTCATGAAAGGTCTCTCCGGTTTCTGCGTTAATTATAAAGAATTTGCAGTTCTGTGAAGAAAAGGAATAGCCATTTGTGTGATTGCTTAAGGGAACAGTGCAAAGTCAGGGAGCGTATAATAAATTCTGAGCAGAAACTTCCCTCAGGGATGCATTTTCAGATGAAATTACCTGACAGTCGTTGACATCACTTACCCCTCAGCCAACATTCACTAAAAGGACAACTGCCCCCTGCTTTAAGGTATTTAGCGATCCATAAAAGTTATGTTTTTTATTTTTTATGTGTGTAGGCAGTGTGTCATCACAGAATTGGCTCTGACAGTGGCTGGACTTCATTGTCCCTGTGGTGCTTGTTAAAATTGAAACTCGCTGCCACACATTTTCAGAGGAATACAGCAAGTTTCAAACCCTAAAGGCTTGGTGTCAGAGGTCCACATTTCTTATGCTGAGGGGCCAGGTCCCCAAACCACCTGCTTGTTGGCTGGGCTTGAATTCCAGCTAGCAGGGTGTGTTGAATTAAAGTGGGTTTCCTTCTTCCAAAGGTTTCTTTGTGGGCAGGGTAAGTGGTTTGGAGTGCAGCATGTATGGAACATACATAGAAAGCCTTTGGCAGTACAGGCTACTGCGTAAATTCCAAAAAATGCTTGTTTCTGTTTTTACATACTGTAGTGAGTTTGGGGTTCATAACTAGTTTAATCTCTCAGTCTTGTTGTCGACTGTGCTTCTGATGAGGATTAGAGCATCTGCATCATTTGCCGTCATTCTGACTCAACGTGGAGTTGCTGATGTTCCCACTTTGACAACATTGATGCAAGTTTGGGGTACAGAATAATTAACAAGTTTATTTTGTTCCCTTGTTAGACTGCCCAAGTTTAGCTTGAATATATCGGCTACTCCCTAAACAGGTTGAGCTCGCAGCCCTGATAAGCACACTCATAATTCCTCTAAAAAGGCTGAAAAAGGAAACTTACACCACAATACAGCAAAATACTGATTTCCAATGATTCCTCACTCAGCATCCTAATTTGCATAGACATGATGTATGAATGTGATCCTTGGCATCGTAACATTGTTTAAAAGGGTAAAACCTTATAACTATGGCTTCTGATTGTTGGTTTTAACTGATAAAAAACAATGAAACAGCCTTGATACAAAAAAATTGAAATCGGTGTATAGTCAATAAACACTGGAAAAACAGTGGAAATCATTACTCAATTCGTTGACCACACCTTTCCTATTTAAAAAAAAAAAAATACTACTACTACAAAAAAAATAATAATACGTTTCCCAGTGCAGCTGGACAATGTCCCTCCTTCCTGACTTGTATCTATCATTGATTCATTCTGAATACTTTAACCCCACCCCAACTACTGAGTGGCAGCATATTCCTACATTTCTATTGGAGACTCTGCTTGCGAGATTTAAAACAAGTTAGGAATGGAGGCTTGTTCATGGGATTTAAAGTTGTATTAGAGTTAAGATATGGAGGATTTAAAACAGAATTGCAAATTGTGGCGAAATGTAAAAAAAAATGCCTACACACAAAAAAACCAGAAGAATGTGCCCGTGACCATAGGGATTTCGTTGTGGAAGACAGCAAAAGAAAAAAGGTACAAACTCAAATAGCTAAAAATAAGCACCAAAAAATGAAATGAATAAAACTGGAAAACAGAAACCCTATTTATAGCACAATCTCTTAACTATGGCTTCCATCTACCACTTTTGATAAATGTGTTATTTTCAACTATAGGGGTACAAAAAACTGTTCACTATTAATTTCCCAGCATAATACAAATATTGAATTCCTTTTAGAGATAAAATCAATTACCAATAGACTTTTAAATTGTCAAACTGCTTTTGTCAAATTTAGATTTTATGGTGCACCACATTGATAACTAGAAGTAATGCTTAAAAGTAAAATAATTCTAGTGGGGCTCCCGAGTGGCGCATCCGGTAAAGGCACTCCACGTGGACTGCAGGATGCACCCTATAGCCTGGAGGTCACCAGTTCGAGTCCAGGCTATTCCACTGCCGACTGTGTACGGGAGTTCCCAGGGGGCGGCGCACAATTGGCCGAGTGCCGCCCAGGTGGAGAGGGCATAGGTAGGTCAGGGTGTCCTCGGCTCACCGCACACCAGTGACTCATGTAGACCGGCCGGGCACCTGTGGGCCTGCCTTGTAAGCTGCCCAGAGTTGCGTGGTCCTCCGACGCGGTAGCTCTGAGATGGCTGCATGGTGGTCCCGGTGGCAGTGGTGAGCCGGGTTGAAATAAAAATAAAATGGACATGTCAAAATCGGGGAGAAAATAAGAAAAATAATTGCCAATTCCAAATTAAAAGAAAGATAATAATTCTTTCTTTAGCTTTTTTCATGTCCTTTCTAGTCTTGCTGTTAATTAACAGTTAGTTTCTTAAACATTTTGGACAGATTTGTGTAGGAACTTTAGCTTTACAAGGTTATTTCAATTAGAATGTTGGTAACTATGGTTTTGTTGCATGTTGAATATATTAAAGGGGTTTCTCTAAATGAGACGTTACTCAATGGCATAAAAAGTCTGTTTTTTTTTTAAGCACAAAGGTCGATTTCACCCATGCTCTGCTTGAAAATAAAGATCGAAAAAAAAAAACTTTTATATTAATTGTCGATTTGGCAAAAAAAATAAAAATAGAATAGTAGCAAGCCTACCTATGATATTGGCACACTGTCTAATTATCTATGTATATCTGCACCTGTTTCACTATCTAGCTTCAGGCAATAATAGTATAGTCTCAAACCGTTGCCTGGGTTTTTATTGGTGACAAATTCTTAGAAAGGGAGTGCATGATTATATGAGACAATATCTCATTACCCAAATCAACAAAAAATAGATAGAGAAACAGGAACCATTATATATATATATATATATATATATATATATTTGTTGTGTAGACAGTTTCATGCATTTCGGAAGTACAAAGCCTGTTGGAAGTAGAAAGCCTGAACAAATCCAGGGGGCTTCCACAGAGGACTTCCTGAAAAGGTTACTGGTAAATTAGCTTACACAGATACAATATCCCTTGTTCTGTGCACAATATCTTGTAGTCTTGTTCTTACGAGAGACCAAATGACTCTGAACAGAGGAAGAAAGGATGTGACTTACTGTACGAATCTTGTTCTGTACATGTTAAAGTTCTTCCTTTTTTTAAGTTTTCACTAGCTCCTTATGGTAAAACTCTTGGCTCTCCCTCAAGCCCCCCTTCTCTCTCCTGCTGTGTCTTCCTGAACCAGAAGACACTGGAAGGCAGAGGCCCCCCGCATGTGACCTGCTGCCTAAAGTCTGAAACACTTAACTGTTGAAATGTAATAACGATCACATTCAACCACTTGTGTGCAACAAGACTGCACATCATTACATACACAACACAGAACGCAACTGGGTGTCTATGGTGGTCAGGAGGCAGAAGAACTGCCAAGTTTATTGTTCTTAAAGCAAAATTACAAACAAAACACAGCTCACCAAGCCAAAATAAAAAAAAGGTTAAGCAAAAACAAGTCAAACAGAAAATCCCTGGGTTTTTAAATAAAAATACATGAGCTTTGTGTCTCTCTTCCTGTAGCAGCAAACCTCCTTGTTTCCAGCTCCCTGGTAGTCTATCTAAGGGAGCTTTGGGCTCTCTTTTTAAAGGATGTGGCTGTTCCTAATTAACACCAATTATTCCATTAGGAACAGCCAAATTCTCACATTTTTTTTGGCAGGGACAGGAATTAACCCCATCCCTGCCAACCACCACCAAAACACAAACACCCACACTATTTACAGGCAGAGCTCTTGCTCTGCCACAGCAACACCTGCATTTTTTTCAAGTTTCAATTCATCATTATACTCATAGTGGACAAAACAAAACAGTTCTAAAAGTATATCCAGCATATTTATTTATAATTTGAATATACAGCAGGGCCTCGAAATGCAAAAAGAAGGGACTGAATTCACTGATAATTGATTTGTGTTAATTCAAAGTCCCTTGTGTTCAACTCTGTTATTTCTTGGTTAATTTGTAACATGTTTTCCCAGTTTTTTATATTTTTTAAAAACATTTTCAAACAAAATTAGTTTTGCTATGATATCTCTTAATAGGTTCACACACATTCACAAAAAGGTCAATTAAATAAATTGTTCTATGCAGTATCCATTTAGTTTGGGAAAAAAGTCTTGTTTTTATCTGCAAGGTTTGTCCTCATTTAGTTCCTATTTTTTCTAAAAAAAAAACTGACAAACAGCTGACTGACATGTGGTGCAGTGTGTGCGCGCATACACATAAAACTGTGGCATTTTATAATATTTCCCATATTGCAACACCCACATAGATGGAATGATCACAGGAAAAAACATGGGTGGCAGGAAGTTCAAACGACCTGGCACTGGGTTTTTGGGTGAGGTGGAAATTCTGATTAGGAGAAATAAGAGCATGCACAGTGCTATCCCATTCCAGTTTATTTCATAGACATTTGTAAATGCTGCTGCATCAGCTTGTCTTTTACTCAATAGTAGTCTGAACTAATGGAAGTATTACTTTGGCAGAGAAATAATGACTGAATTCCCTTGGTAGTCTCTTGCCCTGCCTGACATCTTTTTGAGATTGTGGGGAATGTTTTAAAAGCCTTTCTATGTGGTGGGTCCATATCACTCACAATGAAGAAACCACAGTGCTTTGAGGCAGGAACATAGTGGGAGGGCTAGAGGGTATTTGAGGACTTTTACCCTGACAAAGAGCTAGCTGTACCTTTTCTCACTGGATAACATGTTTTTTCAGATGCCTAACAACTGAGAAATCCTGTCCTCCTGCAGACACGCCATAGTCTAACATCTAGAGACTAAAGGCAAGTTACAAGATAGGCAGAACCCTGTAGGTTAAAATCGATTTTAAACTTCACTGAGAGCCAATATAGCATTGCAAGGACAGGTGTAGCGTGCTGACACATGTTTGCTTTGGGTCAGCACTCATAAACAGCTGATGATCTACACATAATTCAATTTGAAAAGGAGATCATTTTGATTTCCAGACTTTGACACTTTTGATAGGTGACACCATGCCATTGGTGTTGATTGGCACCAATCTTAGACTACCTTAGTTCAGGATTAGTGTTTATCAGGGTCTGTGAAACTAACTGCATAAGTAATAAAGCAAGTTTGATGATAGTTCTTGGTTTCTTATTCCTATTAAATTCCTTCACTGGTAATATGACCACACTTGACCTGCGTACATTTCTTAGAGTAAGGTGGAGCATACGGCACCCTCATTTTCTATGCTGCACAAATGATTGAAAATAAAGATAAATAGCATAACAATAATAGTCTTGTGAGAATATTATGCTATAGCGAGGAAAGGAAATGTTTTAATGTATTAATTATTACACCTTTAGGGGATGTTGCTGATAAATTGAACATGAGCATGAATTAACCATACAGTAGATCTCATCTCTGTGTGTGTGGTAATGGTTGACTTAGCAACATACAAATATTGATGTCTCCTATTCTGACTCTACAATAGCGGTGAGACAATAACTTGAAAAACACATCTCCCGGTAGTACAGATATTCATATATAAGGCTGTGGGAAGTACGAGTTTTTACTACATCAGCCTTTGGGATTTGAGGGGGAGCCTGATTTACTGATGCAGGAGAGTGTGAAAGTCTTTGAAAAATGATTAGCAGATTTAAAAAATATAATAAAATATACATCAGCTCAACACTGAGCCTTTATGCATGTAAGCCCAAGATTAAACTAAAATACCATTGGGAGACCATCACCTAAACTACTGAGAAAACATACCAGTATATTTTCCTGAAGAAAAGTGACATTACAATGGATTTAGAACAAAAATTGCACAGTGGTCCTCATTCAATTCCACACTGGTACTGGTAGTGATATAGTACTGGTGTAATGGATAGACAGTGTGTGTTGGTTCATACCAGTGAGACCCATCGGTATATGAAAATACAAAGATGTTACCACCGTGGTACCATTATATCAATATCAATACATTGAGCAGAAATTGTATCATTTTATTTTACAGAAAGACTGATATTTCAAAATCTATTAGATATACAATACCTGAGTTACAATTACCCCAGATCTTGGGTCTTCAATCTACTGTGCACTGAGCTCTACTGTAAACAAGGTCTCTGCAAGGAAATCTTGATCTTGTTTAAGCACTGCTGGGCTCAGAGCTTGCAAAACACACAGCTCTCAAAAAAATTATTCCAGCAAAAAACTTGACATTACACAGGAGAGTAGGAAATGCTCTGTTAATCACACGTCTGCACAACTGGAAGTAAGGTAAGGTTTATTTTTATTTTTTTTAATTTTTTTGTGGAGACTCACATGTGGATACACACACACAGACAGTCTGATACCGGCTATTGCCTAGTCACGCGTGAATTCCTAGCCAGAGGATCAGTTTATAGAGATCTCCCACTCAAAAGTAGGTCAGTTGAGCTGCTTACTTGTTTGTACACTACTGTAAACACGGGTTGGGTTAGGAACCGCAGTAATTAACTGGAAGCTGGTTCCTTTAGTAGTCATCTTCCCCAATGAAATGGTTTTCATTTCCAGTGACAAAGATTATTCGTTTTCCTTGGCTGGTCAGAGGGCACTTCTGTCATTCTATGTTCTCAGGTTAGCTAATTAAAGCTTCTCTACTTTGTGTGTGCACAGCGCATTAGATTTAGCATACAGCAAATAGGAGGCTAGTCTTTGTGCTAAGCTTACAGTATGACGCCAGCAGCTTGTGTGTAATAAAATGAATGGGTTGTTTTTAAATATCAGATTGAGGTAATTTGAATGCTGTTTTAAGGAGGATTTGCTTCATCCTTTTGTGAATTCTAGGATAATATTCGTTACTTTTTATTCTATTAATAGAATAAAATGTCATGGCTCGGCTTTAATGATATTTCATACAGGTGGTGATAACTCCTTTGCTAAAACTACCTGCAAACAAGTTAAACTACTAACTATGTCTGCTTCCTGATTAGCAGAAGGCCAATGAAGCTAAACTATTGAATTCTTTATTAAACAGGCCTTCAGTTTAAAGTTCATCTTTAAATTAGGCATTGCTGTAAAAATATCCATCATTTTTGAAAGATGAATGTTCTTTAATATCTTTGGACACTTGTTTATTTCTAAAGAATATGCATCCTAAGCCAATGTTGTGCCACACAACAAATCCTGTAATAGGACCTTGTTTCTGTGAACTTGGTAAACAAGGAGAGCAGATAAGAGCCATGCTAACCTGATCTCCGTAAACATGTCAATGGTTCATATCATTTCAATCAGCATGCATTACTGCACTTGGGAGGGCAGTGTTGAAACCCATTTTTGTTGAGCCCTCTATTTACAGTAATAGTTTCCATAAAAAGTAAAATGCACCTGCTTTAAAGTATGGACACTCGGGAAGGGAAGGGAAGGGAAGGGAAATTGGTCGTTGTTTTGTATAAGTGGTGATAGCTAGAATAGCATTCACTGACCCCCTGTAAAGTCTCAGCCTGCACTGCGAATGCTTTACTACCTATTCTCAAAAGACTGAATGAGGCTTCATGCAGAGAAACTGCATTGAAACAGCATGTTGCTTGAGTAAAGTGTGTTTTTTCAGTATTTGTTGCAGTAGGAACACTATCTCTGCAGTCGTGACTGAAGCAGCCTATCCATTGATGCACCAGAGCAGTACTCTTACAACTGTACTGAAATGCTAGCGCTTGGACAAATACTACTGAGCTTTTTAAGTTATCCCTGGGGCTGTAAGAATTATACTAATCTTAATTGGGAATGTTTTCAATTGAATATGTGAGGAACATGCTGCTATTTCACAGCGTCCAGTACAGCCACAAGCCTACAAGAGCTTTTACTACACTTCCGTGCCATTACACCATTTTTCTTCAGTCAAGTTGATTCAATTTCATGTGGTACACTTCACACAAACATAATTTAACCATATGATCTTTATCAAATGTTGAGTAGTATATTTATTTATTCAAACAAACATTGGTTGTATCAAACATAATTTATAAATATTGTATACCAAATATCCTAAAGAAAACAAAACAAAACAAAAAACCCTGTAATATATGTAATTAACTGATGTCTGAACTAAAGCACTTTTTTTGTTTGGAAGTGTGTGTTTTCTCATTTGATTTGGCTAACGTAGATTATTTATATATCTATGGCAGGCAACCAGAAAGGAAAAGAGCAGCCACTATAAGGAAAAACAAAACAAAACATAAGAACACTTAATTTGAAGCATTTTGTTGTTTAATTTAGTAAATCTTTAATTTAATGAAAGCACTTGATTGTTACTGCCTGGAACTTTCATTGTATTTTGTGATTGTATACAATACTGAAGGCATTTGCTGAGGGCATTTCAAAACGTTTACTCCAGTCTGTTGTTTTAATTTTTTGTCAAACAAAAACAAAGTGAGTAAGAGTCTCTGAATTATATAACTTTTTGTGTGTTTTTCTTCTTTAAAAATAGAGGTAATTAAATACCTTGTCTTGACAAATTTCAGTCATTGTAGTTGTGAACAATTGTAATCAACCCTGCTTTCCTCCTCTCCCAGATTGGACCCCCTCTCCTAACCAGTCTTCAAATTTCTCATGAAGTTTTCATTCAAACAACCACAGAAATCATCAGGATTTTTTCCATGTTGGAAATGTGCTGCTTATGATAATGCCATTAAAACCAAGACATTTCGAAGCCATGCAACAAAAAAAAGAATATAACATTTTACAAACCATTACCTGTGCTTCCGATCACATTATCTATTTGATCTCTTGGTCTTCTAACTTACAATATGTTGGTAAAAGTAAAAGACAATTACGAATGTACATTAATGAGGATGGCCAGAATTTGATCAAAACGTTTGCACGCAGCACTGTTTGTTTTTTAGCCTGCACTTCCTTTAATAAAGAACATTGATTCCTGCTGCCACTTCACGTTTTCAGTGTGCAGAGTCTTCCATACATCAATGATCCCTGGAGCTACACAAAGCCTTTTCTTTTTTCTTACCTAAAGGTATTTCCTACACATTTCAGATTAAGTACTAAAGAGATGCTTTATATATACATACCTGTAACTCTAGTTTTTTTTCTCAAATTTCTCAATTAAGCACTGACACACACTTCTATTTTTAAAATAGTAAACATTTAAACATGTCTAAGAACTAAGACTCTATTTTCATATATTTGATTTACTGAACCTTGATTTCCAGTGTAAGGACCTCAGCAGAATTTTCCACAATCATTAGGGAAATCAATGCTTTTCTTGCAGTTAATCACAAAGGCATACACACCCCATATAAACGCGAGGGCTCTAATTAACAGTTTGTACCTGATAAACAGATTTGTTATTTTGCCACTAACCCTTAGGAAATATAATGTGTGTCCTTCTAGCACTAATTTAGAAACCTGTAGCAAGATATTATTAATAACTTTTAAAACTCGCTAGCAGAGTGCTGTAGTCTTAGTTAGGTGGATAGTCCCATAAAATTGTACAAATAGAACACAAAATACATTTTAAGTTTCAGGAAGAGGGTTCCCCACAGGTAAATCCTTCATTGGCAAATATTTTAAAAAAACTATTCACCACTAGGCTAACTTTCTGAAAAAAAAAACAAGTGTACAGAAGGCTAAACTATGGCAGTAAACAGACACCAAGGATGTAGCATAAATCTGAATGTGATTGTGGGACACTGTTGCTGTTAGTATCTGTTATATTAACCCTCTGGCGGATACTAGGAATTCCTTAAACTTTGAGTACAACAAGACATTTACAATTGAGTGGTGTTATTTGGTTGTCATTTAATTGATGGAAACAACGTAAAGTACATGTTTGTGTACAATGTGCTGAGCATGCTTTTTTTTTAAAGATTAAAGCAGATTAATAAACTGTCTGTCTGTCTAAGTGTTTTTATATCCTGGCATAATCTATTTATCTTTCTGTATCCGTGTGAAGATCTTTATCCAATCTGTTTTATTCGTGTGTCAAACAAGCAAAGTAGTGTGCTGAAATGAATGTCAAATATTTACTGTTACCCAGTGCCTATAAAAATAAAATGCTTTTCTGCTGATGTACAGTGGACTATTTGCTTATTTAAGCTATAAAAAAAACCTGAATGTTACTATTTCAGAGGTGTATGTGTGTGTATCAGTACATACTGTACAAGTATATATAGAGTGACATCTTTGCAGCGGTGGCTGTAAGTATAGACACCTGGTGGTGTTAGGGTGTACTGTTACTGGCTCACAGTGTATATTATCCCAGCGACAGGGTTATAGTTGTACGTATTGAGAACAGTACAATACGTATTTATTTCACACATTTTTAAATACTGTCTCTAGAGAACCCCTTTTCCAGTTGATAAACTTGCTAAGGACATTCTGTGCAAATGAGAATCATCTGAGGAAATAAAGAAGGGCTGTGTCAGTCATATCTAGTGAGAACCGCTTGTCCAATTGTGATTAAACTTGTATTAGCACAAATTATTGAGAATGTCACAATCTGGGGTTATACAGAGGTCTGATTTAACTTTTTTATGATATTCATATGTCAATATGTCTGACTGACAGATATTTTAAAATTTGGTATAATCTTTTAATTTAATGCACATCTCAATTTTCCCACTTATTCCTCAAGTTTCATGTGCATGCACACTGAACCCATATTGTTTGTTTGTTTTTTTTCCAGCCAGGGCTGATCCACTACTTGCTGACAAGCAGATGCTTTAAAAAGGATACATACTCAGCCAACACAATTAAAACATGGCCTGGTTATTATTTTTGTTTGTTTGTTGATGTTTACAGCTTGTTGTTGAAATTCAGACTTGGCCACAATTGTCTTCTTTTTTTAACATTTCCCTTACTATTTGATATTGTCTGCTACCACTCTGAGCAGTTCTGGAGTCTGGGGTCCTAATTGCTGGGACTAGGGACTAGACGGCTTTCCTCATTCCATTCAAATCAGGGTAGGTGAGGCTGGTAGAGATTCTATGGGCACGGACTAGCTGTGAAGAATTTCAAAGGATAAATTATCAGGACTTTCTTCCTATGCATCGGGACGCGGAACATTTGCTAGGAAATCGGGACTGTCCCGGCCATATAGGGACTGTTGGCATGTATGCATAAAATACTATTGCGTGAATGAGGAACGATAGAATGACTTTCTGGTTGAAGGGAGAAGGGGATACCTGATATTGCTTGCAGAAGGTAGTGAAGGAGGACAAGCCGGTTGTGCAAGAAGAAAAGCAGGTTCCAACAGTAAATGCATAGAAAATCCAAGGAGCCATTTGAGGTGGAGATGCATGGCCGAATGAATATCAGGGAGTGAAGAGCGAATGAGCATTACCACCGAGGCTGCATTTATGAAGAAAATGGCAAAGTTTGGTTTAGCTGAATGAATAATTCAAATTATTGCTTAATTGTTTGCCACCAGCGAATTAAATGCGTCTGCTGAATGAATGTCTGAGAACTGAAGTAGGCTAGGCAGAATGTATAGGTGTAACTGCAGGGAGATGGTTCCTATAGGGAAGGAGAATGATCGATGATCTGGAAGAATTTGAGTGAGTGAATAGTGGCTTGAGGAATAATGTAGATCTACTGCAAAAGCACAAAGCAACAGGTGTAACAGAGCATTAAAACATTTTCAGTAAAACAGAAAATTAAAAGAAACAAAAAACTAAAAATAAATTTAAAAAATATATATATATACAGTATTTGAATGCAGACTCACACAGGTTTTTCCAGGTTCTCGAATGCAGCGGCTTATTAAGCCAGGACTCTACACTTAACAAGTAAAGCGTGCTGTTTTACCAACCAGTAGTACAGCTACAGCTGAGCAGCGTAGTGCTACTCAGACTGTGACGAATAAGAAAAGAAAGTCCACTGTTTTGGCCGTGTGCTAAAGCCACTTAAACTAAGTCTCCGGTTTCTCTCTGGCTCTCTTTGTTGTTTCTTCTCATCTCTGTTCTTCAGCTCTCTTTCATCTCACACCACACCATTCATCTCAGCAGCCTGCTACTTATCCCCCCATCCAGGCCACGCCCCCAGTGCACCAGTCACCAATCATCCCAAGCATGCAAACATTAAAATAACTATGCTCATCAACATCGGTAAGAATCTGGCTCATAACTGGAGAATTTCACTGTTGGGGGAAGGGAGAACCCTAGTAGCAGAAATCGACAGGGCTAGGACAATAAACCCCATGGTTCAATCTTGCTATCCCATAATACAATGCACATATCACTACATCCGCCATTATTGGAGCCCACTCAGAGGTGGAGGTAAACAAAGCATTGGACAGACAGCAGAAGAAACTGACTTTTCTACAATTTCTAATTTTGTAAGATAATTTATTACCAAAATTGCTTAGGGAAGTATTGGAAGCCAGAAAAAGAAGATGTCGTGAATACATACTGGCATAATTAATGTAGACAGAACCAACGCAGTTGTGATGGTTGTTGGAAAACATGAAAGAATATGAAATTGAGTTTAGCACTAGAACCACCACGTGGGTCATTTTGACCCATACATTTTTAAACTGCTTTGTTATGAAAATGAAATACATACTATCGGATACAACTCAAAAGGTTTATTCATGAACATCATATCTAACATTTGCATCGCAGAAACACTGTATTTAAATGGAAAATTAAACATAAAAGGCTTTATTTTCAAAATGAGTGCATATACAGCATGATTACAAACAGTGAAAAAATAAAATACCTGTTTCTTTTTAAATGTATATGTACATATACCCATTTACAGGTGTAAACAGGTATATGTACATACAAAACTGTAAAATCGAAATCATTGTTTCTAATACTACATAAAAATAAAATATAACACTACTTCCGGTATGACGGCTTCATTGCACTCTCTGCCTGCTGGCTCTGTGCCTACATCCAAGAGTTATGTTGTAAACACAGACGCAGTTCCATTAAACACTGGTATATACAAACCTGTAAAACCGAAATATTTTTTTTCTAAAAGTAATATAACAATTCATAATAGGCACATAAGTTGTTATCCTACCTGTCATTTCAGTTTGTTGTATGCATCTGAGTGCAGCTTGCAGTATTCCAATCAAAATGACTAATTTCAAGATTAAATATTTCCTTCTGATATATTCCCAGCTGCATTTCTGGAACAAAAGAAATGATTCATGTCTCCAAGGTACATTGAGAAATAAAGCATCTAGGCTTTCACTGAGTTGGCATCTTGGTGCAATTGTACAAATCCAGAATCATAGCAATCTGTCTCATAGTCTACAAAGAAATGCTTGAAATAAATAAAAAAAAACACATGTGCTAGAAGGAGGAGGTGTGTCTTGTTTGCTGCATTTACAAAAAAGAATATCTTACGTTATATTTGTTTATGACTGTAAGTCGCCCTGGATAAGGGAGTCTGCTAAGAAATAAATAATAATAATAAATAATATATTAAAAAAGACATGTATTGCAATGCATGGGTCAAATTGACCCACATGGTGGTTCTAGGTAGAACTGTATAACTTTATCATGTTTGCGATTCTGGCTATCAAACACTGTCATGACATTTAATTCATATATTTAGTAAAAGTCAAAAACGGACATACACATACGATTTACAACGTTAGAGTAATTAATATTTTAAATCCAAAATGGGTCTGTAACAGGGGAGAGCTGGACTGCCTATCTGGCACATGCGTGGTACTGCAGGAAGAGGGCAGCAGTCTCGTAGGATCTGCCTGTCAGTCATGGCGATGACACGGAGAGGTGGGGAAGAGGGTGTGTGGGCTTTTCCTCTCTCTGAGTGGCTGAGAGGCGGGCCTTGGGAGATTGCTTGGCCCATAAGAACTGCGCATAAAATCTCTGGTTACGTACCCAAGGGGACGTGTGTAGTGATAGGGGAACCTTGGCCACCTTAGTGTGTAGTGCACAGTGAAGCGTAGGACGGAGACCCGAGCTGACCGGCATAGCGGTTTTGTAGTTTTGTTTTGTAGTTTTATTACTGTGTTTTATTTTCTTTTTTCCTTTCACCTTTTGTTTTCATTATTATTTTGAGCACCTGTGAGTGTGCCAGTTTGTTTGACTGTTTACCAGCATTAGTATTTTTGTGGTCCTGTATACTGTTGCCGGTACTCAGGCCATGGACAACAGTGCCCTCTGTGGGCTAAAAGAAAAAGACTGGAAAAATAATAAAACTGGGTACCTGTGGCAAAGTGCCCCCCCGTGTGTATTTTGTGTTACGTGTTGTGTGTAAATGTTGGTGTATAGTCATCGGTACACGGGATATAAACGGGTCTGTGTTTCACTTGTGATTTAAAAATGTAGATTTATATTTAGGCACGGAGGGCACAAATCACTTCACGTGCTAGTTAAAATGTAATGTGTGGTCACGGGAGTGCACTTAATTAATTCACGTGCAGTTGTACCGAGATTCCAATTGAATGATTGACTAGCAATCGAGTCTCGGTACAACTGCATAAAAACAGCATGTTTTCACTCACTCGGGTTGGGTGTTCGAGAGTGGAGAACGGGAGAGAGAGAGGAGAGAGAAATATTTACAAACAATTGCTATCGCGTGCTGGTAGGACCAGCACGATACTTGTTTGTTTGTTTACTCACCGTGTTTGTGTGTCTGTCCGTCCACCGCTTGTTTAGTGTTAGTTCGTTTTGTTTATGTCTGTTTATTTTGGCGAAAGTGCCGTGTCCTGTGTTTTGTTACAACCGTTTATTTTTCTGTTTGATTATTAAACGCTGAGCGATCACGCTCAGCTTCACCAAAACCCCAAGTCTCTGTCTGTACTGTGTTTCCTGGCTCTGCCGTGACGCCACCGCTCAGTCGCCTTTGTCACACGTGGTGTCAGAACCGGGAGCTACAGCGCCCAGGACTCAGGCCAGAGCAGGAACCGCAATTTGGGGTTTAAAAAAAAAACCCAACAACAACAAAAAAAAAAAAAAAATGGAAGGCTGGAACTGGAGAGATGGCTGCCAGGATCTGGAGGTCCTCCTCGGTGGTCTAGAGGACCAAGGCTGGTGCCTTGCCTGTGGGGAGTTCGGGCACCCGGTGGTGCGCTGCCCCTACCAAGAGGGAGAGGAGGAACTGGCCCAGGAGAGGAAGGTGAGGAGGAGGCAGAGAAGGGGAAAGGGGAAGAGGAAGGCTGAGTGTCCACAGCCCAAGTGGGAGGAGCCTGAGTGTCCACAGCCCAAGAGGGAGGAGTCGGTGCGTCCACAGCCCAAGAGGGAGGAGTCGGTGCGTCCACGGCCCAAGACACGGAAGGTAGAGCGTCCACAGCCCCAGTCTCCACCAGCAGAGGGTGAATTCCTGCTGGGTCCACCTCCATTGCCATGGGAGGACTGCTTGCAGCTCCCACCTCCACCAGCAGAGGGTGAATTCCTGCTGGTCCCGCCTCCGCCACCTCCATTGGCAGGAGCAGAGCAGCAGGAGCTGCCTCTGCCTCCGCCACTTCCATCGGCAGAGCAGCAGGAGCTGCCTCTGCCTCCGCCACCTCCACCGGCAGGAGCAGAGCAGCAGGAGCTGCCTCTGCCTCCGCCACTTCCATCGGCAGAGCAGCAGGAGCTGCCTCTGCCTCCGCCACCTCCATCGGCAGGAGCAGAGCAGCAGGAGCTGCCTCTGCCTCCGCCACCTCCATCTGCAGGAGCAGAGCAGCAGGAGCTGCCTCTGCCTCCGCCACCTCCATCGGCAGGAGCAGAGCAGCAGGAGCTGCCTCTGCCTCCGCCACCTCCATCGGCAGGAGCAGAGCAGCAGGAGCTGCCTCTGCCTCCGCCAACCCCACCAGCAGAGGATGAATGCCTGCTGGTAACACTTCCCCACCAGCAGAGGATGAATGCCTGCTGGTAACACTTCCCCACCAGCAGAGGAGGAATGCCTGCTGGTAACACTTCCCCACCAGCAGAGGATGAATGCCTGCTGGTATCACTTCCCCACCAGCAGAGGAGGAATGCCTGCTGGTATCATTTCCCCACCGCCACGAGGAGAGGAGCAGGAGCTGCCTCTCCCTTCACCAGAAGGACCAGGACTAGATGCTGGCGGTCCTCAGCAGCCCTTGCATAGGCTGCTGAGGGAAGCACGGGAAGAACCGCCCGCCGCAGAGGCCGAGAAGAGGGCCAACACCTGCACCCCAGCTAGTCCTGACTCCCTGCCTGCCGCCCAAGGATGCCTGCCCCGCCGCCCAAGGATGCCTGCCCCGCCGCCCAAGGATGCCTGCCCCGCCGCCCAAGGATGCCTGCCCGCCGCCCAAGGATGCCTGCCTCGCCGCCCAAGGATGCCTGCCTCGCCGCCCAAGGATGCCTGCCTCGCCGCCCAAGGATGCCTGCCTCGCCGCCCAAGGATGCCTGCCTCGCCGCCCAAGGATGCCTGCCTCGCCGCCCAAGGATGCCTGCCTTGCATCGCCTAAGGATGCCTGCCTCGCATCGCCTGGGGTTGCCAGCCGCCCGCATCGCCTGGGGTTGCCAGCCGCCCGCATCGCTTGGGTTGCCAGCCGCTCCGCATCGCCTGGGGTTGCCAGCCGCCCGCGACGCCTGGGGTTGCCAGCCGCCCGCATCGCCTGGGGTTGCCAGCCGCCCGCGATCGCCTGGGGTTGCCAGCCGCCCGCACGCCTGGGGTTGCCAGCCGCCCGCGACGCCTGGGGCTGCCTGTTGCTCCGCGACGCCTGGGGCTGCCTTTTGCTCCACACAGGGTACAGGGTACGAGGGAGAAGTGGAGCTCCGCTGCCGCCTCTATGGCCAGGGGCTCCTCCCGAAGTTCGCCTCCCGAGGGTCCGCTGCTGCTGCCGCCGCCTCCCGAGGGTCCGCTGCTGCTGCCGCCGCCTCCCGAGGGTCCGCTGCTGCTGCCGCCGCCTCCCGAGGGTCCGCTGCCGCCGCCTGGGGTCGCCAGGGATCCTGCTTCGCCTGGGGTAGTCGAGGGTCCTGCTTCACCTGGGGTCGCTACACTATGGCCAGAACCCCATGAAGGGGAGCTGTCGGCCATGAAGAAAGGGGGAGGTCAGGAGACCAGCTCCCCAGCCGCATTTCCGTGGCAGGAAACACGGTGGCCAGAGCCCCACGGAGGGGAGCTAGCGGCCACGAGGAGGGGGAGGTCAGGAGACCCGCTCCCTCGCAGCAGTTTCGCTGCCGGAATTGGGTGGCCGGCGCCCACGGAGGGGAACTGCCGCCATGAAGAAGGGGGAGGTCAGGAGACCAGCTTCCCCGCAGCAGTTTCGCTGCCGGAGATTGTGTGGTCGGAGCCCCACGGAGGGGAACTGCCGGCCATGAAGAAGGGGGAGGTCAGGAGACCAGCTCCCCAGCTGCACTTTCGCGGCAGGAGATAGTGTGGCTGAAGCCCCGAAGAGGGAGCTGCCAGCCACGAAGAATTGGGGGTGCCAGACATTTCACCATGGCCACCCCCAGAAACAACTTGCTTCCCCTCTTCCGGGACTTTGGGACTGAGGGGGGAGGTGGCCATTGAGGCCATGTGTGCTTTGCACAAGGGGGTATATGTGGCAAAGTGCCCCCGTGTGTATTTTGTGTTACGTGTTGTGTGTAAATGTTGGTGTATAGTCATCGGTACACGGGATATAAACGGGTCTGTGTTTCACTTGTGATTTAAAAATGTAGATTTATATTTAGGCACGGAGGGCACAAATCACTTCACGTGCTAGTTAAAATGTAATGTGTGGTCACGGAGTGCACTTAATTAATTCACGTGCAGTTGTACCGAGATTCCAATTGAATGATTGACTAGCAATCGAAGTCTCGGTACAACTGCATAAAAACAGCATGTTTTCACTCACTCGGGTTGGGTGTTCGAGAGTGGAGAACGGAGAGAGAGAAGGAGAGAGAAATATTTACAAACAATTGCTATCGCGTGCTGGTAGGACCAGCACGATACTTGTTTGTTTGTTTACTCACCGTGTTTGTGTGTCTGTCCGTCCACCGCTTGTTTAGTGTTAGTTCGCTTTGTTTATGTCTGTTTATTTTGGCGAAAGTGCCGTGTCCTGTGTTTTTGTTACAACCGTTTATTTTTCTGTTTGATTATTAAACGCTGAGAGCGATCACGCGCTCAGCTTCACCAAAAACCCCAAGTCTCTGTCTGTACTGTGTTTCCTGGCTCTGCCGTGACGTCACCGCTCAGTCGTCTTTGTCACAGCACCAGTGCAGTGTTGTCAAATAAAACTTCTGTCTCCCGTGTTAAATTGACCCGCATGGCTGTTCTAGTGTTAAAACATGAGAAACAGGTTTTGTAGAGGCTCTGTTAAATCGGCCCTGAATAAAGGGGTTATGTTAGCAGGTTTCACTAGAAAACTAAACTTAGCTGCGACAAGAAATAGCCCACACGGGAAGAAACAGGATGGACAAAGCCTGGACATTCAGCCAAAGGAACTTGATTTGTAACCACAGTCGCAGAAACAAGACTAAAATAGGGTATGGAAATAAAACGTCTGTGTTGTACCATACGATGAGATGCTTGTAAGCACTGTACAAAAAACTTGCAGATTAGCAGAAAAGCAGAATAACCAGTACAAATTAAAGATAACGCAACCCCCAAGGGAAACAGCTGGGTATGCAGATAAAAGCCCTTAACTCACAGCTATAAAAAAGCCTCTGGATGCAATGTGGTCTTCAAAGGATAGACAAATGCCCGTTATACGACAATCAGCAGCCCCCATCGGAGTGGTTCAGGGCTAAGCTAGCAGACTGGGTAAAACCACTATTTGGTACAAGGCAAGTTTTGTTTGGGATGTTAAAGTCCAATGAGAGCAGAACAGCATTGAACAAGGGGTGTGTGATAATAAGGTATCAAAGGACTTCAATTTTCTTTATTTTACCATTGTAACAGTGTGGGGTTCTGAAACACTGTCTGTGGGATCTTTTCCACGGTCTTCTCGGACAGTAGTATTTGACACACAGGCGTAACTGTAATTTTAACCAGGGCGGTACCTGGAATTTTATTGTCAGCACACAGAACAAAAAAAATACAACACCTATCTCCTTCTCGGAGCACTAACTAACATAAAGTTTGTTTCCCTAACTAGAAGTCAGGCAGCTAAGCTGCTTACCGAAAAAAAGTCAAAGTTGTCTTTACTTTTTAAGTAAACACAGAACACCGCTCACCTTTACAGGTCACCCCCTCATGTCCACACACCCTCGAGTTCTCTCTCTTGTGTGTCCTTTTTATACTCTCTGCAGCTAATACTAAGTAAAAACAGCTGCCTCCCATTTCTCCTAACGAGCTTCCATTCTGGCTCGTGGCACCCTGCGATGATGCCCAAGATGGCCAGCAGTTACCATACCCCAAAAATGCTCTCCCAGCTGCCGCAAAGCATGCTGGTATACATAGTTTTCCATTTGGTTATTTTTAAAAAGGATACAGACTACATCTGATTCTGGGACCTATATACCTGCCCTAATGTAATATTTTAGCAAGAATGAATGTGTTGCTACTAATTCTGAAACCTGATCAGGTCAGCAAGGCTGAGGTGGCAGGCTCGGGATTGTACAAACAAATAAAAGCACAACGAAACACAGACAACGGCTGACAAAACACAGAGCAGAGCTGACAAAACACAGAACATGGCTGACAAAACACAGAGCACGGCGGAGCATAAGCGGCACTTTGAATCTTAGAGAGGTATGGCAGAGCCCTCCAAACAAACGCATAAAAAAACTAACTAGGGTGAACCGAGCCTATAAAAGTTTCTCACAACCAAAGCACAGAAAAATGCAATAATGTAAGCGAAAGCCTGGCGACAGACACATAGGCAAGCACAGACGGCAAACCCTCCCCCCACCAAAAAAAACCAAACACAAGTGGGGTCTGCAGCACTGCGTGACAATACGCAACTGCAAAAAGCAAGATAGAGAATGAGTGTTCGACCCAGGGCTTAAATAGGGAGGTTAATTGATAGATTGGCTGGATTAACTAGGGAGGAGCCCCTGCTCCTGGTCCCCAAACAATCAATCTTTATTTTATATAGCACCTTTCATAGTGGACCACCATCACAAAGCTCTTCACAAGATACAGTAAAAAAGCATTGCATAAGTAAAAAAAACAATGCATAAACAACACCTAATGGTTACATAAAAAATGCACAACATTTAAACACTATCTTCACTTGTTTCTTTTAAACTCTTTGTTAAAACTTAATAGTGATTTAAAATAAAATACTTAATGGCTGATATAAACTTGCTTCCTTTACTTAAACATTATAGCAGCACAATTTATGATTTCAGTTGTTAAACTTTAATTTTCAAAACACATTTAAGAAAATCCCCCCACCCTACCCAATACAGTCATGTAGAAAATTATGTCATAAAATCTGATGTATAAACTTCAGTCAAATCTAAACAGATTTAAATGAAAACATAGTTCCACCACACAGCATCTTGTGTTAAGAGCCACCACATTCACATTTTGTTAATTGCAGTGTTTGTAAAGTTTATTTTTACAGCTTAGAAACACTTCAAAATAAATTATTTTTAGTAATTATCATGTTTCCAGTAAGTGCAAACCACCATCTAATGGGTTAGTGAACATAGAACACTAGAACAATTTTGTTATTTGTTATTAACTGCAGTCACCATTTTCACTCAATGATTTGATTGGGTAATGAAAGAAAAAAAGTAAAACCATCATCTGTATTTCACAAATTATTCAGTTTGGATCTACATTGTGGTAAGTTTATAATTGTTGGCAGGAGTACTCAAATTGAAATTAAATATTGGAGGTTAATTTTATCGATCAATATATGTGGTTGTTTTAGTACATAATGTAAATATAGAAGGGATATATAGTGGTCTGCATTTTTTAGGACTTTCATAATTTGCAATAAAATAAATGTAAATACTGTTATAATTATTATAATGCCACTATATATATATATATATATATATATATATATATATATATATATATATATATATATATATATATATACCATGAAAAAAAACCCTCATAGCTAGAGCTATGGTACTTGGCACTGAGGTAGCCGTCTCTGCTGACTTCATTTGCTATGGTGGTTTGATTGATTTTTGTGGCTTGAAGAGAGATTATATAGAGCCAATCGTATGGATGAGCACTAATGTTATTTTGTTTTGATAGGTTGTTTTGGAAATAGGCTTTTCAGAACACTAGGCTCGTTTTGGCTTGCAGGCCTCCTGGCACGGACTTTCATCCCGTTAATTTTCTATGGGGGCAGATTTTCCAAACCAATTCGTTGTTGTTATTTGAATACATCAATTGCTACAATACAAATCTGATTTACGTAATGATGACTGAATAAATATTTTAACAGTAAAATTGAAATATTGTATATTTGTATTGCTTTGAGGTTTCTGCTGTTCTTTGTAAATATTATTCACTTCAAATCCTTATTTTGTAACAGTTAGAAAAAATGTAGAACTGTAGATATAACATTATGTACTTAAATTACCTGCATAAAGATCAAATGGTGTTGGGGTCAACAGCTTTTAAAAAAGTGAATTTTAACAGTTGCCGACATGACAGGTGTTTAAGAACTACAGGCCACTTAGATATTCCCCTTTTTTCATATTTTTACATTAGTCTAACACTGTCAGAAAATAAATGGAATCGTATACATTTCAAATGATAATCACTTTTCTTTGATGTTTTCTTAAGATCTAAAAATCTCGATCTAGTCGGTTAAGACGAGTGCACTTTTGAGTGCCTCGGTCTTTAGTACAGAATGCAGCCGATAAGCAGTTTCTATAGGCGGTGAAGAGCGTGGTTGCTTTGAACCTTAACAATGAAGAGATTCCATATGAAAAAACTACAACAACAAAGTTTTGTTTGTGTTGAGTGGCACCCAGCAAGCAAGTAAGCAGACCACAGAGTCAGTTGAATTTCTGGTTCATGACTGACTTGATGAAATTGTGACGGGCTACTCAGATGAAAATCCAACTTAGCTGAAGATTTTCAACTGACCTTTTCAACTTAGATGTGACAATGCAACAAAAATAAACAGTGCAACACATATGAATGTATTATGAATTATTTTAATTATTTTAAATATCTGCACATTACCATCAAGGTGCAAATCACTAATCTAAAGGTTTTGTCTAGCCCAGTCCCGCTTTGTGACATCTGTTGCATTGCATGCTAATTATTGTATTGTGCACAAAAACGTTATTATCATACTTGTTTTCATATGTTGTATATTTAAAGTGCACACCAAAACGCAATTACGATACGAAAAAATCACACATGCGGTCTTTCTTCCAAGCTCTAAAGACAGGGTGCAAGGTAAGACATATGTTACCACACTTCTGGGTGATTGAAGGCACTCAGCCTAGGGCCTCATACCTCACAAGGGACACAAGTGTGCTGTCGGTTAGTTATTGTGTGTTGTTGTGCCTTGTACAAATAGCAGCATTTCCGCTGCCAAAGTGCCCCACACAACTATCAGCGTTGCCACGGCCAGAGTTGTCCCTGCTGGAGTGCCCTGCATCGCTGGCAGCATTGCCAGGGCCAGCATTTTCGCTGCCGGAATGCCTCGCACTGCTGTCGGTGTTGGGGACATCCCGGCAGAAGGAGGAGGTGAGGAGACCTCCACCACGGCCCCGAGCACCAACCCACCCACAAGAGTCCATGTGGGGAAGGTGGGGAAGGATAGACATGAGGGGAGGGGGGAGGTGGCTGATGGAGACCATGTGTGCTGCGCACATAAGGGGAGGTATGTGGCAGGGAGGGGGTTAAATTCCTCCCTGCAAAAACATTTAATGATGTGGCTGGAGCCGTGAATTGTATAAGTGATTACATGATTAATTAAAGCTCCAGCCACAGGTGTATAAATAGAGTGATCATGGGTGTTAGTACAGTGTGGTGGTGAAGGTACTGTGTGCGGTTTGTTGTTTTGTTTTGTGTTGTGAAAATGTATTACAAATAAATGTGCATGAGCGCTTACCTACAACGTTTCTTGTCCCTGAGTCTCCTTGCCGACATGCACCCCTTCACGCCCCACATTCGATGGGTGGTATAAGAGATTAACTTTTTCTTTCTTTGTAAAGAGATGAAAGATTATAATCTAAAATAGAAACCCAATTTAACTTTTAACTTGCTGGTAATGGTGTCAATGTGTGTTTTGATCATGAGGCATTTGTAATTGCTCACTAATTCTAATTCTATAGGAGACCCATACAGTGTGACTAATGGAATTTTCTGTTTCAGTTAATTTAGATTTAAATATTCACCAGTTAATAGATGCTTTGTAGATCACATGTGCTTTAAGGCAATTTAGAGTTACAATTATAGTAACAACATTTGAAAATACATGACATCAAATGTAGTGCAGGGTCGGTGGGTCCTACTATTCCACACTATGTGCATGGCTGTATGTGTTTACATTTTTTTTTAATGTTTGTAGACTAAGAACTGCCGAGCTTTGTTGAAGGCATTGGGGTTAATACCCCTATTTTTTTTTGGAAAGTGCCCTTGGTACATTTAATATCTACAAAGCACTAGACCTGTTTTCCAGCCCAGGTTCTCATTTTCGAACCTGTAACCTTCTGAATCAAAAGCAAATATGCTGTAGACAGTTATAACATGCTCTGGGGAATGCATTTTGCTGTGAGTTCATAAAGCTGGCTGTGCTGGATTTCTACTTTTTTATGTAATAGTAAATAAAGCGCATGCCTTCGGAGTTGAGACACTTTGAGCTCAGCTATGTGCTGTGCTTTGCACTCTATCAACATGTATTTTGCTAAGATGTAAAGTATGCTGTGAACTTCTGAGAATGCTTTGACTTCTTGAGTAATGGGGTCAGTCTTTTCTATATTTGTCACATCTATGTGTTTTTCTTTTTGTCTTGAAGGTTTCAGCAAGGTCTTGAATAGCAAACCGTGTTTCAGCAAGCCTGCCCACATCCTCTGCCCATGAGTGAGAAGCAGTTTACCCAGAAAACCACAGAGGAAACACTTGCATGTTTACAGCTGGAGCAGGCGAATGGTGCTCACATCACATGACCTATAGGTAAGCACAACAGAAACATGCTGGTACGTCATGTACAAGGGTATTCTTGTAACTAAGCTGATGTTTGAGCAGTTGTTAGCTTCATAGCAAATGCAGGGATGAAGCAAAAGAGAAATGCTTTGACGTGCTTTAATTCCAAAACTTGTATAGGTAACAGCGGTAGGGATCACATAAGAAGTGTTTTTTGTTAGGTTTGGCTGTAGTTATACTATTTTGGACTCTGGGCACATCTCAGGAGCTAAGCAAGATTGATCCTGATCTGTATTTGAATGAGAGGCATTCAATAAAACCAGTTTATGCAGATGGCTTAGTATGGACCACTCATCTCTGGGCTAGAAAAGAAAACAGTGTGGTGTTCATATGCTATGGATCTCTGTTGCATGGCAGTTTTAGCCATTCCAGCCTTTTCTATCAACGCAAAGCATAATAAAACTAACATAGCAAAGCTTACCTTGAAATGCATTATTTTGTGTAATGTGTTGTAGAAGACACAGCAACTTGAAAACTTCAGAGTTTGCAGGAATCTCAGGTTTCTAGTTGTAGAAATCATAGGAGTCACAAAATAAGATGAGGCATTTCCACAAGAGAGCAGGCTTATTCATTTTAAAAGAGGTGGCATTAGGTCTGTTAAGATATTTTATATAGACTCATGTCACTTGACTTCACCATTGTATTTCCTATTGCCTCTATATTGCTACTTGCCAAGTTTCAGTACTGTAAAGTGTTTTCGTTAGATAAAAACAAATATAAAATCATAAATGAAGTTGAATTGCTGGCACAAGGATTATAGAATTATAAAAGACAGAATCTGACATAAAGTGCCTCAGAGCTTCCATAAAGTACCGAAGTGGAAGGGTCTCAAGATATTGATATACTTGGCACTTTTATTGGGAGGACGTGACTTGTACAAAACTCAGCTGGATTCAAACGCCAAGAGGGAACTCTGTCCTCTCCCATGACATTTCCTGGCTCACCAAATTAACCCTTGTAAAAACTAAATGGTACCAAAAACCCATGTAGTGGTGTTTAAGTAGAGATAGTGAACATCTGTGGATAAAGTAACTCATCAACCTTTTATGCCCAAAAATTACAAAAAATATTGTTGCTGTCACAAAAGATTCAGTTTTTTCATAAAGTAACTGAGTGCAAATATTTCACATTGGTAGTTGTTACAGTAATAATTTCCATTTTAATGAAGATTTTCATTTTCAGGTTTCAACATTTACTTACTGTACTGACTGCATGTTATTATGATTAAGCTACTCTATACAGGGCTGTGTTTGGTCTGTCCAAGTGTTGAGTAAAATTTTGCATGGTGTGTGAGCCTTTCAGCTCTACTTAGTAAATGCCTGAACAGTTTTCTGGATTTTTTCATACATTCTCCATTTTCCAGTATGCGCTAAAGAAAAAAAGACTACTATGGGCAGCAGTGTGGAGTAGTGGTTAGGGCTCTGGACCCTTGACTGGAGGGTTGTTGGTTCAATCCCAGGTGGGGGACACTGCTGCTGTACCCTTGAGCAAGGTACTTTACCTAGATTGCTCCAGTAAAAACCCAGCTGTATAAATGGGTAACTGTATGTAAAAATAATTTGATATCTTGTAACAATTGTAAGTCGCCCTGGATAAAGGAGTCTGCTAAGAAATAAATAATAATAATAATACCAAGCTGTAAAATTTGGGACGTAGAATTTGAATTCAACACATTTGCATGTCAATGTCGTTAGGAAGCAGTCTGAACTTGTGAACCTGTGAAGATTAAGAAAATAATGAGAACATAGAAACCATTAGTTGTAGAATGCAAGAACCACACATTTAAGGAACAACATGTCTGAGAAGGCTAGTCATGTCTTAAAGTGTATTTTTTGAAGGCAGATTATGCTCATGAAATCTAGTGTTCCACATGCGTATCTAATGTGATCTTACTTTCAAAACATTACTTCAGAAACAGTATTCAAAGTGCCTTAAACATTACTAGATATTTGCATACAGTTTAAAAACGAACATAACTTTTTACTTAAGTAAAGTTTTGATACTGAGACCAGGATACTTGATAATAACGATAATAAATAAAATGTTTTCTTGAATTGAATTCCCGTTTCATTTTTGTGAGTAGCTGACACCACCTTGCCAGTTAAAAGATGCATTGCTTGGCAAGCACATTGGTTAGTTTGTGGTGAGGTCTGGTGGTGGTTTGAAATGAATAACATGCCACTGAACTTGTTTCAGTTGGGCATGTGAGCCATTTATGTGTGTGTGTGTGTGTGTGTGTGATGGCAATCTTTTAGATTTGTTCGACTGTTTACATTTTTTTTTAAAAATTGTAAATCAAGAATGGTCACAATTTCCTTCTAGGTCAGCAATTCAAGATATTCATGCTCTATTCAGAATCTCTATCTATCTTTAGATAATGCCATAATGTTTTAAATTTATTTTATTTTATGTAAGTACCAGTGGTGTGCAGAAACTGTAATATGTGTTCATGTTCAGTTTCATAGTTTATGTGTAGCTGGAGATGTGTACGAACTGACGTACATTGTTTAGTATATAGTCATTATTACTGCTATATTACGGTAAGTGTATGTTTCTATTATATATATATATATATACAGTACTGTGCAAAAGTTTTAGGCAGGTGTGAAAAAATGCTGTAAAGTAAGAATGCTTTCAAAAATAGACATGTTAATAGATTATATTTATCAATTAACTAAATGCAAAGTGAGTGAACAGAAGAAAAATCTAAATCAAATCCATATTTGGTGTGACCACCCTTTGCCTTCAAAACAGCATCAAGCATCAATTCTTCTAGGTACACTTGCACACAGTTTTTGAAGGAACTCGGCAGGTAGGTTGGCCCAAACATCTTGGAGAACTAACCACAGTTCTTCTGTGGATTTAGGCAGCCTCAGTTGCTTCTCTCTCTTCATGTAATCCCAGACAGACTCGATGATGTTGAGATCAGGGCTCTGTGGGGCCATACCATCACTTCCAGGACTCCTTGTTCTTCTTTACGCTTAAAGATAGTTCTTAATGACTTTCGCTGTATGTTTGGGGTCGCTGGTCATGCTGCAGAATAAATTTGGGGCCAATCAAATGCCTCCCTGATGGTATTGCATGATGGATAAGTATCTGCCTGTACTTCTCAGCATTGAGGAGACCATTAATTCTGACCAAATCCCCAACTCCATTTGCAGAAATGCAGCCCCAAACTTGCAAGGAACCTCCACCATGCTTCACTGTTGCCTGCAGACACTCATTCTGCGGTATCGCTCTCCAGCCCTTCGGCGAACAAACTGCCTTCTGCTACAGCCAAATATTTCAAATTTTGACTCATCAGTCCAGAGCACCTGCTGCCATTTTTCTGCACCCCAGTTCCTGTGTTTTCGCATAGTTGAGTCGCTTGGCCTTGTTTCCACGCCGGAGGTATGGCTTTTGGCCGCAAGTCTTCCATGAAGGCCACTTCTGACCAGACTTCTCCGACAGTAGATGGGTGTACCAGGGTCCCACTGTTTTCTGCCAGTTCTTAGCTGATGGCACTGCTGGACATCTTCAGATTGCGAAGGGAAGTAAGCAAGATGTGTCTTTCATCTGCTGCAGTAAGTTTCCTTGGCGACCACTGCGCTCTACGGTCCTCAACGCTGCCTCGCTTCTTTGTGCTTCTTCAAAAAGAGCTTGGACAGCACATCTGGAAACCCCTGTCTGCCTTGAAATTTCTGCCTGGGAGAGACCTTGCTGATGCAGTATAACTACCTTGTGTCTTGTTGCTGTGCTCAGTCTTGCCATGGTGTATGACTTTGACAGTAAACTGTCTTCAGCAACCTCACCTTGTTAGCTGAGTTTGGCTGGTCCTCACCCAGTTTTTTTCTTCCTACACAGCTGTTTCTGTTTCAGTTAATGATTATGTTTCAACCTTCATATTGAATTTATGATCATTAGCACCTGTTTGGTATAATTGTTTAATCATACACCTGACTATATGCCTACAAAATCCCTGACTTTGTGCAAGTGTACCTAGAAGAATTGATGCTGTTTTGAAGGCAAAGGGTTGTCACACCAAATATGGATTTGATTTAGATTTTTCTTCTGTTCACTCACTTTTGCATTTAGTTAATTGATAAATATAATCTATTAACATGTCTATTTTGAAAGCATTCTTACTTTACAGCATTTTTCACACCTGCCTAAAACTTTTGCACAGTACGTATATATATATATATATATATATATATATATATATATATATATATATATATATATATATATATATATATATATATACACACACTCAGTGGTAGCTGGTCATTAAAGGCTGAAAGGGCTAAGCCCCTCCAGGGACATATTACTCCAACACGTTAACTTACAGCTCTAATATTCATTGTCAGTTTCCTTATCATCAATTCATTGAATTCAGTCCCTTGTTTAAATTTGGGCCCTCTTGCATTAGAACGTTGCTGACATTCCTTGACTTATATCGTTATCAGACCAGAGAGGGCTACATTCTGTTGCTATATGTTCATCACTTCAGCAGTCGGGGCTCACAGGGACTCCCTATAGTTCATGATGCTATTTGGGAGAGAGAATGTTGACACAATTTTTTAAATGACACGCCTGACTGTAACATTGTCTTTTCATTTTGTGAGTTGGAAATGTGTTTATTTTATCTTTTTCTTCACACATCTCACGAAAAAAGCAGCTGTTCAAGCGAATATATTTTGTCGTGAGGGGGATCTTCTTTAATGAGGTTCTTTCGTTCTCGCGAAAAAAAGATTGTGGACGGCCGAGTCCTTGGGAGAGACAGACAGCACTTCCTGGGGCAGCAGTGTGTCAGCCGAGTCCTCGGGAGAGACAGACCGCACTTCCTGGGGCAGCAATGCATTCCCTCCCACCTCCTTAAAAGCAGTGAAAGGGGCAAGGCAACACAAGCAACCACAGACAGCCATCATCAGTTAAGACGAGCAACATACAACTCTACAGAGAACACAAGAGACATCCATCATCATGGTCCACTTGGTGTATGAACTCTAGTATCATGCCAGTGTGTTTGGGGGTCGTGTATATCTGGGCACTGCTTATGCAGGTCTAGTAGGAGACAGATGCATAATGGTGGCACCAACATGAATTCCACTGCCATGATCAATGTCTAGTGTGGCATCCACATAGTTGATGTGTGTCAGTTTGTTGGGTGGGGGGTGGGGTGGGGAACTTCATGCAGGGCAACATGAGCGGAAGTGTATATGTATGGTAAATCGTGAGAGACAGGTGCATGACAGAAGGACTACCAATAGTGCTGTAATATGAATCTATATCCTAGCATAACTTTCTGTTCTCTGGAATTGCAGACGTTCAATGGCATAATACAGTGTTTTGCAAGGGAGGAAGGGGTGATGGGCCAGCATTAGCATTCATACTAACATGGATAGGGGGAATGGGAGTACTTTAAGAACAGGGCACCCATGTGACAGGTGTATGACACAATGATATTGTCACCTGCAAAAATGGAAGCGTATGAGGTACACTGTTATGAAACTGTGTTTAACTGTGTGAGAGGAATGTACTGTGTCATGTAAGTTTGAGAGGGCAGCACCAACAACACGGATCA
Source organism: Acipenser oxyrinchus oxyrinchus (assembly GCA_030684275.1). Lineage (NCBI taxonomy): Eukaryota > Metazoa > Chordata > Actinopteri > Acipenseriformes > Acipenseridae > Acipenser > Acipenser oxyrinchus. The sequence goes on along the minus strand of CM060249.1, from coordinate 27,396,758 downwards.
ACCAAGTTTTTCAGTGTCGTACTGGATGAGCAACAGAATACAGTTTAATGGGAGGGATGGACTCACCATCACAGTTGGGCTGTATACGTTGTGCTGTAATACCAGTATGTTCTGTATTCTCCAGTGTTATCTGCAAAGAGTTGTATGTTGTTTGTCTTAACTGATGATGGCTGTCAGTGGTTGCTTGTGTTGCCTTGCCCATTCCTCTGCTTGTAAGGGGATGGAGGGAATGCAGAGTTAGGGTTAAAAACCTTACTTTTGTCGTTTTTAATATCAACCCTAACTGATGCATTAATTGATTTTTTTTGCAAAGAATATATAATTGATAGAAAAAAAATCTATTATATCAAGACGTTTCAGACTACAAGTCCTTCTTTAGCTGAAAGACAGTACATGTTTTCTCATTCTCATTAAATAGGCTAAGTGGAGAGTAAACTAATAGTCTCTTTTCACTGGATTCCATTAGGGCCTGAAATTCAAAAATAAATGTTCAAGAGGAAAGGCTTTTTTTTTTAATGTACCTTTATTTTACAGACAGTTTGCAAAAAAAAAATATAGACAGCAAAAAAAGTTAGGTTTTACTTCTCTCTCTCTTTTCCTTTTTCCTATCTGCAGAGCTACCCTGGTACGGAGTTGTAGAAAAGCTATTGAAGCTGACTCTTAATAGGCAGCAAATCAAATGCTAGAGATGTGTAGAAATGCTCTGCAAGAACGCACCAATTGTGCCTCTGAATGTCTTCCCTTCCACTGCTTCCTAGCCTTACGTTGAATTGGGGAGTTTGTGAGGGGAGGGTTTATGGGAGTGTTTTAGGGTGAGGTAGGAGGGGGCACTTAGAGTTATGCAGGTCTGCCATCAGGTGAGGGGTTATTTGTAATTTCTGTTGTTTAGTCATCACTTGCTTGTTGTTTGGCATGGGGGAATGCTCCAACACAGCCTGTGAGAAGCAAGGGTTATTGCTTATAAAAAATAGATAAATCATACCTGTCATGGACTTCCACATGATGAGGGTCTCTTAATTCTGATACCATGCAAGGTAATGTAAGCACTTAGTGTACATGCCTTGCTTTTAGGTAGTTTGTTGTGCAATTCTTGTAATTCCTTGGTCACCCCAACAACGCATGTCACTAGCTAGACAGCATTAGGGGAAAGTAGCTGTTGGTTAATGACATGAAAGAAGGCATTAAAGGGGTGAAGTATATTTCCTTCTACCACAAGCTGTATCCTCTAATGACTCACATGCTTTAGCACCAGTGACATGCTTGCCCTTCCCCTGTCCGGACCTCAGGTATCAGAATTTGACACCAAAGACATTGCTGAGGTGAAAACAATTACTCATATATGAACCTGTTGGTTTTAAACACTTCCTGTGTTGATAGCATATTACTTTCATGAAGTATGATCCTTTCAGAAGTAAAACAAATGGAAACTCAGTAATGGTCTTTAATTCATAACCTCCTCCCTCTGAAGAAATGACAAGCAGAACATATGGCATTATGTTCAAAGTAAGATTTACTAAATTAATGTATTAGTTGTATGTCATTTATAGGTCTTCACTGGAAGATTGTGTCAAGCAAATAAAAGATTGAAGCCCCTAACCACAGCCTTTTATTAATAATGTCCTTTTATGAACACATTGTTTATTGCTTTATAGATTTATTATTGCTTTTTAGATTTATTTATTATAAAACTCAATTCAGATTATAACAACAGAATTACCAGGGCTGCTGTCAAAGGTAACTGCATGGAGGCAAGACAACATACAAAATTTGCACAAACTGTATTTTCACTTAAAGGTGTAATGTCTGGAATTCTTACCAGATGACATTAAAGGTACTCATGCATTTAAAGGTTTTACTTATAAACTAAAAGAATGGTTAAAACAAAAACAAATCTGTGATCACTAATTGTAAATATGCTATTTTATTGGATTGGCACTTTAGTATGTTATTAACTGTGGTACATTAGTAGATTTTGGCAAATTGTTGTACTGTGATTATTAAAATCAGGGGTGGGAGGGTAATTATTTTGGTACTATACATTTTAGCTGTTTTATTTTTGGAGGATGTTTGAGGAGATAACTTAAAGCTATTTAAACTGTCAAGTGCAAATGGCTCTCTTCTGTAAATGCTACTTCATTTGTATTATTTTCTTTTCCAATTTTTATGTTTGTTTATTTATTTTCTTCCTTTCTCCCAGGGCCTGCCAATGAAAATGAGCTCATCGCTAAATCTGGGTGCACTACATCTTATGACCTGTCATAAATGTTAAAAATGTTACGTTGTCCCTGTCAAATAAATAAATAAGTTTTGATAATTTGCAGTGACAACAGTATTTTGCTGGTTACTAATTAGTGGTGTAACGATACACTCATGTCACAATACTCTACATATTGCGTCATGCAGGTTGTGATATGATAAGTATCACAATACATCTGATGGTCCTGATGCGCTACTTTTAAGATGCACAATATTTTGTTACAAGACAAAAAATGAGTAAGGGAGAGTATGTATTTATACCAACTATTAAAAACACATAGTCTTCATTCAAGAACCACTTGGTGAACTGTAATGAGTAATGTTGTGCTTTTGGTCTTGTATCACAATTCAAATGATACATACATCTACGATACAATATGCAATAACCTGTAAAGAAAGTATCATGATTCATCGACACACAGTGACTTGTGTACACCCCTAATGCCAATGCTTAATCAATACCTGACATATGGCAACAAAATTAATTTTATAAAGATGCCACCAATTAGCTTTATTAGTATACAACTACCATGCTTAATAAAACATCAAATAATAAAATAAAAATGCAGAAAAAACGTCTGTTGTTCTGTGTTCTCAATTTCTGTCATGCCAAGAGGCTGTGTGGTCCAGTGGTTAAAGAAAAGGGCTTGTAAGCAGGAGGTCCCCGGTTCAAATCCCACCTCAGCCACTGACTCATTGTGTGACCCTGAGCAAGTCACTTAACCTCCTTGTGCTCCGTCTTTAGGGTGAGATGTAATTGTAAGTGACTCTGCAGCTGATGCATAGTTCACACACCCTAGTCTCTGTAAGTCGCCTTGGATAAAGGTGTCTGCTAAATAAACAAATAATAATGTTGCCTTTTAATCTCTCTTTAACGTCTTTATTTTGCATTTTGGAATAAGTAGTTAGTTAAAATTCAAAAGGAAACAATGACATACAAATGTGCTGAAAACTGAAAATAAGTGGTTTAGGTGAATGATTGTAAATGATGGCAGATAAGAGGCAACAAGCTGAAAGTGTTACTAAAAGAAACAATATAAAACTGTAACACAAATCAATCACACAGAGGTCTACTGTTGCTTGACAAGGCAATTTCAGGAGGAAGCTTCATTTTAAAGGCATATAGAATATTCATTGACACAAGACACAAAATGCACACCACCAACCTGAAAGCAAATCTCAGATGTTCACACAGTTTGGGGAAAAATGTGGTTTCACTAAAGGAAAGATTCCTTGGAAACTTTTTAGACGTTGGCTGCAAATCTAAGAGCAGCTAAAGATGGTATTTTAGCAAGTTTATTTATAACCCTGAACTTTTTAAGGGATTCTATAAATGCAGCTGTGCTGAAGTCATTGGTTAGCCTTATTGTTTTTATTGTATGTGACCCATACTCTCAGACTGCAGCTATTTACAGCAACTAAACCCAGGGTGTGCTAAATGTAAAAACAAAGGGCCCCTTTTCCCTTGTGCAGGTCAGCAAAAAGTCATTAACTGTGACATAACAAACAACAAACAATCCTGTCTGCTCCAAATGAAAACAAAAAATGCTGGTGTTCAGACTACAGTGCACTGTATTATTTGTAAGTGGGATTTATGCTGGCGGGTGGGTATGAACTAAGAGGAAAAAAATCAATGGGATCTGGCAGGTAGTCAATCTCTGATTGAATGTGGATCTTACTCTGCTTAAGAGACAGATATTCCTGACACATCCAATCTCTAGTAAAAGTGGTGTTGCTCGCAACTGAAGCCCAATTTAAATTAGATGAAGTCAAGGTAAATTGCCTGACTTACCACTAAATAACCTTCAGTCCATCCATCGTCAGGGTGGAGAGTGGAAATGACTGATGGATAAATGGGTCAGGTTTTGGCATGAGTGTTTTCTTTTTATAGATAGTGGATTCCCAGGCCTTAATGGAGGTGGATGTAAAAAAAAAAGTTGCCTCCTTTAAAACATCTTTATATTCACCCCAGGATGACATAATTAGGGCTTCTGGTTTTAACCGATAAAACCCCCAATACAAAAAAAATGAAATCTGTGTTTAGCCAATAAACACCGGAAAGACACTGGAAATGGTTACTCAATTCACATTGACTTCACCCCTTTCTCATTTTAAAAAAAAAAAAAACCTACTACAAAAAAACTAAAACAAACTGACTTTCCCAGTGCAGTTGGGCAATGTCCCCCTTCATGACTTCTTGTATCTATCATCGATTCGTTCTGACTACTGTGTGGCAGAACATTCCTACATTTCTATTGGATACTCCGCTAGAGAGATTTAAAACGAGATTACAATTAGAAGGCTTCTTCGTGGCATTTAAAACTATATTACAGTTGGATAGGTAGAATTTAAAACATAATTGCAAATTGTGACGAAATGTAAAAAAATGGCTAGAGTCACACAAAACCCCCCAGAAGAATGTGCCTGTGATTTAGGATTTAGTTGTGGAAGTCAGCAAAGGAAAGAAGGTACAGCTTAAGTACTGTCAAGTTACTATACATATTGTGACAGAAAAAAACGGCCAAGCATTTTAGAAAGTAACTGAAAACAATAATTGCCTACAGTATATAAAAAGAGAAAGCCCCCAAAACAAAACAAAACAAAATACTAGTGAAATCACCAGGGAGATGTGGAGAAAGAGAGCAGCGAATGAGAGTAGCTGTATGATTTGTCAATTAGACTCCCTTTCTTCTGGACCAATAAGAAGTGATTTGACCAATTTCCTTGATAAAGTCACGATGACTATAGCATCTTGCTGGTCAATCCCAATGAAATGTAGTTAACAGATTTTCCGTTTTTTGTGTGTACTGTATGTATGGCTGTACAGGAGATCGAATCCAGTATAGAAATGGCTGCTATTTTGTCTTTGGACGCTATTTCCCACTGAGGTAACAATTAAAGGGGGACTTATGCAATTAAGTAGAGTCAGATTGATGTTACAATCATACATGATTAAGTAATGGGGAATTTAAGCAAATTTAAGCTTTTTGTTTGTATTTTCCTCTGTTTTCCTGTCAACCCAATCAAGCTGGAATCTTGTCAGTTCAAAACCAGGGATCCAATCATTCTTCATGGACTTGAAAAGAATAAATTGTATTGATTTTGAAATGTGTTATAGACTGGACGACAGCATGGAAGAGTCATTTCACCTTTGGGACTTTAACTAAAAAACTGAAATTCAATTTAAAATACAGTAAAAACGTAATTGTGTGAACTTGACAACATCTCTGTTATCCTGCCATGATGTGTGCAATACTGTTCTGCACTGTTACAGAGAAAATGTGCAAACCATCCCTCTTTTGCTGGTAGGCTAAGTACAGTACAGTACATGCATTTTTTGGGATTATATTATTTCTTACTGAGGCTTATTAACATGGAACTGTTGTATTATAAAAACAATTTTCCAGTTATTTCATTATCCGAACAAATAGTTATATAAACGCTGCCTGGTCCTAATTAGTGTGGATAGAGGTTTCTCAGTATTACCTAAAACAGGCATCTGTACTTGTATTAACAGACAACAGGGTCAGTAGGATACAGAGCTAAAGGAACAGTCATTGTTCTCCCCATACAAGAAAGCAAGCACACTGTTTACATCCTGAATCGTGTACCTTTTGGGTTCAATTCCAGGTTCAATTCCTGTTTATCGTTTTCCTGTATTATCATTTTCCTTGGAGTTTCAAACAGGTGCTTCTGGTACACAGACACAGACGCACTCTTGCATAAATATGACTTAATGCCATTGAAACAGTTGTTATAATACCCTAATATTATATTTATTACCAAAATGGCTAGATTTAAAAAGAACAAAAAAACATTCTGTGTCACTATTGTGTGGTGTTTTAGGGGTTGCAGCTTGTGCCTCAACTTCTGAGGATGACTTCCTCATTTTTAAGGAAAGGGAAACACATACCAGTATACACAAACACATGCTGGTTGTAATGCAAGTATGAGGACCTGTATACCACAATTACTTTAACTTCTGAAAAAAAAAAAAAAAAACAACTAAATATTATCATAAAAGGGTGAGAATAAAGTACTTATTTTGTGTGAAACCTAAAGGATTTAGCTTTTTTTATTTCTGTGTACTGCAAATCTCCCCGTATACAGCAACTGCACAGATCCCACTCCTTTAAACTGTTTGCTTATACTGTACAAAGCTGTACTGATTTGTATGATAATGAATTATTTAAGCCCCTTCACTGTAAACAGTCAAGTGATTGTTATGAATCTAATTGCTGTAAACAAGTGCTTGGGGTTTATATAGTGTTAGACAGTGGAGAAGAAGGCGGCGGCTGACCGAAATCAGAATCAAAATATATATTTATTTTGTCTAATGATATGACAAAGACAAAGTGAGGTCCAGCAAGTGAGATACAGCAGGTTGGTGTACTGAGACATAAACAAACACACCCACCCTCAAGCACATACATAACCACATACTTACATACTGTACACCACCAGAATCTCATGTTTCAGATCTGTTGACTCTGTGTGTATGTGTGGGAGACGTTGTTAAGAATCTGCTTGAGCAGGCCTTTTTCTGCAGGATGTGCACTCTGCATGTTTTCCAGGGGGCACATAGATACACACACTCACACACTTAATGTTTTAAACTAGCACAAATGTCTAACTGATTAGAGTGGTTTTCCTGTGCCTGTTGAGAAACGTTGGAAGCCCCATCCAGTTGTATTGTATCCTGCAGTTACGGCTCAAGACTAGAGTCATGTTCTCAGTGGTGGAAAAATCTAGGGCATGTGTTTTGTTTTGTTTTTTTTTCATTCTGAAAAAAACATGGTCTTCGGGCAAGGTGCTAAAACAAAGAACCGCTCTAATCCAGCTGTGATTGTTGGGAAGTTAAATGTTATAAGGCTGTGTTGTCCTTCAGGCCAGTAGTAATTGCACAGACTAGTGCAGACTCCAGGCTTACATGACTGCTATTTCTTCGTTACTGCTTTGTTTTGTTATTTTTATGTGTTCCTATAGTCACCTGTTTTTGTTCAGTATTAAGAGACTAGCATAAAGGATACTAAATATGGTCTTCATTTTACATACTTTTATTTCATACCTGTTTAATATCATATGTGTGTTCTGTAAGACCGTCTATTGTTGTTTCTGCTTTGATCATTACTTGCCATGCTTACTAACTATACCAGCAAAAAGATTCTCTGCAAAGAATAGGCTGATTGTGGGGAAGCATTTTTGCTTTGGTTAAAAAGCTGTCTCCATTTGGGTTTCCCTGTGTGTTTTGCTGATGGTTTCTGTTTTCATGCCCTGTACTGTATTAGACATCTCTGGGTATCGATGTATTTTGCTTCTGCTGAGTGTATTTTATTATCTTGCATGTGTGTGTGTGTGTATATGTGAAGTTTAGCTTTATATTTCCTTATGAAGCCTTTTTTTTAATTCTGTGTTGGGTTTTGATTGCCCTTGCGCCTGGCAAATGTTCTTATGTTTTGGATCGTTGTACTTATTCCTTCTGTTTGCATGCTTATTCATATTTTTTCATTGACTGTTTTCTTTTTTTAAAGAGAATGCCAGTTGTGTACAAATAGGTGAACTTCATCTATAGTGGCAACACAAAAATATACATTTTTGATATCATATTCTAAATGATGTCCCCTCTCTCAAAAGGTAGCCTTATGTATTAAGTGTTTCTCTTTGCCCATTGCTAATATTACACAAAACTTGCTTTATATATAACTAGGGCTTCTGATTTTCGGTTTTAACCGATAAAACCCGATAAAACACCCCCGATACAAAAAAAATGAAATTGGTGGATAAATAAACCCCGGAAAACACCAGAAAAACTGGAAATGGTTAGTCAATTCATGTTGACTTTACCCTATTCCCATTAAAAAATAAAACCTACTACAAAAATATTAATAAATACATTTCCCAGTGCTGCTGGGCAATGTTCCGCCTTCCTGACTTGCATCTATCATTGATTCGTTCTCAATACTTTAAACACATTCCTACATTTCTACTGGAGACTCCACTTGCGAGATTTAAAATTAGATTACAATCAGGATGGAGGCTTGTTAGCGGGATTTCAAGCTGTATTACAGTTAAGGATTTAAAACAGAATTGTGGCGAAATGTACAAAAATGCATACACACAAAAACCCCAGAAGAATGTGCCTGTGACCGAGGGGGATTTCGTTGTGGAAGACAGCAATGGAAAGAAGGTACAACAAGTGTGCAGGTACTGTCGAGTTACTACTATACATATTTTTACAGAAAAAAAATGCTCAAGCATTTTGGAAAGTAACCGAAAACACTAATTTCATACAGTGTATCAAAAACGAAAACCCGGGAAAAAAAAAACAATTTACATAAAACTCAAAAATAACTAAAAATAAGCACTGAAAAATACAATTAATAAAACCTGAAAAAACAGAAGCCCTACATGTAACTAGACAGATTGTTCAATTCATACTAGTTTAATTTTCACAATATGTCTTGAAACATCGACCTAGGTCTGCCATCTTAACTGAAAATATATTTTTTAATTATAATACTTTTTTAGTTTATCCAACCCCATGCAACACCCCTAGGGGTGCTGTCTTTACAGTATTTTCATAACTTGTGGTGGCATTGTAGGGATAATTCTGGTCCAATATAAGTTGCAGTGATGCAGACTGTATTTTGTAGTGTTTATGGTGCTTAAAAACAGGGTAGAAAAAAACATTTGATAAAGCATGTTTGGGTATTAGTGACCTATATAGATAGCCCAAGGATGCCACCTACTCATATATTGTTAGATCTGGCAAAGTAACATTAGTACATTTTGTGCTACACAAGTCTGTCCTGGTTAGTGTCCTGGCCATTCCAAGGCAGACCACAAACCACTGGACTAATAGTGTTGGCATATGTTTCCTAAGGAAAGGCCCAAGTAGTACCCTTCTGAATGGATGTCAGGCTGTATTAATCCAGTAGGACTGTAGCGGGAAACCCCTGCTGTTTGGAGTTCTTGTCATAACCTTTAATTACATGTGACCTGTCAGCATTACAGATGGCTATGCAATAGAAATGGGGTTAACCCATCAACCATATCCTTTATCTCAGGAGGGGGTGGTAGGAGATTCATGCCATCCACAAAGAATACCGATGTGTAGTGAAGAATGGAAAGGATATGTGCATCAAGAGGGCTGTGTACACTAATCAGGTGCTAAAGTGATCCGTCAGCCAGTTTCATGAATGCATCATTGCACAGCCCATTTTTCCCTGTTACCTACAGTATGAAAGAACAATGGGAGTAAGTAATTAACTGTTCAGTTTGTATTTTACTCATTATCTGGCAGTTTGTAAAGATGTTTGTACTTTTACAGTGGTATTACAAGACGGGGCTGCTAATGGCATGCCAGGACTGCAGAGTGTTAATTTATTCACACTTTGAATACCATCTGTTGTACAGAGAATAATAGTTCAATCATCCACGGAGGGGCTGAATAACAATGTTGCCGTCTAATGGTTACTTTAATGTTAGAATTAAGGTTTGAGGTAAAATTGTGATTTAAAGAGCAGGGTTCTGAAAAATATAGCATTACACATCCCTGTTTAAACGTACCTGTAATGTTTCTTTTCATTGCTAACATCCTGACAACTTTTTACACTTATAACTTTCAAGTCTGTTTCAAAGCTTTTTTCAAACTGTCCACTGTAGTGTACTGATAGTTTAAGGATTGTTGCCCACATTGTCAAACAGGTAACAATCCCCAGTGCACTAGAGCAGACATTATGAAAAGAGCTTTGAAACAGACTTTAAAGTTTTAAGTGTAAAAAGTTGTCAGGATGTTAACAATTTAAAGAAAAACTACAGGTACATCTTTTCATTGTTAACATTAACAGTTAAACAGTTGTAGCAACTCATAAACACTATATTTTTCGGAACCCTGCTACTTACTCTTTAAGGTTAAGATTAGGTTTATGTGTGGCTACTTCCTTCAGATGGTTCTACAAATGTCCCATATAAATACATTTTCAGTAATTTGTGTATTTTTGTCCTCTTTCCAAGTCTGTCTAATCTCATATCTTGTCCATTGTAACTGAATCTGGTTGGGAAGATTCAGGTTTTTGTACTGTGTTACATAATTCATATCAGAGATTCCGTTCAACCCAATTCCACAAAAGTATGTTTCATTTTCACTGAATTTTCCAGTAATTTGTTATTTATTTAGTGTTTCAACAAATATTGTTTTATAATCTACATTAAAACATGTCTGTAACGTCACCCTTTGGTCATTTGATTGATTAATTCTACAAATCTTCTAACTAAAAGTGTTTGTGTGGCTTTGAAGAGAAGGGGAGTGCGGGGCAGATATATTATTGATTAACAGAAAAGCGAATACCATTTTATTACACAATAATCAGTTCAACAATTAGTTAATTATAGTGTTACACATTTCAAACGTAACACATTTCAAATGCTGTCTTTGGTGGATAAAGCACTCTCGACAATAAAGGATGGGTTTGAACAGGACAGTACCTGTGTGTTTATTTGTTCTGTGGTGTCCCTTTTCCAGTGGGAACATGGCTTCTTTTAACAAACAGTACAAAACAAAAATAAATCCTACCTCCTGTTTTGGAGCACTAACTAAACTTAACAGGATCCCTACCAGTCAGACCACTAATCTGGCTTACTGACTTCAAATATATTATTCACAAATCACCAATGTAATATACTTTGTTTTAACGTACAGTGTATACAGGTCCTTACCTTCACACAGAGAGCTGTTGTGTTTGAAACCTGTCCTTTTATACCTGCCTGGCTTGTTAAATTGTGTATTAGCTTAACTGATTTCCATTCAATCAGTGTTAATTAATTTCCACATACCCACCACCCCCCCTTCTTCAATTACTTAGATGTTAGATTTAAACTCAGCTTTTGCATTTCTTTCATTTAACCACTGTTCAAAGAAGCTTACAAATCGATTGCTGGCAATGCTATTAGGTCTTCATCTTTTTTAGGTTCGTCAAAACGATCAATAGCTTTACTTTCTGTTACTGATTCCCATTCCTTTGTTTTTTGCATTTTTATTTTTCTAATTCCACTTTGGTCAAATCTTCCTTCTACCATCTTTGAAACATCTCCAAAGTCCATCCTTACCTTTCCCTCACGGATGCAGAGATACTCTGTCATGCATTTGTCTCCTCTCGACTCGACTACTGCAACTCTCTTTATGGTGGTCTCCCTGCATGCACCATAAACCGACTGCAGCTGGTTCAGAGTGCCGCTGCCAGGATCCTTACCAGATGTAAAAAACGTGAATACATCACCCCACCGTCTTGCCCAGCTGCACTGGCTACCTGTAAAGTTCAGGATTACTTTCAAAACTCTCCTGCTCACCTACAATGCCCTTCATCACACAGGTTTCAAGTACCTCCTCAACCTGCTGACCCGATATGTCCCTACCCACAAGCTGAGGTCCTCCGACTCTGGCCTGCTTGTTATCGCCAAGCAAAAGTGCGCCACACTTGGAGAACGCTTGTTTAGCTTCATGGCTGTTGCTACTATTTCATGTATTATGCATTTTTCACTATTTAATGTATTATGCTTTTTTTTTTTTACTGTATATCATGTATTATGCACTTTCCACTGTATTTAAAGTATTATGGATTTTCTTGTTGTTACTGCATCTTGTAAAGCGCTTTGTGATGGTGGTCCACTATGAAAGGCGCTATATAAAATAGATTGATTGATTGATATATGGAGTATTTGTTCCACAATTTCTTACATTAGCCATTCTGTCTAAGTATTTGCAACAATGACTAGAAACGCTTTTCCCCCCTCTTATTAACAGTTAGATATAAGAAAAATAAATCTTGCATGGCTCCACAAAAAAAGTTTCCCTAACTTTTAAAAACATATTTTAACATTGTATTTTGTGTATTCCAAATACATTCAGTCAAACTTTACCACACATTTTAAACTAGGAAATTGGCAACAATCCATTAGAAAATGTAGTTATATGATCCTAAGACTTTTTTTTAATGGTTTTTTTTTTTTTTGAGTTCAACATAAAATTCAAGTTAGAGTCAAAACAGAACATGGACACAGTAGACTTTCAAGCAATATAAACATGGTCTTAATGGATACGTTTAAGTGTCAGTGACTGATGTCTGCAAATAGGGAGTCAATTCGACAGTGAACTGTAAATTCCTGATCTCCCACACAGTACTTCTATATGCGATTAGTGTTGCTGAATTTCTGTATGTACTGTACAATGCAGACCCCTGACTGGAAAATAATTGACTGCAGGCTAGGGAGTTTATGTGTAAACTGTCTTTCTAATAGGCAACCAGAGAAACTATTGTGGAACTGGAATATCTTCAAGTAGCAGTATTTTTGCATCGGTTGTAGGGGTGAAAAATGCATGGATTAGAGTCTTTGATGAAGTCTATTTATCCTGTCACAAAGTTTCAGGATAAACATTCTGTTTTCGGTCCAAATTATGTTTCTCTGCAGCAGGTATTAGGACACCCTTGTAGCCCCTGGTCACAGAGACTCCTATGTGAACGTAGGGGTCTAATACTTAATACACAGACATGAACTTGGAGAGGAAATGGACTGTTTATTATCCTAAACTTCTTGCTATATTTATGTCCATTTCTTGACAGGACAATCAAACTGTAAACAATAGCAAACAGCTATAGCACAATGATAGGTCCAAGGGCAGACCTTAGCTAACCTCTTAGAAAAAAAAAAATCAGCACACTGGCATGGGCCTAAAACAATTAGAAAAAATCCCAAAGAACATCTTAATTGCAAACAGCTTGTCTGGTAATACGGGTGCCAGTAATTTAAGTAGGTTTATTTAGAGCAGAGTATTGAATGCCAAGAGGTTGCAAAAAAAACCCATCCAACTGTTTTATTTCAACTGCCTTTTAATGCTACCAGGCCAGACCTATTAAAAGTGAATGATCTAATGCATTTTTTAAATTCTAATTTGCAAGGCAGTGTGGACTGGTAGTGTGATTCAGACTGGTCATCTAAAAATGGAGTATTCCCAACTTGTTCCATCCACTCACAGTCCAAACTCGGGCAAGAACTTAACCCACTGCCCCCTGTTGGGTAAAACAAACTGTATAACCAACCCATTTTGTTATACTGTACAGTACAATGTCAACATGTCTTGGTTGATAATGATTCTGAAAGAAGACTTCTCACTGGTTACTTAAATAAAAAATGAATAATTAGATGTTTTTTGCCAGTCACTTTATTTGTATGAAATATTTAGCAGCACTTTATTATGTAAATGTTATACATTTGTTCAAAACTAATCTAGAGAATAATGGATGGTATTGAGTGTATTATAACTGTACTGTTATCTTTTAAACTTTAGATTTTGTGCTTTCCAAAAGACTCTTTCTTTTGCGGTAGATAAATTGGTTCAAAATATAAGAATGCTGTTTTTGGATGAGGATAGTACATATTATAGACGTGTTGTGTATTACCGTAATTCTCCTAGTATAACACACAACCTTTTATAACTATGTGGGTCATATAGAAGTTGTGTATACATGCCATGTACATTTTACAATTTAATTTGAGGAATGTATACAGAATTTTGGTCATTAATTCATCTTTATCCAAAAAAGTTAAAAACCTCAAACATCATCTGTTGGCATATTTTGCATTTTGTCTCCTTTATGTAATACAGCAGAAATGAATAATAGAGATGAATGATTATTTGTGTAGAAAAAATACTGCATGGATTGTAATAACACTGTACCTTACAAGCTCAATAACCCACATATACCGTGTATATTGTAGGCTGTTAATTAAATTCTGTTTGAGCAGAACGTTTTCAGAGTGGGTGGTTCAGTTGCAAACAGATTAAAACCACTACTTTTGGATTGAACTGGGTTGAGGGAAGAGCTTGACTTCTGCCACCTATGACCTAAAAATCACTGTGCTGATTACTTAAATATGTCCTGTAGTTCAGCTCTGATAAGCTCAGTAAGTCTGTTGCTCTTGAAGGACGTGACCGTTCTTCAATTATTACTACGTGTATTTGCTTCAAGACTTTGGGGGCAAAAATCCACAGCAAAGTACAGTATGTTCTCCATAGTCAGCCAAAGAGAGTTCAGCTTTGCTATTGGCCCTTTTGACACATCTGACATTTCTAAGTCTTGTATGGAAGCACATGCCAATTGTGTGCTTACCATTATTACCATTACCAATCCCACTAAATGCTTGAATTTAACATGTTTTCTTGAATGTCCTTATATTAAGTGTAGGGTGCCAGTACTTTTGTCCAAAAGTTTATTCTGTATTGTGCTCATTCACTAACAAATGTGTTCATCCCATTTGTCTAGTGACTTCAGAATAACCCTTATTAAGTGTATATAGCGAACAATATAGCTATATATAGAGAGAGATATATCTGTAGACGTAAAGCATGTCTTATGTTGCCAGTGTAGCAGGTTGTCAAGGTTCAATGCCAAGCATGAGAAATGTCACTCATCTGGTCTGAATCAGTTACATTTCCTTGCAATGAGCAGACAGGAAGTGTTACAAAGAGAAGAGCAGCCGCCAGATCTAAATGTAGAATGCACTTCAGTGCGCCTGTTTCAGAAAGGAACGGAAACCATATGGAGCTCTGTGTTGTCCAGATACATTGGGCCTACAGGTGGCTGGGTACAATGGGCTGCAAGATAAATGAGGTGGCAAGCAGGGGGAATAATGTGGTTCTGATAAGGACAGTAACAGTTGTGTTTTCCTGGCCTGGCCTCTCTATTCATGTGGCCAGGCTTGAGGATACAGTTGCCAGGAGACTCTGCTTTTTTGTTTTGCTCCATTTTAAAGGTTTTTTCTTTTTTTCATGTTCCCTCAAGGGTGCCAGTTTCCTTTAAGCATCAGCCTTTCCTTTTGATGGACTGTATAACATAAGTACATCCTCACAAGTCCATTATTATTTTGATGTTCATTTGTTGGTTTTCTAGATTTTATTTAACTTTTTTAAATCAATTTTGATCAGTGTGAATGTTGCCTTATTTCTGCAACCCACTACCGATCAAGACTGAAGATCAACGGGCAATGTCCATTCTTGTTGTCACAGCAACTGATGTTTTCAAGCTGTGTAACCCGGGCTTGGGAAGGCTTCACCTAGACTTGTTGGGTACCTGACCAGTAGGGGTCACTGAAATTTGCTGAGGTGAACTGTACCAGTAGGTTTTCATCAAAGGTCAATAGAGTGCTCCCTGTGGCCTCCCAAGATTGACAACTAAGCACTGTTTTTTTATTACTAGGTGAACCACTGGGGACCCCATTAATTTTTTTACCTTGATTTAGATGAAGGACATTTAGTCTGCCAAAACACTTTAGGCTCAGTTTATTGTACTTTTACTCTAGTTCAAACTTTGCCCTACTTTTGGGGGGGAAAAAAGCTGTAATGCAATTATAAGGCCTAGGATGATTAAGCATGATTCCTGCCTGTCTAGAAAATGTTAAGTTATTTTCAGTTGTTCTTAGGGTTTTTTTGTACCTTTTCTGTTTAGAAATCCAGTAAACATAATTGGGTAAAACAAAGTGTTGTGCATGTCAGAAAGTAAGATTGCAAAATGTTTAGGGTAAAGAAATAAAAATAAAAAAAACATGGGGGGATACAATGAATCAGTATGTAGTGAGTCACAGATTTGACTAGACGCTGAGAATAGCCTAGTAAAGTTGTGGCTGGAGTTGCAGAGCACATTTTTTCCTGAATTCAAATCGACCCTAACAATCAGTAGGAACTGTAGCAGTCGTAAAAACATAATTTCCCACTTAATACTTAAAGACTAGAGCATGACCATGAGATTTCAAATGTAAGAGCTATTTCTGGTAAATGGGAATTGCAGACAGTCTCAAAAGTCATTAAATGCAATGGGGTTTGTTTACAAATGATATGATGTTCTTTTCAGTAAAGGGCAAATGACAATCACAGTTTACCTCAGGTCCTAGCAACAGATACAAGGGCCTGCGAGGCCTCAGGAAGATTCCTGGCGTAGACAAGGCTTGTATTTCTACACAGTGCTTGAAAGGTTGCTGCTAAGGTCAGCAAAACATAGTGTGTTTACTGTGTTGTAATACTTACAATGTGTCAGTGCTTCTTACATTGGGATTCACCAGTGTCCTCGCCAATTAAAACTTGCAAAATATTTATTCAATAAAGCTTGTGTGTTCATTTTTAAAGGTGTTTCAAAATATGCAATGGGTTAATTACATGGGTCAATGTATTACACTAGTGGCTAACATTTTCTCAGTGAATTATGCAGATTATAAAATAAAAGTTTCTGTGCATATTTTAGAGCAAATATGTCTTTTTGTATGCTTCATGTACTAAATCCTTCAATCGGTTTCAGTTTTAAATAAATAAATCTACAAGTAATGCTTTATAGTAGCTCCAGAAATAGTGTAACGCCCTGGACAGAACAGGCAGCGGCGGCACACACACGAGGCATTTTGCCGCCTGTATTGCTGCAATTGCTTTAATATAGTGTTGGACAGATCAGCGAGGGACGATACCGCTAGTCCCATGGTGACGATGAGCGGTGCTGCTGAAATCGAATCCAGGGCATTTTTTTCTGCCTGCCGCGTGGTAACATTGGTGGATTAACCAATCGCAGCCAAGTGGTGACAGCACGTGCTTGCCAGGAAAAATCATGAATGAAACTGTTGTCTACGGAGGTGTCCAAGCACCCTGAAGTGTTTGATCCCTCCCATATTTTATACATCGCCCCTGATCCTTCCTGTAGCCAATTTGATACCATTATCACTTTTTGCCTTTTTTGTATTATTTCTGTAGTTCACTCCTATTTTTACTAAATAACTGGCTGTAAAATGATATATGTTCAAACACTTTAGTAGTAGGCTACTTGCTGTCAGCAATGTATTGTATGTTTCTTTGCTAAGCTGATTGCTCATTTCATATACCTGCATATAGGTGACAGAAAATCAACTTTGATCAACTAACCAGTGTTTTTATTTCGTAGATTATATGGGGGTGTGACAGAGAGCGAATGAATCTTAATCAATCTCCCTCCCGACCTGTGAAAGCATTGTATAACTGGAGCAGAGTCCCCCGTAATGGATGGTTCAGCAGTTCATTCCAGGGTCAGTCGGAAGCCGGCCATCCAGGAAGAGGGCGGGGCCACGATACCAGAAGTCAGTGCATTAATGCGGTAGGTGATGTGTCAGTCATGGATTGGAGAAGATTGGCCGCGCCAATGAAAGAGGGCATGACGGAGGGTATTTAGGGGAAGTGATCTGTTCCTCCATTATGGTTACGGACTGACCGTGAGGAATAAAGAGAAACCGTGGGTGTTTAGTGTTGTACTGTCTGTCCATCTATTTAACTGTCTTGTTTGTCATTGTAGAAGGCTAAAGATCTGGGAGCTGTCGCTGTCAAGCCAGCATTCAACTCGGACTGCACTGTACCACTGTAAAGTACTAGTTTCACATTCACAACACCACTTGCACCCGGACCACTCACTGTTGGACTAGTGAACGTATAGGTGTCTTAAAGTGTGTGAACCCCGTGGTTTTGCTGACTATACACATTGTTGTGTATAGCCAGTGTTATTATTTAAAAGCCTTAATAAAGCTTCGTTTTCACCATTGAACTGTTGTTGGCCTGTTGTTATTAAGCTCTGCATCACCTCTACACCTATGCACTACTAACCACTTTGCCACAGGGGGGCATTACAGATATGGCCAAAAGTCTATTGAATTAAGAATATTACGTTAACATATTGAATTACATATCACTTTGTAGTTTTCCAAAAATTGAAAAATGTGACCTTTCGAAATCTAACATGAAATACTGTACTACTATTGTAGTTTCCAGTAGACTTTTGCAATATCATTTGGTAGTTTCTTTGATTGCATGATGTTAAATAGAATTTCAAAATTATGTTCATATAGTTTTAGAGTACATAGCCGACGGTGCGGAACTGACAACTACTGTATTGTACTATTCCATTTTTCTACAATATTGTAAGAAAAGTCAGTCACGTAGTGCATACAGCTCATGTGTGCCCGTGTGTGTAGCATTGATTGGGTTAGAGGTTATAACATATGTAAGATATGGGTATAGTTTAATACTGTCCTCACAATCCCCAATTTCACTGTGAATAAATTAATCACTTCACTTCCACTATGAAAGAGGGTTAATAAGCAATGGTGCTTGGTTTTAAAAAAAAGTGGCCCTCGTAATCAGATCAACTCTTTCAGACCCGTATTTATGAGCTGTCTATTTTAAAGAGCACCCACTTTTGAAATCCTTATGTATATGTATGGCTCTTACTGATTGTCTAGTGCAGGGGTCGGAAACCTTTTTATGGAAGAGAGCTAAACTGATGGAAATTTAGAGCAAGTGGTCTGCAAAGAGCCAATCATAAACACACAACTGATATATTTTAAAGTAAAAAAAAAAGAATTTAAATTGATTATTGTACTTACAGTGCTCTTCTTTAATATGACTTCTGCTGCATCGCTTGCTCATTTCTTTGAAGTCCGGTTCATAGCTGGTCAAGTTTAGCTTCATGCAAGCATTCAAGCTTTCTTCTGTTAATCTTCGTGCAATTGTTTTTGATGTGATTCACACATATCGGTGGAGCCAAACATCGTTAAGAGAGCAAAACTGACATTCTGCATTGTACCGTGTGTAAGTGGAAGTTCATTCCAGGTTTGCAGAATGAGGTTATCTGTTCACGCTTCCAATATCTTCAAATCAGTCCATTTGTGCAGTTTTGCTTGTTCTGTGCTGAGCAAGGCTTTCCAGATGAGATGTAAATGCCACAAGCTGTTGCAGAGCTAGATTGTTGCTAGGATCTTCTACCATGCATGAATCTTGAAACATTCGTAACATCTCAAAGTGAGTCAGTCTGGCAGCCTTGATATCTCTGATGAACAGATTCAATTTGGATTCAAATGCACAAGCAGCCTGCTGTGGAGACATGATGGTGCTTCCTCTCTCTTTAAGTTTAACATTAAGTTGATTCAAATGACCTGTAATATCCACAAGATAATAAAACTTGAGAAGCCAGCCACAGTGAAAGTTCAGGATGTGTAACACCTTTCATTTCTAGGAATGTCTTTACATTCAGCAAAGTGATCTAAAACAGCCTTCCCTAACTATAGTGCTCCCTCGCTATAAGGCTCTCGGTTACAACGAACCTCGGATATATCGCTCCTACAACATGTCCTCCAATTCCCTATACTAGTGATTCATTCAATATTTCTACAGTAAATACAGTACCAGTGTTCAAACTATAAACAACTTCTCAGTCTAACTTCCGTTTCTGTCTCTCCCTTTTGATACAGTATCTGAATTGAAGAAAAGCTGCGCTGGCACTTTATAACACAGACATCTTATTCAGCATTCCTTTTATAACTAAATAAATATTAGGCCTATTACATGGTTATCTTTCCTAATGTATTTACTTTTTTGATGCGAGAGGAGCTGCCATCAGTGAAATGCTTTCCTTTGCAAACGATCTCTAAAGATCCTACAAAACTTGCTGAATTTAAACTTCCACCTTTATTTGACCATGCCAGTAGTTTACTTTGTACCGCTTTCATTTTTCTTTGCAGCTCCTCGCAGGCCTTTTTCCACACCTCACCTGGGTATTTCACTGCAAATGCAGCATGTTTTGTTGAGATGTCGATGTAAATTCGATTTTTTGTTTGAAGCCAGTCGTTCACTGCATATGAGACAATGTGGAAATCCTGACTTCTCCACAAAGGCATACATATCAGTCCATTCCAGCTGAACAGAACGATATTCTCATCATTCTTTTTGCCATTTTTAAAATAAAACTAAAGAGCTCTACACGACACTTCGAAACGGGGTTGCAGATTGTGACTTGTGTGTATATTGCTTGTTGACAGACCTCTCGACCAATCAAAACACGATGAAACAGACTCCAAAAAAACAAGCATCAATAAGAGCAGCAGGTAGGTGGATGTAAAATTAAATAAATAAATAAAGCGAGATATCACATCCTGAGTCGGTCATTTGTAGATGTGCAATAACGCTAATAGTACATTTAATTAATTTGTGAATGACTTGACTCAAGCGTCATATTTGGTTACCTGAAGAGCCAGGCATGCGTTTAATAGGAAAAGCACTCCAAAGGTTTAGGTGGTGCTTTCTATTGAACGACCTGCAAGCCGACAGCGCTTCCTAACAGTAGCGAGTCAAGCTGCTCGCTGCCTCACTGGAGGTCC
This sequence comes from Acipenser oxyrinchus oxyrinchus, assembly GCA_030684275.1. Taxonomy (NCBI): domain Eukaryota; kingdom Metazoa; phylum Chordata; class Actinopteri; order Acipenseriformes; family Acipenseridae; genus Acipenser; species Acipenser oxyrinchus. Next base: position 27,376,289 of record CM060249.1, on the reverse strand, counting down.
AAAATGGCTGACCTGCATTATCAGTGCGATGGTTGCAAATGGATTTTTGGTTGGGTAAATAGAGACTATGGGGTCTATTTAGAATATCTTAAAAGGAGGGGGAATGAAACCTGCATAAATGTCCTTTGTTTATAAACTATGATAATAAAAGTAACAGACAAACTAACGTTAATAAACTAACTGTCAAACTAAATTAACACAGCACCCCAACATACGTTAAAAAATGCAGCAGCAACTCTAGATTAATTACGAATACCTGTACAGGAGCAATATTCAAGACATGTACAAAATTATTTAACAGGATGGTGAAGCAACTCACCAGAATGGGAAACATCAAATTTCTCAGCTACTTGTGTCTGATTCAGGTTTTTTACGAGCTTGAGCAATTTCCAACTTTTTGTAGCAAGAGAAACAACGGCAGGTTTTGCCGTTTGTTTACGTGCCATTTTGTAGCGATGAGCTGCACTCGTGGAAATCACAATACAAAACGAGGCAATGATATGACGGCGGTTCTGGAAAGATTTAATAAACCAATCAGTGTGTCTCAAGACACTCTCGCGATGACAAGTCACATTTGAAAAGATTGAATAAACCATTTGAATTTAAGTTTGATGATGATAAGTTATCAGGTTACAGGTTAATAGTACTGTATCAGGTGTTCTTTTAAGCAAAGTTCCTGTTCCTTCAGGTAGAGCATTTACAATGGGAAAAATCCATTTCACCACAAGGGTGTTTTCTTAGGCAGTGTTTTAAAACTATGCTTATATTATTCAAATCCCTACTGCCACTAGCCAGCCCACCACATACACATGCATTTCTAACCCACAAACACCCCCTCGTCTTGCAGTCTGTCTGCCACCTTTTGCCCTTGTAAAGGTTGTTTGTATAAGATTTCAGTTGAAATCAGGTCAGACATGGCATGTTAAGATACTGGGCGATGCAAATGATGTGTAATACCATCTGATTCATAAAGATGCATAAAGGACCATCTGAATTTTATATTTGATTGAATGCCAAAGCCCTGGTCTTGCTTGCACTAATCTCCCTTATCAAGTGCTTTTGACACTGACCTGCAATTTGTTATTCAACTGTTACATGCAGCTCTGATTTCATCACTTATTTATTTTTCTTGAAAGTGGGTCATGTTATACAATTATCAGGTCACTATGTGCACCACCTGCATAAATGGTTTGAAACATATGTGACTAGTTTTTCAAAATTAAATTAAGATTATGCAACAATTTTTTTTTTTTTTTTCACATTTGTTAGAAGCTGGATTAGTTTGTTTCCTTAATAAAGTACTATAGCAATCTTGAAAAATAAATCACCTACTGGGTCAATAAATTAACCAAGGCACACAGCTCAAGAAAATGAGCACTTTAACAACAATTCCCAGTGCAATGTTGCTATCTAGAGACAGAGGTATCTAGAGATAGCAACACAAAGAAAATTGAAGGCTACTGAGAACAACGGTCTGAGGGAGTTTATCTTAATACATAGACTTGCACACTCAGTCACAGTGACTCTCTCTCACACACACACACACACACACACACACACACACACAAACAGCAACCAAACTCTCACACAGCCCACAGACAAAACTGGGAAACACATACAGAATGAGGGAAACAAATGCATTCAAACTATTTACAAGAAAAAGCACAAGGCGGTCTTCGGGCTATTCTCCCTGCAAAATGTTAAATATATTAATTGGTTGATTTCTTTGTATATATCAAAGTGTGTTAGCAGCGGTGATGCAGCAGTCAAAAAACAGTGCACACCACAAATACAGAGGGTCCTCATAATCACCTAAAAATTGACCAGTAACTGAAAGGTTTGTATATTTGTGGATTGCAATTCAAAATGTCTGTAAGAGGCTAGGAGTGGATGATAGAAGTTTGGAGCAAAATAAATGCAATCAAGGTTATGTGACAGACGCAATCAGAGTCAAAATTTGTTAAAAAACGTTGAAGTTTAAAAATAATTTTGCATGAAACAAATGTGAGCCGTTATAATGAAGCTAGCAGTAATTACAGTATTTTGTTAGTGTGCATATATTATTTTGGACCTTAACAGCTCCCGTAGCTAGAGAGAAGAGAGAGAATGCTGGGAGTAAAAGGAGGAGTTGGGGGGTTGTGCGGGAGACGTGGTAGAGAGCAGATCAATCCCGACTGCATCCCGTTACTTTTATTATTTTCTAACTGTAGTCGTAACACAGTTTCTATATTGTCTGCTGGCCAACTACATTGTGTGTTTCCACTATTGCTGAGGCTGTATATCGGAGTCGCTGTTTAATAAAACCCTGACAGAGACTGTAAGCGAGATCAAGCGCCTGGCCTGTTTCATTTGTCCACGCTACGGATCCCCGGGAACCGAAGGTAACCCACGGCCTTACACAAACATTAATATATTGGGTTTTATGTCTGGCAAAATCAATTTCAGATAATAATTCCATAATTACCTTCACAAGAAATACATCCTTTAAACACCAAAATATATAGTTACTGACTATTGCTTGATACCAGATTCCAAAATTATTTGGTGTGTTTGCTATCTGACCCATACATACACATTGAGGAGAAAAGGTAGCAGACAAAACTCCAACCACAACTGCTTAAGATTAGACAAACTGAACTACTTTTAACTCAAAAACACCTTTAAACTACTTTGTGTCTGCCTGCTGACATTAATTGGCATAATTATATTCACCTTAATTTACCTGTACTCTGACCTCATTGAGTTAACCATATGCAGCTGTTGAATGATCTCTCTCTCTCTCTCTCTCTCTCTCTCTCTCTCTCTCTCTCTCTCTGTTTAAAGTTATAGCCATGCAACAGACTGGTTGCAGTTTATGTTAAAACGTTTGCAGTTTTCTATGCTTTTTTGTGTGAAATTATTATTCTTGAAGTCTGTCTCTAATTAGGTGCAAACTAGTATGTGTAGAACGCTTGTTTAAATAAGCAGTTTGTTTACTTTATTTGCAAAGTTAATTAAAACCAACAGTGATTTTAGAATTTAATTTAGAAGAATGAATGGAACACACAACTTTAAACCAATCTAGTGCAGAATGAATGCTTGCAGTATTAACCTTGATAAAATATTTGACGGGTTACTCCAGAAGTAGTGTCTAACACTTCACTTACACAACAGCTTATTAAATCACAGTAAAGCCTGTGTCATGATCATTTCTTAGTACTTCCAAACATACTTTGTGGGTCTATTCAGTTGAGCTGAACTAAATTCCAATTCCCTTGATTGTTAGTATAGGTTCATTTTGATCCTCAGATCTGCATAGAGTTCAGTGCTGCAGTTTATTCCAGATAAAATTGTTTAGATTCAGAAAACATCCGTTCAAGATAACATGTTGATAATGGATCCCAAATAAAAGCCAAAAGGATGAATTTGACATTAAACCAGCATGCCACTGAATGACTGTTTAATGAATGAGTTTAGTCATTGGTTTGCAGTTTTTCACAGGGCCTTATGCAATCCTGGAATTTCACAAATTAAAAAGATGGTACCAGGATCATGTTTGTGCTAGGAATGCAAGTGTAAGAGTTTGGGGCAGGGGTACACAACAGGAACCAATTTTCTTAACAATATAAGAGTCTGTTCAAATGGTCAATGGCAAATCTAAATATCAGCATAATATAATAGGGCCATTTGTGCACGAAGGTTTGAAAACCGTTATCCTTAACAATGCATGTGGGCCTATATTTGTGAGTGATGGCCCATTTACACTCAGGGAACTGCATAATAAACAGTAATGGGTACATTTCACGGGTGAAATCTGTGAAAACCGTGAAAAAAATACAGCCTTAAGTATGAGTGCTTACAATAGGAGTAGTTTGGACAAAAAGTTACATGTCAGTTGAGAAAGGCATTGCAAGTTATATCTGAGTATAGGGTACTATAGATAAGCCACATACAGTATCGCTGAACCAAGGTATCAATGGATGATTTTCGGAGGTGTTTTATGTTGGGACTGCCTGTTTCTGGATCTGTTCAGAAACATTGACATAATGTCATTCTGACACTTGGAATGGCTATTGAACTGTGACAGAGAGCAAATGAATCTGTCAATAATCTCCCTCCCGACCTGTGAGAGCACGGTATAACAGGAACAGTGTTCCCCGGACTGGATGTTTTGGCAGTTTATTCCAGGGTCAGTCGGAAGTCGGCCATCCAAAAAGGGGGCAAAGCCACAATACTAGAAGTCAGTGCCTTACTGCGGTAGGCGATGTGTCAGTCATGAATTGGAGGAGACGTGATTGCACTCGCTACCGAAGGGGCGGGACTTAAGGTATATCGGGATGTGGCAAAGCAATCTGTTCCTTGTGTTATGGTTACGCAAAGACCTACGAGGAAAAACCTGTGTACTAACCGTGAGTGTTTTGTTTGTTTTGTCCTGTCTAGTAACTGTTGTATTTGTCATTGTTACATGGCTAAACTATCTGGGAGCTGCTGCTAAGGGGCCAGTTTCCAAACCTGGACTTCACATCACTACTGTGCACATTACTTGTATTTCACCACCTACACTAAGAGCACTCACGGTGGACTTGTGACCATGTTGTGTTTGTGTGTGTATTATACACTGTGTCGTATTATTTCGGGACTGAACCCATTGTTTTGCATGGAGCGATACCCATTGTTGTGTAGAGCCCGTGCTTATTATTTAAGTGTTGCCGGCATGTAACCCAGCCAAATAAAGAGCTGTTTTACCGTGAACTGTCTTGTGTCTGTTTATCCTGAGCGCCGCAAACCACTTTGCCACATGCACTCTCTTGTATTTATTTATTTATTTAAATATGAATCCAGGCTGAACAACTGAGATGTCACATCCCATTTACAGTGTTGTACCTAGATTTGACATCATGTTTTGGCTTTCTGTTTTATAGGTTTGTCAGCAGTGGTGACATTCAGCAGACACCCTCCAAACAGATACACTTGAAGGACTGTATAGGGATGTTCCTATCTATTAAACTGTGCTTTTCAAGCATTACAAAGCGCTACTCAGTCTAAACTCCTGCAAATCTAAATACCAGTGTCATTTAAACTGATCAGTAGTGGTTGTAATTTATCATTGTACAATACATCTAGATAATTCAATTTTAGATTTACAAGCACCTTTGCTTTTCATACACCCTCTTGTGTACTTTACTTTAGTCAGCATCCCCCATAAGTATTGATGCACTCTATGCATAAAATATAATACATGTTGTTATACATAAATACATTAAACCCCCCACTGTTTATCTTTGATGGTGCCTGTGATGAAAATAATGTATTCCGTACTATTCTTCAAATGTTTTTATTATTATTATTTAAATAGAGAAAATGCCTGACATTATTACAGGAAACTGTGCAGAATCGTCATTGACAGGCAAGGGTTAAGACTGCACTGCATGTCTTGGATTGGTCTCCCATTTTTATTCTCAAGGTCCACTGAAAAAGCAAATGAGATTTCACAAGAGGTCAGCTGAGGTGCCTCTTTGCTGGAGTAGAATTATACACTTATTGTGTCTTTATAACAAACGATGGTCTTAGAAATAATTATGGCTTCAAAGCACTGGGTTCAAGCTGATTTCGCAAAGCTTGTCAAGCAATCCAGTCTTGCAGTAAAGTATTGGAAATGTTTTTGCTAACGTGAATGGTGCGTGCATGTATGAATATGTTCCTGTTTCTAATGTTCAGTTCTTATATAGGGAAATCTAAAAGGCTAAAACATGGTCTATTTGTAATAACAGTAGAACTAAATTGTGTACATTGTTCAAAAGCTGAAGTAGATGTACAATAACTGATGTAAAATACCTGATAAATTACAGGCCAAATTGTCTAATGTCCACTGACGACTTGGTTGGAGACCATCAACCTCATATGGCTTAAGTCATACAAAGGTGAAAAGTATGTCAGACTACTTAATTGAGATTTAAATATCAGAGAATCACACAACCCCTAGAACAGAGAAAACCTAAAGTGCAGCACCCGTCGCTTGATCCTTTAAAGGTCGTTAGATTTTATCAACACAATGGCTGAAAATAAGGTTCAAGATTTAAATAACAGGTTGATTACATAATGTGATAAATAGAAAGTCAAGGTGTCCGTTCCTGTATCAGCACAGCTCAGACTCGTATTCAACCACCGTGCATAAAAATTCTATCACAAGACACCACAAAGCAGTCATCCTGGCACCAGCTCCCTCACACACCTTTGACTGCAGTGAAGTGCAGTTGTTTTGTGGTGAGTGGTGCCATCAGGGTGCTGGAGGTATCTTGAGGGATTTTAATTCAGTCAGTCATAAATATTTCATGCACTATGCATTTACGGCATAGTGGATGGGGGAAATCTGTGTTTACTTTTAATTCTTTTTATAGGGTTTTTGGTTTGTGGCCAGTGATTGGTTGCCAGTATCAAGTGTTAGTGTGTCACATGTGTGTCAAGATTGCCTTAATTAAAACAATAGCTCTCTCATGGGGGGAAAGAAGTCTGTAAACACACCTACTTATTGACAGCTGTCAATAATGTAGACATACTACTTCTCAAGCCTGTCAAAGGTCTTATCCTTGATGCCCCCTGACTTTTGTTTCTTTTCTTGAAAGGTGATTAATTGATTGCCTCTAGTCCGTTTTTTTCTTTTTGAAAAATCAAGAAGGATTTGGTCTTAATCAAGTAACCTGTAACCCAGTACAGTATTTCACATAATGATCTAAACCCTGTCATCAAGCAGCTTAATTAGCACAGCACTGTATTCTACCTTTATTTGTTAGAGGTTACTTATAGCACTGAATGCTATTTTTATGCTCTGGAGTTGAAACAGTCTCAATAAAATAATAATAAAACAGAAAGTAACAGTAATCTTTCATTTTGTCATTGTTGACCCAAAGTGGGATCCATTGTTTGGCAGTCGTCTTGGCTTCCTTTTTTCTTAATGGGTTTAGGGAGATTTTAAATGTGATTGAAGGGGACTGTCCTTGACGTTGATCCCCTCTAATAAATACTAACTTGTCACCTGACATAGCTCTCCGATATTTGCTCTTGGCCCTGTACATAGTTTGTGGTTTTTACCTGTCTTACTGTTTAGGTGATCACTGATAAGTCTGTTAAATTATTACTTATATATAATTTTAATATTTTCATCATGCCATGTGTAGCTCTTAAGTAAGACTCTAGCACTAGTTTTCACTTTATACCTTTTTCCAGTTAAAAAAATGTTGCTTTTGAAACACTAACCATATTTTGGGCTGTGACTTAGGGAGAAAGCTACATTTAGCTAACAGCTCTGTTTTTTAAGATTGCCGCTAAGAATCGGTGCTGTGACGTCAGAAGAGGCACTTGTTCGGTTACAACTGTAACATTGGGTACTCCCATTGTTTGGGTGAGTTATGGAATCGTAAACCACACATTTCACATAATATATAAAAATTACCATTTGAGAATGATTTATCACTTGAAAACAATCATCATTCAGCCATGTTGACAGTAAATTGTGCATGTACATGGACATGTACTTTACTATATTAGGACCATTCAGTGATTCACTGCCTTCAATATTTCATGTTTTAAATATATGTATGATACTGAAATAATGAGGGAGCATAGTATTTTCAATTTACACTACTAAATTACTAATTACTGTCATTTTTCTCAACATGATGTGTGCTTTTCAAACCTTGAAATATGCTTCCAAAAAATACCTCTGAAATGTTTTTCTGTTTATTTGTTAATATCAATAACAAAATATGAGCATAAAATCTACACAGTATAACCATAATGCTACTACTTTGAATGTCAGGTTCTTACAAAGGTCAAAAACATGCTAACTGAATAAATAGTCAATAATACACAATGGACACAGACACACAATATAAGACCTTTTGTGGACTAAATGTTGTGGTTGTTTCTGTTGCGACATACAATAAATGATTGCTTCTAAGAAACAAATTGCGAGAAAACATTACAGAAAATTGGAAACTGTGAGGAATGATGAGTGATGTAAGCTGAAGGAGGATGTGTGTGCCAAATATCAGCAGAAGACAACATTATTTCAACATTGGGAGTCCGTGGTGCAGAGGATGTTATGCACCAATGGATGTTAAACAGAAACAGACAGTGTTTTTTATGGTTTTTATTAATTTCAGTATTTGTTGCCTTTTTTTGTCAGAACATAAGCACTGGCTGAGCTGCTTGTAAAATTAATTTTTGTGCAGATTTAACCATGTTTTTTTGTGTTACCATATTTACTTGAATTTAAGTCGCACTTTTCTGGCCAAAATAAAAGTCAAATTTGGGGGGAGCAACTTGGATTCGAGGTTTTTAGTTATTGTACCAATTTACATTTGCGCATTATTATTATTATTATTATTATTTATTTCTTAGCAGACGCCCTTATCCAGGGCGACTTACAATCGTAAGCAGCATGTCAATTATTCTGGCGCGCCAACTGTACACAGTACTGCCCACTACAGATATTAAAATGGCTGCACAGCGAACTTCATGAACATTTTTTAATGCCACTTTTAAAAGAAAAGTAATGTTGTTTGCTGAACAAATGAGAAACTGCGGCATCTGAGATGTGTCAGAAGATGGAGATGCAATCGAAAGGCTATGTAATACTATAATATTACCAGTATAGTACTTGTTGAAATGATCAATGCAGGTCTGGCTTCAAAATGAACATTTATTTATATATCTTTCTTTATCTATCTGGAAGAGCACAAGAAACAGGAGCACTAAGGTATGTACTGCTTAATGGCGGATTCTCCATCGCTCTCGGATTCTCTAACTTACTCACTGTTATTATGGTCTGTGCCTGGTTTAACTATGGGAACCCAACTAGTGTAAACTCCAAAGTCCACTCAAACTTAAAATGAACTACACATTTCTGTCTTGCAGTAATTTTGCTTGCGAACGTGACAGAGCCACATTGGCCAAATTAAACAAACGAGGACAATAAAGCAGACTGAAATAAAGTTCAAGGTAATTTACCCTTTCCCAGCTACCATAAACTGCATAAACTGCATTTACTCACTCAGTAGGCTAGTGACTGTGAAGGGTGATAGTAGCGGAATGGTGGTGTATACCCTGATATTGATGTTGTACAGCTATCTGAAATTTGTGAGTAGCCTCTGTGAATTCTCGTGCTTGTATCAGACAGAACCTAATAAGATATTCTACATCTATATATAGTGTGTGATGCACCCAGGTTATAAAGTGGGTAGGTCACAGTAGCACAGCATGTCGGCTCATGTATTTATGTATTTCATCAATAACTTTATAATGAACTAAATCACTGTTATAAGTTTTGGCTGGTGCCATCACACTGATTAATGTGTACTATTCTACAAACTTTTTACAAGGGCAACATGCCCTTTCAGTTTTAGCATGGTGACTTCTGCCCACTGTATCTATGAGAAGGATACATTTAAAAAAAAATAGTCTATATATAAGAATAATGAGGAATGGACTTGATTCTTTGTCATATTTATAAGGTAGATATATGTGTGATGGAATGCAATCAGCAAACTAAACTTTTATCATATATACTTCTCTCAACATTATATTATTCTCATACTATTCTATTGATACATAAGGTATCAATAAAATAGACCCCAAACTAAATATCACCCAAGAAGCAGATTAACTTCATAGCTCATTCATAGCTCAGGTCAGGACCTTTGTTGAACAAACAAAAACTGATAAAAAAACATACAGAAACCGAGCTTGTATGTAAATGAATACTTTATTATTAGTCTGAATGCATGCATAATAAATCAATGCTGTGCACTTAAACATATCTGAAGGTCACGACTACACAACATAAGAGCAAAGATTATTATCCGTGAACAGATTCATGCCTCTTACATTTTTTTGGGGGGGAGGGACTGCATCAGAAACCGGCATTGCAGCCAACTCTCTGTGATAGTATAAATACTTATTTACACAACAGTAATTCAATCCAAACATGAATAAATTCAATCCCTGTTCATTAGCTTGAGTAATTGCCTTGTTAGTCACCGCACTTGTTTATATCCATTCCCGCCTGTAAGTCTTTACTTTTGTAACTTGCTGTCAACTTATTGTTAGTGATGGAAGTGGAAAATTATGTTTATTTTTTTGTATAATAATAATAACAATAATAATAATGGTAGTACTGAGGCGACAGCAGCATCCCCGCATGCCACATTGTGATGCATGTGGTTATTACTCAGATGGTCTGAAAAATGTATAGGGTGGGAGCAAAGGCCCATTACACTGGTCTGAACCCCAAGCATTAATCACAAGTAGGGTTTTGGAAACCATAATCAGAAGACAGTTGGCATGACAGTCCTGCACCATGCTGACAGGGATTCATATATATACCACAACTTGTGTATCGTGGTGGAGGGGAAAAACAAAAATAAACCACTTGCTAAAGGCCTGTCCATTTTTACCAGTATGCCTACAGAAGCCCCCAAGTTCATTCCAACACTCCATGTTGTGACATTCATTTTCATGCTTGGATGAAATATTTTTTATTAGGTTTTTCCATGGAATGGCATATTCATCACAGCCCGAGATGTGCGTTTGTCAAGTTGTCTCATTTCCTGAGACAAAAGTGGAACTGCCTGGATCAAATCTCTTTTTAATGCACATCTATATGATGGCTTTTAATAAATTTTGACAATCTTAAATAAAATATTCAAATGTAAACGCCAATATTAAAGAGTCCCAGCCACAATTTAATTCACATAATAAATGACTTGTATTTTTTCTCCACCAAAGTTGTTGTTATCGTTCTTAACAGGAACGATTCATGCACCATTTATCACAGACTGGCACTTTTAAAAGTTTCCCATTTACATCCCGCTGTGAAAGCGTATAGGTTTAAATATGTAAAACATGAAAAATAATGTATTTGTAGCAGAATCCCAAGTTAATGGTGCTTTGGGAACCAAGATTGATCAAGTGCACTGTTTATATAAGCTTTCTGTTATATTTATTTTCCATATGACATATTTACCACAACTCCACTTATTTGATTATGAATAACCATGAGATGCAAAAGAGCAAATCCATGACTATCTTTTAATTTTACTAATTGCAATCCACATCTTTTGATATTTAATCCACAGCACATTTCATGTTCTTGCAACCTCCCTACTCCTTCACCTCATGAGCAACTGGACCAAATCCCACCCTTCAGTTCCATTAGCTTACATCATTGTACACCATGTTTAAAAATAAATGTCCAGAATTACTTAAGAAATGGTAAGGTAAGGTTGCTGCAGGGCAGGTAACGCCCTTCAATTGTGTGGAGCGTAGGTAAGCTTGTGAAGGTCTGGAGCTTTGCAAACCTCTTTATTCTGCAGGGATTAAAGTAACAGAGGTTTAGTGTGCATAGTGCGTGTAGCCTTCTCTCCCCTGGACCCAGGAACACTGCCCTGACTAGCGGAAAGGCTGCCCCTTTTGTACACCTTAGTTCCGCCTCCTACCCATTTACCTGGGATTGGAACCAGGTGTACATTGTTCCCTTCCACCAGCCTCCTGGCAAGCCGGCTCCTACGGAATATTTACCCTGTAGTTGCCAAAGTTGCCAAAGCCTGCTCCATTTAGAATTGCTTATTCTCAGACACCACCGCTGACATCTCTCAAAACTAGAATAAAGAATGGCCTATTATAAGTGTTTGCTTGTTTTACTGCTTTACCATTGAGTTCACCAAGATGACCCTTTCTGCCTACTGCAAGTTATTTTATAAATCTGTTTTCCATGAAATGAGCAATAGAAATAGAAAGGGAATGGGGGTGTAAATTATAATATCCTGCATGCCAAAAAACAAAGGGTGAGTTATCGGTTTTTTTTCCATCAGAGACAGGAAATGTTGACGGGATTGCATTACAGTGACCAAGTAACTATTCTTACCACAGCTGGGAGGTACGTCCATTTCTTAACCAGAATATCGCAAATGGATTGCTCAAATTATAATTGTGTTTTTTAAAAATGTTTTTCTAACATAGGAAATGCCTGCATCACTCGTCTGTGTCATTTCCTATGTTATTGGGACTTGTTTACCTCCAGATGCTTTTGTTTATGAGAATTATTTTCTGTGTGAATTCCTGACATGCAGATAGCTACATTCATTTGGCATGTTCCTTATTTTTCTCCTTCCTTGCTTGTCTTTTTTTTTTTCAACAACCGTGAGTGTGGCAAAATACAATATTAAACTGTACACTTGGATCTATGCAAAGTAGCTTCAAAATATAGTTTTTTCACCTTTCCCTCACTGATACCTTTTTTTACAATCATTCTGAGTTTGGTTGCTCCAGTATTGAATTGTAAACCTTTTTAACTGTAGTCATCTCTGTGTCATCTCTGAATCTACCTGGAATGTTCTGTGCCTGTAGAATCCAAGTTGCCTGCTCGTTTTGAGTTCCTTCTGTTTCCAATATAAAATCACATGAAGCAATGAAAGCTCTAATCTGCTAGTATATTGTAATCATGTGACGAGGGATCGTGTGATTTCTTTTGAAATCTGAAAGTACTCAAAATGAGCCAGCAATAAGGATTCATTCTAAGTAGTCACCAGTATCCACTTGTACTGGGGTAGTTTTTTCATTATGTATTTGTGAGATGACCAGGACCATATCAACAGTTCTCATTTAGTCACACACCTACACTCCAAACCACACACCACTGGCAGAATATTGCAGTCTGTAAAGGTTATACCCATGGTTTTAGACTGTGTCTTTGACTATGCCACCTAATGAGTCAGCTACAGTACAACAATGGCAAGATCATCTATACAGTACAAAATACATAAGACAGTGCATTAAAATCCATCTTAACAGCGAATGGATAAATACTTGGATCAGACTGTCAGATATATTAATGCTGAAGTGGTGCTCTTGGCCTCGAGAATACATTCAAGTAGATGGTCGTCAAAATAATGTGTTTCTAGTTGTGAGAAATGGGGGATTAATTTAGCAAATCTTTGTAATAAGCTAAAACAGTACACACAAACATATACAATATATGATAAAAGGAATTACATTTTTCATAATTCTAATCAATCACCTGTCCTCAAACTTTTGTTATTAATTTAAACCTGGTAGTACTGGAAAGTACTACCAGCAAGTATACCAGTACTTACTCCCACTGCACCTGAGTGGCAGACTGACACCAATTATACTTATCCTTTGGGGTCTGTTCTTTATCTCTTGTTGAGTCTCAGCATGTTTCCATGGAAACAGCAAACAGGAATACCAAGCCATAGCTCTTTTAAAGGGATATTAAAATTCAGCCTATTTTGGATTTATATTGCTTAGAATTAGCATTTGAACCTGTTAAAAGATAATAAAGTGAAAGAAGAGAGTGAGTCTCTATATATAATTAATTCAGTTTTGAAGCTCCAATGGAAATAGCCTTTCAGCTGGAAGTCATTCAGTAAAGAAAGTGGACCAGCGGTATTTACTTACAGGTCACTGAGGGCCTTATTCCAGTGTAGCGAGTTACCCAAGGTCCACACTGACAAAATGACACAGCAAAAATTACTAACATGATAACATGATTTACCACACTGAAACACAATAGTACTACTCACTAACTGGTCACATAGGGGAGGAACACACTGGCAGAATACAGTAGCATTAACAGATCACTGGGGGTGATTTTATTGGCAGGGATGTACCCACAGGCCATAGCTGACAGTGTGAACAGGTGTGAACAGGATGGCTTGCAGTGGTGACGTCAGACCAGAAACACAGACTCAACACAAGGACTGGCGGGGCAAAACTGAAGCGCAACGGCGCTCAGCTCATTTATTAAATAATAACAAAAACAAAAGATTTAAACAAACACAAAACAAAAGGGCACATTGGCCAAACAAACAGAAAAAAAACAAGTAATCTTTAAACTAGAACGAGTACCTAAAGGTCTTACTTTGGTAGCAATCGTCTTTCTTATACTCACAGTATTGTTTACACTCCTCCTCTTAGCTCTCTCAAACACTCCACCCTGAACAAAGACAACTGCAGGCTTTTATATTCTGGCCGAGGGCTTAAGTAGTTATTAATGATCTTATTACCCCTCGGCCATAGTCTTCACGAGTTTAATAAGGATGCGTGACTGTCAGCTAGTTAAATAATCAGTAGCTGATCAGTCACGCATCCTCACAAGGTTTTGTGTTTTTGATTTATAAAACAATAACAAATAATGGAGGGCCTTATTAATGGTGGCGGCTTTCGTCCGCGCCGCAAACAATAATAATACAAATAATAATAATACAGTGCACATATAGTGTGGAGTAGTGGTTAGGGCTCTGGACTCTTGACCAGAGGGTCGTGGGTTCAATCCCAGGTGGTGGACACTGCTGCTGTACCCTTGAGCTTTATCTAGATTGCTCCAATAAAAACCCAACTGTATAAATGGGTAATTGTATGTAAAAAATAATGTGATATCTTGTAACAATTGTAAGTCGCCCTGGATAAGGGCGTCAGCTAAGAAATAAATAATAATAATAATATATAGGGGTGGGACACTCCGCCACACCCTGGCACTAAATAGTTTGCTGTATTTCTCTCTAAACTGCAGCTATTTGCTTTATTCTACAAAAAAATACTTCCATCTGCAATACCTGACATGCATTTAGATCTGTCCATATTGGGACCTTGTTTACCCCCAAATTCCCAGCACACAAACAGACCTTTTTTAATCCTCATCTTGCTCCTGTTACAGTTTGTTGTAAATTAAGTTAAGGGAATGTAATGCATTTGATTGAGGAATTACATCTATTTTGTAGCTTTCCATTTACAGCCTGCATAGTAGCTTTGTAAGTCTTTTCAAGTGAGATACTGTATATATATATATATATATATATATATATATATATAGTAAACAAGCTGATTCTGGACCAAACCTTTCGAATATACAAGAAGGGGGAGTGGGGGACTGTTACGCATAGGATCAATAATAATAATGACGGCATATTTGTGTATTTATTTATCTTTAATATAAATATCTGTAAGTGTAGTTGCTTTACAATAATACCTCAATACCTGTAATTTGTAATCAATTGGTACACTTCTTAGCCCTTTCAAATACCGTAACTACTAGTGATAAACTGCGGTTCTATTGAGTGTATGGGGAAACAGGGACTGCAGGTGGTGTGGTAGGGTTGGGGGGGAAGGTAGATAATAGCGACCCATCGCTTCTAAATATAGCACTACACCACTGTGTTTATATATATTCTCGTTTCCAGGGACAGCCACCCCTGCCTTTATTTGGCACTCGAGCCGGTAGCTGTTCCTCCTCCTCCTCTTCCTCTGGGAGGGGACAGCTTGAGGCCTCAAAAGCGCTGACGTAGGTGCCCCCTGACCTCGTCCTCTGACCTCGTCCTCCCTTGCTTGCCTCTGGGACCGGCCACTGCTCCACCTCTTTGTTTTCTTTTCTTTCTCTTTCATTTTTTTAAAATCCTGCAGTTCCTGTTCTGTCTTTAGGGGCACTATCCCGCTACTGACACCATATTTGACAGGACAGCGTCACTGGCAAGCTGTGTCCACCAGAAAGGAGATTCAGAGGAAGCTGTAGGTTTGAACGTGTTAATGCACACTTTAATTATAAATAATAATACAAACAAAAGACAGGAAAAACAAATGGCACAAGGGCCAAAACAAAAGGTAATACAAAAATGTAAATAAACAAAAACATGGACACAGACAAAAATACAGCACACAGACCTTCACCTTCACCAACATTTACCTGTGATCACCCTATTTATTCCCACATGTTTTGACAGGGAGAAATTTAACCCACTCCCTGCCAACCCATTATTCCCCACACCAACAAATACACCCGTGCACCGGACACACTGCCACACTTCTGTATTAGGAGGAATGGGTGTATTAGGATATTTAATAGTGAAATAGGTTGTTACTATGTACAGTACACATACTGTACGTGTATGTGTTACCTTACAAAAGTTGATTAGGGTAAATTTGCACAATAATTCTGCCATTTTCCTGTGCTTTTCCCATGGTTATATTATGCATATACCATAGTTTACCCTGGTTTTCCATGTTTTTTAATATGCTTTACCAAACCTCAGTGTTTTACTATGCTTACTGTACATACGTTTTGCCATTTTTTCTTAATTACGCTTTGGCATGCTTTTACTATGACAAACTTTTGTAAGGGCACTTGGCACACAGTTCTGTGATTGTCAGGAGGGAACTACAGTAAAATCTCGTTTTAAAGCCACTTTAGTAAAAAGGCCACCTCACAATTAAGGACACTTTCTTAGAGTCCCGATTTGTTCCTATTGACAGCAATGTAATATTATTTAAAATGTATTCAATGTATCAATCTTCTGTTAAATTATCTTTCTAATAAGACCAATGTGCTGTAAACAACCGACCGTGATGGGTGCATCATGATGTAACTCATTGTAAGGATAGAGAGTTTAGCGAGGATATATGTAGTTTAGTACAGTACATTTAAAATGTGTACCATTTTGCTAATTAATATGACTTTTTCACAAAGCTATAACTCTTAAGTTATTTAAATTCCATTTTTTTTAGTCTGTTAAAGTCTGTTTTAAAGTCTGTTTTCAATCATTTATAAATTCATTAAACCTCATTAAACACTATTATACCCTATCCACACAAGCATCCTATATTAAAACATGATTGTGAATGGCAATCACAATGGCTTCCTGTATTAGCAGACACAATTTAATACTGACCTATTGTCATTGTATTCCTCCATATGTGTAAGGTTATGTATATTATTATTATTATTTGTTTATTTAGCAGACGCCTTTATCCAAGGCGACTTACAGAGACTAGGGTGTGTGAACTATGCATCAGCTGCAGAGTCACTTACAATTACGTCTCACCCGAAAGACAGAGCACAAGGAGGTTAAGTGACTTGCTCAGGGTCACACAATGAGTCAGTGGCTGAGGTGGGATTTGAACCGGGGACCTCCTGGTTACGATCCAGGGTCACAGAACCTTCCTGAATGCAGTTACAGCAGACCCAGGGTCGTTGCAGTATTATTGACTGTAGACTGTTTTTCACAGGTAAAGAAAAGACTTTTGTACTTAACAGTGGTCACCTCTGAAAAAGTATAAGATGTGTGTGAGACTTTAGGATGTTCACAAATGGTTTGTATACATATCTTTGTACATCATGCCATCATGTTTCTGCAATTGTATGTATTACTTCAGTATTAAAGAATTCTGTCTTGATGCATCTTTGGACACCCTTGAAAGGTCAATCCTAATTTGAATATTTGAATATTTGTATATTATTTAAGAATAATTGAATGCAGTGGAAGGTTTAGAAACCTTGGGTTAATCACAATGTGTTAAACATCCTTAGGGTAATTGTGATTTACAGTGCATTTTGTGTTTATGAATTTATGATTTGTAAAAGGCTGATGGCAAAGTGATAACCCCCTTCTAATAGGTCAGCATGGTATTGCACTAAGAGAAAGATTGTGTCTAGACTTAAGGAGACATTCAATCTAAATGGCCAATGTCAACGCTTGTGGGCTTGAAGACATGCTGGGCTAGTTTTTCAAAAATATTTGCATTCATTCCAACAACAGAAATGAAAAAAGTTTGAGCAACATAATACTTTCACAATGGTGTGATGCCTAGGTAAGATTATCCAAATGAGTGATTTAAAAAAAAATAGGAGTTTGTAGTATTCCATTAAAATGCATTGACATTTATTTTCTTTTAGTGGTGAGACTAAAACAGAGATCGAAAAGATCCTAAAATGATTGTGTCTCAATCCAAATGGGTGAAACTTGGCATGTCAGGGTGTTCTAGTCACCAAACAAGCAAACATGTATTTTGTTTTTCAAATGGGCAGTGGTTTTGAGATTAATTAGAATAAACCACACGCATAAAAAAAAAACAATACTTTGGTGAGTCTTTTTTTTTTTTTTAAATGGACATTTTAGAGCAAAATATGCAATCAGATTTGTTTTGTTTAAATCTGTTTTTTAGAACAATGAAATAAATAAATGAATAGTCACTGGATGTTGGTAATCAGATTATTCCAATATGCCCATTATCCCATT
Source organism: Acipenser oxyrinchus oxyrinchus (assembly GCA_030684275.1). Classification (NCBI taxonomy): domain Eukaryota; kingdom Metazoa; phylum Chordata; class Actinopteri; order Acipenseriformes; family Acipenseridae; genus Acipenser; species Acipenser oxyrinchus. The sequence continues at coordinate 27,358,224 of CM060249.1, read as the reverse complement.
GCGGATAACAGCACTTCAGCAGTCCTACACTGGCTAAGTCACTACAAGTAGCCAGCTGAAGCTGAAGTAGCCACTCTAATGGGCCCAGCGTCCAGTGTCAAACTAGGCGGTACAGTATGCTCAGTTTATTTTTGACTTTTCATATTTATCCTGTTTTTTCTGTTAAAATTACACAACTATCCAATAATATACAATATTCTCAAACGTTCAGTCCATTTCTGCATTCTAAACAGTGAGCTACTCAAACAAGTACACCGCCCACTCGATATATCGCGGGTGTCGTGGTCCAATACAAATCCGCTATATATCGAGGGCCACAATATAGCGAGAGACCAATAGAAAAACAAATAGGCTAATAACAAATACTGTACAACCACTCCCTCGTTTTATCGTGGGCATCAGGATCCAATATAAATCCTCTACGCAACATGCTTTTTCTCATTTTTCTTATAAAAAGCACCATACCATTTTAATTCATACTGCCGAGGGGAATTGCTTCTCATCAACTTAAGTCTCCAATTAATTTCATGAGTCTTCCTCTCCTTTCTCAAATGCACAAACTGCTGCATTGAAAGAATCCATTCCCAACATAGGAGGCTTGTTGCTAGGGAGCTGACATCACTGTCCTGTGACGTTTGCTAGTGCATTGCTTAAAAAAACGCTTCAGCAAGCAGATATTTAATTTGCTTTGTGTTATTGTGCAATGCGTATGTATATGAAAGCTTATGGGACTTTATTTTTCCTGAGTTAGGCTTTTTAACAAGAATAAAACAGTCCTCCTAGGTGACTTAGTGCATTTTGTAAAAAGAAAGCTTATACAAGTGTATTAATAGTCATGTATATGGGTGATATATTGATATACAGAAGTGCAACATGGGGCATTCCTTGTTCTATTATCTTTGACTGTACTGGTATTTTAGGGATGGAACTATCATCATCATGAACAATATAGTATTTCAATTGGATGTTTTTTAGCATGGCAGTGTATTACTGTACCATTTTGATAGCTAGCACAGCTATACAAAAACGTGTAAACTCTGTGGTTAGTGACACTTTTATAGAGCTTGAAATGTTAGCATGCCTTCCTGAAATAAGTCTTGCTCAACAAGAATTAAAAAGACACAATAGGACTTCTAAACGATCTAAATTAAATAAACATTACTCCACTGTTTGGTCACTTTCCACTTCTGATGACGCCATCCGAGGAAAATTTTAGTACAAGTATTCATACGAGTTTGGTTTCCAAGTATGAGTATGAGTAATGGGTTCTCTGCGCACCACTACCTTCAGCTATTTAGCTGTGCTTTTCTAAAAAAAAAAAACAAGAATGAAAAATACTTTATAGGTCTTTTCAGACAGTGGGGAAAAAAGGTTACCTACAATAACTATGCTTACAAACTGTGGCATAATGGGTGAAGCAAAACAGGGCTTGTTCACCAATGTGCTTAGAGTTGCACTGTGAATTTGTTTTTAGGCTTTTAGCAAAATTTGGAGGCTTTTAGCAAAATTTCTTCAGGTTACTACTATTAAGGTAAGATTTTAAAATACACTGAAAATGCAGTTAAAGCAGCTTCTAAGAACTGGTGCCATCAATTTTCTATAACTTACACCAACCAGAGAAGGACAGATACAACCCTAATAGAAACAACTGTACACACCGAGGGCTTATTAAATATATAACAGAGGTCTGATTTGAATCAAGTACCATTAGTTAGCCACTAAATATTTACCAGGTAAAACAATAATCTGACATTAATGTGACGAATGTTTGATATGGTACTGTGGAGAAGACTCACATATGAATTATAAATCAAATGATTCTCATTAATGTTGTAATTCAGAACCTTATTTGGGAATTCTGTTGTTAAACATAGAAATACACCAAGAGAAAATCTGTAGAAACAGCTGACATTTTTTGCTATTGTCCAAATGTGCTTTTAAAAAAAGAAGAGTTTAAGTGACTATTTTTTTCATTTTTATGTTTTATTTGTGGGAGATCTGTTACATATTTTAAATTTGAGAGTGTTTTTAGAACATAAAGTAGACTTTGCAGTGATGTTGAAAAAGTGCTCCGAGGCTCAGGCTGCCATGTTTACATGTTTTTTGAATGTGTAAACCACCTGCTGTAAACCGAATAGCAAAGTTTAAATGATAGGCAGAGCCTTCAAAAGTAAACATTTAAGTAAATTAAGACATGTAATTAGTTGTAAGCAATGCTTTACAAAATAGTCTTCCAAGAAACCAGTTAGTTGAACAAAAACAAAAACTAGGCCACTTAAGGAAAAGTTATTTGTACATGTGCTTCTGTGGTGAAGTATAGCGGATTCAGAAAATCACTTCAATACAATACTAATTTCAATACAACACAATATTAAGAACATAGCAACTGACACATTTACTTTCTTCAATACTTTCACACTGCAAACATTGTATTTTAGCGTCTCCTGTCCCAATTATAGAGGAAATGTAAATAATGAATTTAGAATGTTTTAAAACAGCTGCATCCTAAAAAAAAACAAGCAAGGCGATCTATTAATGCACATTCCACACACGTGTCTCAGAATATTAATTTGTCATGAAATGCTGAGGCAGTCCAGCTCGCAGCTCCTTGCATGACACTCACACAGTCACATTGGCACTTGCACACCAAGTATGTAAAGAAAAATATAGCAACTTTTTGCACAAAACAATTATAGATTTTCAAAGCAATTATCAGCAGTAAACTATACAAGATGTTCCCACTTTTATGGAGGTCAGCCTTATTTACTGCAACTGTGAACTGGCAGTTTGAACAAATTATATGCAACAGCTACCAGCACAGATGCCACGTAGCTGATCAGGATTATTGAATTAAATGCTTAATGTGTCTTGAAGAAAGGTTTTCATTAACAAGATAACATTCAAAACCGCAAAAAGCAGCATTTTCACCTGGGCATATAAACCCTTCTAATAGATTAATCATTGAAATTAGTCAGGACTGTTTTCTCCACAGCAAAGTTGCAAAGTAGCCAACAGACATGACGGTATTTATGAATATTCCCACCTGAATTGAACTGCATCTTGTTTTCATTAATGTACCACTGGTGGGCTATGATGCATGCGGTTGTGTTGAGGGACTAGGAAGTGAAATGATAATATCAAAGTGCGATTTGAAGTAAACAGTCTTATCATGTTAGAGGAAAATTGAACTGATTTGTGGGGAAAATAAACACACTGTAAACAGATTATAAAAAGAGGGATCAATAATTGAATAAGGGAATGCTATCTAAAAGAAAATGTTGTTCATATGAACTATGAAGTTAGAAAGTCAAATAAAAATATAGTTGTCTTATATTCCTCCTGGTGATGTATGAATTTGTCAGTTGTGGAGGGTTAATTGGCTATTCAAAACAGAGGCATCAGACACCTTCCGGAAGTCTGGTAAAAAAAATAAATAAAATGTTAAGCCCAGTCCCAGTGAGGCACCATTGCAGTCAGTGGCAGTGTACATATCATCAATAACTACAGCTATAAGAAAATAAATGAAATAGACAAGTTCAGCTAAAGTTCTACATTTCTTGTAGTTTTACCCAAACAAGGAGGTGTAGTTAATATTGTTAATAAGTCCTTCAGTTTAACTTTGCTGGTTAAAATAGGAACAAAGCAATTAAAAAAAAAAAATTCTTTATTCTCTCATCAACAGATACCACAGTGGCACCTTCTGATCAAAATTTACCGTGCTGCTGTATCTGTAATATGGATGCTACATAATACAAATGTGTAACTTACCACCCTGTCTTACTCAAGCTGAAAAGGTGTCAAGAGTACCAAACCTTCACACAAAAAAGTGCATTACATTTCATAACCTCATTCAACCATTAAACAAAAAAAAGCATGCTGATAAAATAAGTGTGTCTCCCTTTTGACAAGGCAGAGGTAGTTAAACTACCCACATTTCATTTACTTTCAAGACCACTCTTCAGATTTGCACACTTCAACCTTCAAAGGTCAGTCACCTGCATGTTCACACCAGAGCAGGCACCAGTGGTAAGCCACACCTGGCATATGCATGTGTACCTGGGTTCCCCCTCCTCTCTCCTCCCTAGGTATTACAGGTCGACATGAAAGAGTTACAACGTATGTGTGAGCCTGCATGTAGGTGGGATGAGTGTGTGTGTGTGTGTGTGTGTGTGTTTGTAATGGGAGTCACTTCAACCACTCTGTGTATCTGTAGTTTGGAAGTAGTCTTTATTTTTCACACTTTCTTGTTTGCGACCTTCTTTATCATCTGGATTCTTGTCAACATGCAATGAGGTTTGTTTACAGTATCAAGCATGGAAAAACTGACTTCCTGACACAGCGCTCTGCAAGTCTAAGGTCAAACCACTTGCAGGTGAATAAACATTCCACCAATTATGCTGAAAACTTCTGGGTGCATACAACTCTGTTTATTTACACTGAGAAGAATGACAGTTAGCCTGGCAACGAGTTTAATTGGTTTGGCGTAATAAAGTTATTTTCTTTTATTATTTTAATTTTTTTAAACATTGTATTATAAGTGAAACATGTTTACCTGACTTCAGGATTATATTTTGTGTAGGTTTTAATGGTTTAAATAATACTGTAAATACATTTGGTATGTACAGCTTTAGTTGATCTGTTTAAGTGAAAAGGGGACATTGTGTATGTACTGTACGTATGGTGTTTTTAAAATCCTTTTAACTTTATATGCTTGTGCTGTTGAAGTGGGAGCATCTAATAAGTATAATTTCTGTCTGTCTAGACCTAACATTTATAATTTTTTCTGTGTGAAAAGGGTTCATTTTTATACATAGCATATAAGTACCCTTCTGATGAGATGAGAGCCTTGTCCTTAACTGACATACATTTTCAACAAAGCAAGTAACACAGACACAATAAATTACATGTGTGGCATGGCAGTCTTCCTTTATGGCAGTCTGTACTCAGTGAAATCTGGCAACAATTGCATTGCTTAAAGACTGTATTCTTGGATTGCTATGGCATGATTTCTATGTTAAGCCAAAACTGCAATTTGAAGAGTAGACGTGTTCACTTGAGAATGCATATTGACAAAAAGAGGAATAAAAAATAGAGAAAAAGGCAATTTGTTAGGAGAAAGGAAGAATTGCATTTAGCTCTAGTATATAGCTTCTCTTTAAACACAGTGTAGTACTGTATGCCTTAACTACATAGATTTAGAAAGGCAAAAACGCTGTCTATTCAGTTTTATGGAACAAATAAATCTAAAAGAAAATAAACCAGAGGTCAGCTGGAATACATTCATACTGTATATACAGTACTCATTACAGGAACTGGCTTTGATGGATATTACTGTGTTGTGCCACCTAACAAGTAATATTACTGCCATCAAGCTAATGTCTGTGGAACAGCATCCTCTGTACATGTCTGTTCTTTAAAGGTTCAAAACCAGGTGCAAATAAAATAGGAAATTATTTATCAGCCACTAGAGAGGGAGCAAGCCTCGTTTGAGTTTTTTTTTTGTTGCCCAGTAGTTGACCAATTCAGCCGAGCAGTCCTGTTCATCATGTGGTTTCTCATGTGATGCCGGTGCTCTGCAGAGCGTCCGAGGAAAAGCTTTGTGGCTCTGAATCTATATCCAGCTGTACACAGAGCTAAAACAAAAGACAAAAAATACGGGGATTGAGAGAAGGGAACCGCAAATCAGGCGGCGACTGCTTTTTAACCTCATTTCACTACTGTTTTTTTTATATTTGTTTCCATAATGCTGCTGGCAAAAGAAGCTGCTTTTACCTGCCGGTGTCTCTGAAATTGAAGACAATAGAGCCAGCATTGCTTTCATATGTTTTTTTTTTTTTTTTTTACCTGGGCTACTGATGTTGCTGCTCCACTAAATCCATTTTTGATGTCTCTCCTGATTATAATAGTCCACAGAGTGTCGATAAGCGAGTGTGATGCTGTTGTCGTCCATTGTGTCGACGGAGAGGAAGGAAGGAGGACAAAAAAATTGGCAAACAGCAGGATAATCATGCAGCAAGAGAAACACGAATAAGATGAAAATAAACCAAACTCAGCCTTCTCAGCTCCTGAGGATTATATTTGGGGGGAGGGGAGAAAAGGGGCATAACAACAACAAGAAAACCACAGTGATGCAATGGGGTTCGCTTTTGTCAGAGATGGATAGACGAGCAGTCTTGATATATCCCCCTGTCAAGGCAAAGCCACAAGAAAAAAAAAATGTTGTGTTGCTTGATTGCCCGATCCAATGTATCCTCCTTTTCCCCCTCAGACGGCAGCATCATTTACAAACAATGTGAGGACAGACTTTAATAAGCCATTCTCTGTATTTGGAGGACCTGTCGTTTGTAAGGACCTACAAGGGCAGATGATTGCACAGGGGTCTCTTGGGAATTCAGCTTGACATGAAGGCGTTCTGTGTACATATACGTGCCCACGTATATTTACACCTCTATATAAATATTCTGATGATTTGCACAGGAAATTTGTCACGTCACCGGGTCCCCAGATCTGATTGCAGCGTTATGTTTTCAGCAACATCCCTCTCTACACCCATTTCCTGAACAAGGAGAGCTTCAGAAACAAGCGCGTTGTGGGATTTCTCTAACCGCAGACTCTCTCTCTCTCTCTCTCTCTCTCTCTCTCTCTCTCTCTCTCTCTCTCTCTCTCTCTCATTTAACTCTTCAGTTGCTGGACGCTAGGGGTTAAAGCGTAGCAGGACCTTCCTCTTTTGACTAGATATATCTGGATTTGTTTACACAGATAAATCAAGATTCTTTAACCATGAAACAAACTGCCATTTTGAAACACTGATACAGCATATTGTTGATACCGTTCCAAGCTTAATATAAGTTCTGAAATGCAACTGCAGTCCCTAGAGGGTTAATTTTGTTTTCAGCTGATTGCATCATTAGTCTGGTTGGGGTCATTAACCCATTATGTTTTCTCACTGCAAAAACACTGTCTGCTTATGCATCTGTAACGGTTTGTCTTTGGTAGGATAAACATTCTTCCTGGTGTATTTTGCAGAGTGAGTCAGTCAGCCATTGGCTTGAGCTCACTACAGAAATAAATGTTTTACTTTGTGATCCAGTGCCAAGTTAGCAGGATATATTTTTTTTATTTTGATATAGGTGTCACAGAAGTAAAATAAAATGGTCTTTATTGTGAGATGTAACTGAAATACAGCTTAGTATTTCCTAGGAAAAGTTAATGAATTTTTGATCAACATTGAGGTATATACCCCAAAGGAATCATGGACATCTGTTCAGTTATATAGCTATATTTGACATGCGAAAATGTAATACAAGTCCATGTGTTTCCACCCAGTCCTTGTCTGGTGTGGTTTTACAAAATGGAGTGGGGGGGTATATGTGATGAATGGTTTGGCTAAACTCCTGGTTTAAAGGTTTATGCTGAAGCATGTTAACGTTTTATTATACAGCAAATAGGAAGAATGGTGAGGATTTTGTTTTTGTTTATGCAGTGACTGACTTTTATTTAATGTTGACCTTCAAAACTTTAAATAAGCATCTTACTTTGTAATAACTGCTGTCATAACACCAAACTGACCCGATGCTTTTTTTTTGTAACATACTTTAAAGTGTTTTTCATGGCATAGTCTGTAACATAAAATGCCATTTATGGCTTAATATTTAAGATTAGATCTCATAATAGTCAGCACTATTATAGGAAACTCAGTTTATATACAATTTTTTCATGTAGTCAGACATAATAGGGTTAATTCCTTCTATGCCAAACCAGGGTTAAGGACAGACTTGCAGAAAAGCAGGAAGAAGCTGATTGGTTGATGGAATGAACTTCACTTCAACACTGACAATAAACTCAGTTGCTTCACATCATGACCTAAAATGCCTTGTAGCTACTCACATGCTTTTTTTCTGCAAGCACATTAAGCCCACCCACAGTCCAACATCTTTATTTAGACATTAATTGGTATAACTGAAGCACGAGTATGACAGTATGACAGACTACCTGCGAGAAATGCATTAAGTTTTTTTTTTATTTGTTTTGCGACGCGTGAAACCTAAACACTATTTCCTTTGCTTTAATGACTTTAGTTTAGATACTCCTTGTCAATATTACATGTTGTTCGTAACAGGCCTGCTTCTGTTTTATTCTGAGGAAACTACTGACAAAACTTCAATAACTTGGAACCTAATCAGTGGTCTGATTCCCAGGGTAGTACCTGCTGCTACAGTTTGATAGTTTCAGAATTCCTGTCATGTCTCACTGTTCTGAGGAGAGTCTTGCTCTTTTTTTATGTGCAATAACATTAAGATGTTTCCCCAATGTTTCCCCATTCTCACTCATGGACAAGGCACACTGAATACCTTTTTTAATGGGAAATGAATATTACCCTCATTTTCATCTCACAGCTTTTCACTTTAACTTAGCTTGGCAGCCCCCTATCAATCACAGGGAGCCAGTATCATTAGACACTATCTCTAGAGAGGGTTTGGCAGCCTCACGTTGGTTCAGACCTGGCAAAGATCCCAGGTTGCCCTAAGAATTCTGCTGAAGAAATTTCCTAAAAGCTTGGTTGACTTCAAAGATGCCTGTCCGGGCCTTCTTATTCAGCTGAAATCTAGTTGCACAAATGCAACCCGGTGTGTTAGGTTATGTTTATCCAGCTGCTGTCAGACATTCCTGAGAAGTCATCTTATTACCCTAAACCACATATTGAAAAACGAAATCAAAACGAGTGCTCAGCAAAGAACCATGTGTCATCTGTTTTGGTTTTTTTTGTACCGAGGCAAGGGTTGTACTTTGGAGGGGAAAAAAAACGGCTGCAGGGATCTTGTAGATGCTAACATGAATACAGAGGCTATAAATCAGAGCTTCAAAGCTGCACAGACAAGCAGAATGTCAACGGCTTGTAATTAGTAGTTCATGGTTACGTCAGCAACGGTATCCAAAATAGTGTGTGTGATAGGTGCCTGACAATATGAGTGCAAGACATAACCTAATTATCAAACTTGGATTGTCCAAGGGCAACTGGATCAGCAGAGCTGGTACGTTCACAAATCAAATCAGGATGCAAAAAAAAACAAACCATAGAGGCTTCGTTTTATTCTTGATCACACAAGTAGTGAATTAACAAGCCCATACTATATCATTTTTTTACAGTAGGTTACAGTGTTAATCCCTTCAATGAAACTGCATATACTTAAACTCTTCTCCATCTATATTGCCAAAACAACAAAAGCTTTTTTTATATATATAAATCCTTCCTTGAAAACACCCCAAAACTTTGGTAACCCCCACACACATTGTAAAACACCTTGTATATCACCAGTTTGTTAGATAAAGGCATTGTGCATCTATTCACTATATAGATCTCAAATGTACAGTTTTTGAAAACATGTATTTTCATTTTAAAACATGATGCCTCATACTATACCAGGTTCATGAAATCTCTGTTTGCAAGACATGCTTATCGATTATCTTGCACTTCCTGAAATTGTCCCCAACTCTAAGGGCCTTCTTTCCAGTCTGTAACCAACCAGCTACTTCTCTAACGATTGGTGTGCTGTGCAACCAATAAGATGCTTTGACTCAGAAGACACTGCTGGGGTGAAATGACCAAGTAAAGGAGGAGGAGGTCTGTTTATATTGTTGTAGTGTCTGAAAAGTTAAGCATTAAAGAGGGTGAGGAGGAGCATAGAGCTGCATTTCTATGGAACTTATGTCTATATCTGAATAAAACCTTGGAAACGTCTCTGCTTTTGTGAAGGAGTCCAGTCAAAAAACTGGAAGTATCTATTATACAATCAGCTGGCAGCTATGGCCCCCTCCATTTTTGCATATCAAAAGCAGGAGCAGGCATTACGCTGCCACCAAAAAGGGGAATGTTCTTTTGATAAAAAAAAAAAAATATGGTTGTCTAGTCTAGGGACTTTTTTTCTTTCATTATTAAACTAAATAAGTTATTCACAGCTGACCTCAACCCAATGCCATTCTCATTTAAAGTCTAAATTAAGTCACTGGCCATAACCTGACAGACCGGGATGGTGTGTTCTGTATGTCAAACAGGGTGGAAGACATTATTTTGTTTGTATATTCATTCAAACAGCTGGTCATTAATGCAGCGGCCTGTCTAGAGCGTGAACTGCAGGACATGAATGGCCGCTTGATTGATGCTGCCCCCTTGCTGGGGTCTGCAGACGCTTGTCAGTGATGCTGGAGGCGGAATAATGCAGGCTGATTTGACTGCGCTCTAACAGGGTAGTATGTCATTGTGTCACTAGGCAATTGAGGTTATTATGGGGCAGGGCAGACAGACGGGAGGGTAGGGTCAGTAGACCGTAGCATCATTTGAAATGCAGGCCTGACCTACCTCAGGCTCTGCTCACAGACTGGGGAGCTGCAGTGAGTAAGTGAAGGAAGGGGCATTCTGATAGGCTACTGTTGTTGCTAGGGAAATAAGAGTGTTTTTTTTTTGTTTTTTTTACACATTTATACACACTATCTCGCACATAAACATTCACACGCAGTCTTGCACAGGCTCAAAAGATTGAACGATAAAAGCTGGCTAGAATTGAAAAGATTCAGTTCAGCATTTTGCTGATTTATTAATATGCCCTTTTATGCTCTTCCATAGTCAGATTGCAGGAAAGGGGTTTTCTGTCATCTTTGACTTATTGTTAGCATTTCTTACCTGTTAAATTAGTTTGAGTACATTATGCTGCATTCCCTTCCTTTACTGGGTTCAAGCATAGCATCTACAGATAGAAATACAGTATATTCAGTCAGCCTACTTAAAATAACTTGTGGGTAATGTAAATTGTACAGTACCTTAATAATTTGTTCTTAACTTTAAAACGTGATTTCTGTAAATGTTTACAGGAAACATTTACTTAAACAACAAAATAAAATCTGTTTTCATATATACCAGAATCATTTAAGTGCTAGGCAAACATAAATGTGGTATTCTCAGACATGGATGAGAAAATATATACCAAGGTTAGCTGTATTTTGTTTGTTTGTTTGTTTGTTTTGTACTTTACTTGGCTTGTTCCTTCAAAGCATTTCCTGTAAAACAGACTTATCTTCCAGTTGTCCTGAAAAGCAAAAGCTACACTGTACTTGTTAGTCTTTACATGGCTGCATGAGTTTTATTATAGTTGTTCCCAGTAATTGCATGCCGGAAATAAATGTTGCAGTAACCCCTAATCTGAACATTTGATATTTAATGATATTTGCAATCATTCTAAGTGTTTCTGGGTTCTGTCACTGTAATACTGTTTTGGGTTCTGTTGCTTCAATTGTTTTTGTCTATCTCTATAAGCTGGGAGCTTGGGTGCAATGGGTAGATAACATCCAATATTCAATATTTAGGATAACACTTAACATATTAGAAAAATGTTAGCATAATAGCAGTATCAAGAGGTTATGTCATCAGTTTATGTGTACTTCTGAATGCTGTTCCAAGAACAACAAGCAAGCACACAGTTAGGTAACGTCTGGTAAAGACAGCTGCAGTAAATAGAGGAAAATGACTCAATACTGGAATCCCAGACACATCCAGATTGATTGCAAACATCATATGATTATGCGAAATGTAAAAATCAATACAAATTGCTTTTGAAGCTACTATTCTTTTGAATCCAGTGTCATAAAACTTAAGAATATAAATGACATACACAATTGGATGACTAAAATGATACTAGTTCTTTATATATATTTAGAAAACAATTCAGTATCATCAGGCAATCGGGTTAGAGCTCTAGCGGGCATTAATACACAGTAGATGCCCGCTGAAATGTTCTCTCAGCAGAAGGGTACCTGTCAAAAATCATTACATGTTCAAGGTAAGTCTAGATTTTAAAGTGTTTTTTTTTTTTTTTTTTGAAGAACAAAATAAGAAAATGTGTTTTCTAATAGAGATAGTGCCCTCTCGATGAAGGCTCTACCAGACGGTAGAGCCTTCATCGACAGGCATGATCGCTTAAATAATATAATAAAAATGTACCTGCAGTACGTAGTTACAGTGTTCTTAATACACAGGTACCATTATTTTGGAGTTTATCCACATCAGGCTTTAACAGTCTGTCACATTTTAAACACTCTGGGAAACATTAGTTACAATTTTTTTTGACAGCATTATATAAGTATTTAAGTTATATTTTAAATGAAATGTTTCTAATTGTACTTTAATTTCACATAGTGAAACCTCCCCTTTGATGCTACAACCTCTCCTTTGATGTCCACATCTCCTCCGTGGTCAAATCTTCCTTCTACCATCTCGAAACATCTCCAAAGTCCGTCCCTACCTTTCCCTCCCGGATGTGGAGATACTTTGTCATGCATTTGTTGCCTCTCAACTCGTTGTTGACTGCAACTCTCTATATGGTGGTCTGCCAGCACACACATAAACCGACTGCAGATAGTTCAGAATATTGCTGCCAGGATCCTTACCAGATGTAAAAAACGTGATCACATCACCCCACGTCTTGCTCAGCTGCACTGGCTACCTGTAAAGTTCAGGATTATTTTCAAAACTCTCCTGCTCACCTACAATGCCCTTCATCACACAGGTCCCGAGTACCTCCTCAACCTGCTGACCCACTATGTGCCTGCCTGCAAGTTGAGGTCCTCCAACTCTGGCCTTCTTGTTATCCCCAAGCAAAAGTGCACCACACTTGGAGAACGCTCGTTTAGCTTCATGGCTCCGACTCTTTGGAACTCTCTCCCAGCTTTGGTGCGTGATGCTCCCACCTTCGCTCGCTTTATATCAACTCTTGAGGGCTCCCAAGTGGCGCCTCCAGTAAAGGTGATCCACGTGGAGTGCAGGATGTGCTCTATAGTCTGGACGTTGCGAGTTCGAGTCCAGGCTATTCCACAGCCGACCGTGGACGGGAGCTCCCAGGGGGCGGCGCACAATTGGCTGAGCGTCACCCGGGGGGAGGGAGGGTTAGGTCGGCCAGGGTGTCCTCGGCTCACCGCGCACCAGCGACCCCTGTAGTCTGGCCGGGTGCCTGCGGAATTGCCTGTAAGCTGCCCGAGAGCTGCATTGTCCTCCGACGCTGTAGCTCTTGGGTGGCTGCATGGTGAGTCCGCAGTGTGAAAAAAAGCGGTCGGCTGATGGCACACACTTCGGAGGACAGTGTGTGTTCATCTTCACCCTCCCGAGTCAGCGCACATCACAAACTAAAATATACAGAAGAATTAAAAACAAAGCATTAATATCGTACTGTTATCATATACATACGCATTGCACAATAAAACAAGTGGTTTTTTAAGCAGTGTACAAGCAAAAGTCACAGGGCAGTGACGTCGGCTCCCTAGCAATAATGTGTTGTGAATGGATTCTTTTAATGCAGCGGTTTGGGCATTTGAGAAAGGAGAGGAAGATTCATGAAATTAATTGGAGACTTAAGTTGATGAGAAGCAATTCTCCTCGGCAGTATGAATTAAAATGGTGTGCTGCATTTTATACGAAAAATGAGAGAAAGCGTGTTGCATAGAGGATTTATCTTGGACCCTGATGTCCACGATAAAACGAGGGAGTGGTTATACAGTAGCTGTTATTAGCCTATTTGGTTTTCTATGGGTCTCTCGCTATATCGGCCCTCGATATATATAGCAGATTTGTATTGGACCCCGGCACCCGCAATATATCGAGTGGGTGTACTCACAAATACAATGATTGCAAGGGTACAGTTGAATAAGATTTAAATCAGATCAAGTGTTTTCCATATTAAACTAAAGTTTAGTTAATGTCAGGCTTTTTGTTCTCTGAGCCATGCTCGTATTTGATTTTGACCTGAATCTGATGAAATGCCAAAAATTGTTAATTGCCCTCCTCTTGCTGCCTGCAGAAACACAACACGTGCCACATTGGTCTCTTTAGGTCTGTTTAAAAATGCAAGTGGAGGCTCCCAAGTGGCGCATCCAGTAAAAGCACTCGCTAGAGTGCAGGATGCGCTCTATAGAGAAATGTATAGTTTACCTATTTTACAGTGGTAGTTCCCCTACTGCTTAAACCATTAGAATGAACCCCACAAAGCTGATATTTTAAAAGGAAAGTTCATTAAAATTACTACAGTAGGGGCTCCCAGTGGCGATCCAGTAAAGGTGCTCCGCGTGGAGTGCAGGATGTGCCCTGTAGTCTGGACGTCGCGAGTTCGAATCCAGGCTATTCCACAGCCTAAAAATAATTGGGCATTTCAAATTGGGGAGAAAATAATAAAAACTAATTGGCAACGACTAAATTTTTAAAAAAAAAAAAAAGAAAAAAAATGCAAGTGGAATAAATAAAATATTACAAAACTGATATGAAAAGTACATGGTTTCTATCATATCAGAGTCTGACATAACTCCCTTGATCCACATCTGTTGGATGGACTGTCTTAATTTTGTAGCACCTTTAAAAAATGCAATACACTGAACTTTGTGAAATCCCCTGCTTATTTTTCTATGTGGAGAACAAATCCTTTATGTAAGCTCTCAGTGCAGAATGCACACTGCTGATTTAGATTTGTTATAGAAGCTAGACAGACTACCTTTAATGTAAACTGATCACCCTGCAATGGAAACATCTTATTTCCAAAAGAACCTTCTATAAAGCAACTGATCTTCTGTCATCTTAATTTGGTAAATTGTTAAATGATATTTCAAAAGAAGATTGTTAAGCAATTCATATATCCTCTTGTTCATTATGCCCATATTCCCTAGCCTCACAAGCACTGCTTACAGTAGAAGACTAGATGATGTTTTTAATTCATTGTGGCAATTTGTGTTGCTCTTTGAATATCAAATACCTTATTGCTATTTATGCAGGTATGTATGGAATTAAATGTACTTTTATAGATATGTGTTTAAGGGACAATTCTCCTGCATATTTAACATCCCTTCTTGTGTTCAAAACATACAAGAACTGTAGTTTAAGACCAACATGGGAAAAGGTATTCCTCTTCAATTTGGAAGGGTTGCCAGGTTCCTTACAATAGGCACTTAGGCTCCATATCTGAATTATAGTCATAAGCAATTGCTACTTGTTAAATGTTTTGTGCCATCTACAGCTTCCTCTCAATAGGATTCATCTTGATTAAAAAATTTGGAACAAAACAGAAGTCCACTCTATAAGCCGGCATCTATATTGTCGTGGGTTTGGTTGAAGAGAGCAAACAAAATACTGCAATCCAAGTTCTGTATATTCTCACTTAACAAATCTCATATTGGATGGATATTGAGCACCAAAGATATCTGACATCTGTCCAACAAAAAAAACATTCCTCTTGTTATGCCAAGTAACATCACACACAGTAAGCTATTTAAACAAGTAAGTTCTCAATTTAAAATGTTTTTTTCATGGCTAGAGAAGAACAACTCCTTTTAATTGAATCAGAGAGTACATGAGGAAGATACATGGCTGCCTTTGAGTCACTCTCTGGAAATGTTCTCCTGTAATCTTTGTAACATTTTTAATCCGTCCAGAGGAGCTCACGGTGAATTTAATTGAATGATCATGTGGCCTAACGACTTTGTGAATTTAGTGCTAGATGAAAGGAGGGACACTGACACTGGCACCGGTAAGGCACAATGGGTAGTCCCCTGCACACCCCTGCCATACAGTCCTGGGTGTCATCATTTGTTCAGAATTGTTTCATGGTTTTGTGATGTTGACTAATGCCCACTGGTTGCTGCTGTATATGCTGGGAACGTGACCAAAACAAAACTACTATAGCAATTTAAAAAAAAAAAAAAAATTTAGTCGTTGCCAATTATTTTTTATTATTTTCTCCCCAATTTGAAATGGCCAATTATTTTTAAGCTCAGCTCACCGCTACCACCCCTGCGCTGACTTGGGAGGGCAAAGACGAGCACACGCTGTCCTCTGAAGCGTGTGCCGTCAGCCGACCGCTTTTTTTCACACTGCGGACTCACCATGCAGCCACCTAAGATCTACAGCGTCGGAGGACAACGCAGCTCTCGGGCAGCTTACAGGCAAGCCCGCAGGTGCCCAGCCAGACTACAGGGATTGCTGGTGCGCGGTGAGCCGAGGACACCCTGGCCAACCCAGCCCTCCCTCCCTCCCTCCCTCCCGGCGCACGCGGCCAATTGAGCGCCGCCCCTGGAAGATCCCGTCCTCGGTCGGCAAAGGAATAGCCTGTACTCGAACTTGCGACATCCAGACTATAGGGCACATCCTGCACTCCACGCGGAGCACCTTTACTGGATGCGCCACTCGGGAGCCCCCTACTATAGCAATTTTAATGAACTTTCCTTTTAAAATATCAGCTTTGTGGGGTTCATTCTAATGGTTTAAGCAGTAGGGGAACTACCACTGTAAAATAGGTAAACTACATTTCTCCTCTCTTTCTACGTTTAATCAGTGATGTTACATTAAGGGGTCAATAAATGACACCTTTGGGAAAACACCAAATAACAGTTCAGAGTTAATACATAGACATTCAGTCCACTTTTAGTCAAAATAGCGATGAAAGTTGCTGAACATTTTTTTTTTTTACTTTGTAGAAAAAATCTGATTGCAGAGAGGAAAACATTAAGTGTACAGTGTCCAGAATATTGGCTATTCTGTTTGGCTGCCTGATTTTAGAAGCTTGCTGATTTTTCCTTGTGTTTCCCTTTTACAGAGGTAGTTAAACATTCTTGGATGAAGCTCCAGGAGGTAACCTTAGTGTTTTCTCAGCTGGTAGCTATGCAGGGTAATCATGTTAATTCACCAGCTTCTCATTGTTTATAGACTGGCTTCAGTTTCAGACGGAACAAAGAGAAACGGGTGGGCATACCGTTATGTTCTGCAAGGATTATAGACAGTGGCAGAACAGCTAGTCTGTTTTTTTTTTTCAAAAATTTCAGACAGTTTGTTTGGTTACATTTACAATTTGCCACCTGGATCAAACTGGATGTTTCAAGGGTGGAAGCTGAGACCATGTTTCAGCTCTTACAATAGTTTACCTAGACTACACCAGTATGTTATCCGACTTTAGTTAATTAATGTTATAGTCATCTATAACAGGTTTTCTACATTATATGGTCCACTTATCCAGCTGAGGCCCAGGTTCTTCAATAAAAAAGCTTAAGTTCCATAATGAAATAATAGTCAGTTATATATATATATCTTGAGCCACATTCCAGACACAGCTGTTCCAAAAGCTGGCACAATGATTAAATATAGTAGCCGCTGAATTTGTTTGATTTTAGTCAGTGCATATATTGGTCAGGTAAAAAAGAATGATGAACAAGATACAACTGCCATAACGTAACGTAATGTAACAAGGAATTAACACAGCGATGCACCGTTGTTGAAAGCAAGTGTAAAACAATGCACTCAATGCCAGTTTCCACCCTTTTAAATTTGGGAACATATGCTTCCAACATTCTTTCTTTTACTATTTCTGGTTGCGAGAATAAAGCAATTATCTGTCCGATAATTCAAGCCAACCAATGTAAGTTGACAGCAATGAAACTGTGTGTCATTTATTTGCGGCCCATATCTGGACCAGGTTGGCCAGTTGGGAGCACCTGGTCTATAGTATACAATAGGGACTGATACACACATAATATTAAACATTCTTAAATACTGATGCTATATAGTATCCCTGTAAGTCAATCAATCAATCAATCAATCAATATTTATTTTATATAGCGCCTTTCATAGCGGACCACCATCACAAAGCTCTTTACTAGATAGTGAGGAACAATTGCATAATACATTAAATACAGTGAAATACAGGGCATAGTACATTAAATACAAACAGTAAGGAAAAAATGCAAATACATTAAATAGAAGGCTAGGATGTGAATTCTAAACATTGTGGATGTGTGTGTCATACAGAATCATACAAATAAGATGGAGTGAAAAACCTGAAATAGCAGTTTAGACAACAGCTAATAACGGATATCAGGCTTAAAGAGCATTAAAAGAAAGAGCGAACAAGTGGGTCTTGAGAGTTTGATTTGAAGCAAGCGACTTTGGGAGCTACACGCACTAAAGCTGGGAGAAAGTTCCAGAGAGTCGGGGCCATAAAGCTAAAAGAGTGCTCTCAGAGTGTGGTGCACTTTTGCTTGGGTATAACAAACAAGCCGGAGTCAGAGGACCTCAGCTTGCATGCAGGGACATAGCGGGTCAACAGGTTGGAGAGATACTCTGGACATGAAGGGCCTTGTAGGCAAGCAGGAGAATTTTGAAACTTTAAAAACATTTAAAGGAGAATTTTGAACCTTTAAAAACGCCAGCCAAACTAGTAGGAACTTTAAAACACTCAACTGGGGAATGGACTGAAACGTTACCACCAAAGAAAACAATCCAAGTGTTAAAACAACCAAAGTGTTAATTTGTATCCTGGGTACAAAAATATGAATGGGGTCCCCTGCTAGAAGGTAATCCATTGTAATTGAGTATTGCAAAATGGTACATATGTTAACGTCTTAGCGAGATATGTGGTGGGGTGGGTTTAAATATCGCTATTGGATTCCATTATAATACCCAAACATTTGGAGCAAGTATAACACAGTGATCATGATAAGGTACCATGGTACTGCAATACTACCATTGTGATACCAGCACTTCTGTGGTTCCATTCTAAAAAAAATGCTTTGTTGCAGTCCAAAGATCATTTTTAGTCTGTAAAAAATGTATACAGCTTAAAGATCCATAGAGCCAACCAATCTCAAATTGATCAATGTTCCCACATAACCATCTCAGTTTACTTTTTCTATTAAGAGTATTTTAGCTAAATTCCCCATGTATTACCATTCAACTCTCATTACATTTGCAATTGTGGTCTATAGAGGGTACCATGTGATGGAGCACAAGTTATGATCCATGTTGAGTATTTAAAGTATCTTTGATTTTTGTTTTTTTCAAAGAGAATGCAACATCAAGCATACTGGCTCCTGTATGACCTCATCCTGATTATACATTTTATGCAAGTATTCTCCGGATGTGCAGCTCACGTTCATTTACTAAAATAATAAACAAAAACACATTCAATATTACCGTGTGATTTATTTGTGTGTGTAGGTAGATATCTAAGAACAAGTAACTACCTGCAGTAAATATAACACTGTGGGGGCCTGCTGATATCATCCAGCTTTGCTTATGGGACGCACAATTCCTTTTGTAACCAAGCTGTGTTTTTTTAACGGTGTTGTCTGGGCCAGTGGAGTGTGCACTCAGCTGCTGTAAGTTCAGGTCTCAGTAGGGGCTTTACATTTGTGTTGATTAGCATGTGGCGAGTGTCTGTATCTCATTCACACTTGGCTTTGGGGGTTCTGTTGCCCTCTTTGAGGTGTAGGTCTGTTGCCTCCTGTTGAGAAGAGCAAAAGGCCTAGAGCTATCTAGGCTGTATAATGTAGTGCACACAGCTGAATAAAAAACAGGCCTTGACAGGCTGTAGGTGAATTTATATCTGTCGTCTTGCCTCTATTATTGTTTAGATGTGGAGATGCTTTGAAAGGTATAAAAATTAGTGTGGGGAAAATTGACCACAGGTATTTTTTTTCAAAGGAGGGAAAATATATGTATTTTCCTTTTTTTTAGGTATAAGTTACAGTGAATGGAGATGACGCCAGCCTGCACCTGCTTGGGATGGAAGCCAAATTCGCTCTGCACACTGTGATCAAGAAATGTGCAATGCAACAGGAGTGTTTCTGTGGTCTTGCTGCAAGCATTAATGGGAAGAAAGAAGTGGCTTTGGGCATTCTGAAGGCTGACCCCTGTTCTCAAATGCACCGTTAAAAACATTTCATTTTTTAAGAGTCACCAATTATGTTTTGTATTTTTGCCCGTCCCCAATTTGGTTTTGCACAATTGTAGCATTTTACTGAACTGTAGACTCAGGACAGATTGTACCAATTTGAATATTATATTATGGTTTATTGAAAAGGCTGGTATTGCTTTGAGGCAAATACCCCGGAAATACTATATCAATTCTATCATAACACTGATGTGGTCGATTCACACAGGAGTAAAAAGACACAGGACGCTTGAGTTTGACATTTTACAGAAGGTCCCGAGGGCCACTGTGAAAATTATCTGGGATAAAAAGAAATGGACGATTTGCACGAGACTAAATTTCACAGAAATCAGTAAAAATTCTGAAACCACCTGTTTATGTGGTGATTATATATATATATATATATATATATATATATATATATATATATATATATATATATATATATATATATATAGTGAGATAGCAGGAAGGGGGTTAATATCCTCCCTGCCTGAAATCCATGTGAAAATACACACTAACTGAATTTAATTGTTTAATTATATTTGTTTGATTAGTAATTATCCCCTGCACCTGGCTATCATTGTAAATTAGAGCCAGGTGCAGGGTATTTAAACGAACCAGCCAGTCTGTTCAGGGCTGCTGTGTGGACAGCCTGCTTGTTAGTGCGCACAAGCATTTGTAAAGAAAAGGTAGTGTAAACCTGTGTGGTTTTGTTTTGTTTGAATGTTCTGTTTACTTGGCAGGTAAATGGTTTAGCTGTCCTGCAAGCCAGTTAGGTTCATGGTTTGTGTTTTAGTTTAGTGCTCAAGAAAAGAGCTAGGTGTTTGTTTTTTGCTTATTTTGGTTTTTGTGTTTATTATTAAAATAGCGCAAAAGCGCCTTAAAAACCTTTGTTTCTATGTCCTGGGTCTATTTTTAAAGTGGCAAAGAACCCGAGTGGGTGCAATTTTGTTACAATATATATATATATATATATATATATATATATATATATATATATATATATATATATATATCAAACCAATCCTGAAAAGTGCTGTTCATTGTAGTGGTATTTTATGTAGCAATTTACAAAATACTGCTAGACAACAATAACAGACAATCTGCAACAGCCAAAAGACCAAAAAGAAAAGACCAAAATAAAGTTATTACTATTGATTTTCTAACCAGGGAACATATTGACTGCTGTTGCTATTTCCTTTCTTTTTTAATTATTTTATGTGCTAAAATGCTCAGATATATTTCCCAAAGAGGCTAATGGTTGTATAGAGTGGAATCCTACTGTGTCTGTAGTTTTCTTTAAATTATTTAAATATGTACCCTTTTGTAGTTTGCCAGCCAAAAGCTTCATGAAATCTCCAAAGATAATATACAGTATGTTAATATTTCTGTTTACATTATTTTAAAATTACAATATCCAGTACAGTACTGTTAAATAGCAAAGCCCTTATTATGTATGTCTATATGATTTTTTTTTTTTTTTACTGGCACCCCCTGCCCCATAAACTATTTGAACCACAACAGCATTCCACTGTGTTTTAAAGGTTAATTCAATGTTACTCTTTTGAAATCTTAATAAAAAAGCTTGTATAGCAATATAGTTGAAGGCTTTCATGTTACACACACCTCATTGTTTGGCATATGGGTAAATATACATACTGTACTGTATACAAGTATGATATTGAATTTAAAAAAGGCTTTTAATGTCAGTAAAAATATATATACTTTTGCACAGCAGTGTGTATAATATATATACTGTGTGTATATATATATATATATATATAGTAGCTTTCGAGTTAAGGTGAGAGAAAGCAATAAATTCAAAAACAATGGGTTGTAGGGAGATATGCAAATAAAGCATTACAAGAGCCAATCAGACTCGAAAGCTACTTGTTTTTACTTATTATTATTATTATTATTATTATTTATTTCTTAGCAGACGCCCTTATCCAGGGCGACTTACAATCGTAAGCAAATACATTTCAAGTGTTACAGTACAAGTAATAATACAATAGGAGCAAGATAAATACAATGACTAGTTCAAGCAAGTACAAGTGTGACAAAATACAATTCAATAATACAGCAGATAAAAGTGACAGTGATAGTTACATCAAGATATGATTAAATACCAAATACTACAGATATACTTACTCTCCTGAGCCTTTCTGAAGTCAAAATACAGTTGCGCTGTACTGATGAGCCTCAAAAAGGGTGAAACATGTGTGTGTGTGTGTGTGTGTGTATATATATATATATATATATATATATATATATATATATATATATATATATATATATATATATACTGTTAATCACACAATAAAAACTACACATCCCCTACCTTGCTAATTTCAGTGCTTTATCCGTGGGATGGCTCCTCGTTTCCAGACAGTTTGAAAACTTGTCAAACCAAGATCAGGAAAATAAAAAAATATTTTCAGGTGATTGGAGAGGTTTCAAAAGAAAACCGCGTTGAACAAAATTCAGATATGTCGTCGTCTTTACAAGAAATAAGCAATGAAGGTATGTCAGAAGTCAGCGAACAGGGAACTCCAAGAAGGGCTATAGTTACAGCGTGTTCACAGTTGTAAGTAGCAAAAGAACATTCAAGTTCAACATAGAGCCCAGCGCGGGTCCGATTTTTACGACCCACTTCCGACCCGGACCGGCTACTACAGGACCCAACCTGAACCTGCAACCCACTGCAACACCGACTTCTTACCCGCGACCCGACCCACTTTAATAAGACCTGCAACCCGACCCAAACCCGCAGTGTTTGTCCTTTACCTACTGCCTGCATCAACTGACTCTCTCATGTTCTCACATTCACACACAGATATCTCTACCATTCTCCACGGATTGAGTTTACGCAATAGGCTATACAGCGAGGTAGCTTTCTCTAGTGGTCTGCATATATTTTAACATTGTAACATATCTAACGCTACTTTACTATAAAATATCTGTCTCTTCCTTTCGTGCCACCAGTTGAAAGGGAGCTACACCTGTGCTTTCACAGAGATGATGTACCAGTTTTGTGACTGTCATTTACAAAAACATGACATATAGAGTGATTTGCAGAAGTATTCACCCCCATTCGAAGTTTTCACATTTTGTTGAATTACAAATAATGTATGCACAGTTTTTCAAACAAACTTTTTTTTTATTCAAAGCTGTAGTGGTTAAACTGAACACTGTTATATGAGGAGTAGGTTAAATGTCAGCAAAACTTGCAAAGAAAATGTACAAAATGAAATTTACTAGTTGCATAAGTACTCAGCCCCTTAAGTCAGTACTTGGTAGAAGCACATTTTGCAGCAATTACTGCTATGAGTCTTTTTGGATAGGTCTCTACTTGCTTTGCACAGTAGGATGGAGAAATTTTTGCCTATTCTTCGCAGGAAAATTTCTCCAGTTCTGATAAGTTTGTTGTGGATCGTCGATGGACTGCAATCTTCAAGTCTCGCCATAAATTTTCGATTGGATTCAAGTCAGGACTTTGACTGGGCCACTCAAGAACATTAATTCTCTTCTTGTTCAATGACTCCAGTGTGGCTTTGGCTTTGTGCTTTGGGTCATTGTCCTGCTGAAATGTGAATTTCCTCCCCAGTTTCAGAGTCTTGGCTGACTCGGACAGGTTCTCCTCAAGGATTTGTCAGTACTTTGCACCATCCATTCTCCCCTGTATCCTGACAAGCTTCTTAGTCCCTGCTGAAGAGAAGCATCCCCATAACATGATGCTGCCACCACCATGCTTGACAGTTGGGATGGTGTTGACTGGGTGATGTGCAGTGTTCGGCTTGCACCAGAT
Organism: Acipenser oxyrinchus oxyrinchus; assembly: GCA_030684275.1. Taxonomy (NCBI): domain Eukaryota; kingdom Metazoa; phylum Chordata; class Actinopteri; order Acipenseriformes; family Acipenseridae; genus Acipenser; species Acipenser oxyrinchus. The sequence continues at coordinate 27,334,686 of CM060249.1, read as the reverse complement.
GTAACGCTTGGAATTTAGACCGAAAAGTTCAATTTTTGTCTCGCCTGACCACAAAACCTTTTTCCACATGTCTGCAGTGTCATCTACATGCTTTTTCGCAAAATCCATACATGCTTTAAGATGAGGCTTTTTGAGTAATGGCTTCTTTCCTGCCACCCATCCATTTAGGCCAGCTTTGTTTAGGGACCGGCTTATTGTTGATGTGTGAACACTGACTCCCATCTCAGACACAGCATTTTGCAGAACTTTCTCTCAAGGTCATTGTTGGCTTCAGAATGACACCTCGAACCAATTTCCTGCTTGCCCGGCTGCTCAGTTTGGAAGGGCGACCTGATCTGGGTAGTGTCTCGGTGGTATAATGCATCTTCCACTTCTTAATGATGGACTTCACTATGCTGAGAGGGATAATTAGCGCCTTTGAAGTTTTCTTGTACCCTTCTCCTGCTCTGTGCTCCTCTACCACTTTATCCCTGATTTGTTTCAAAAGCTCTTTGGTCTTCATGGTTGCTTTGTTGGATCACTATGTGAGTTGCAGCTTGAAAGTCTTTATATACCGGAGGGAAATTATCTACAAGTTAAACCACTTTGAGTACACAGGCTGAAACCATTTCACCAATTTTGTGACCTTTCAAACAAATCATTTGCACCTGAGCTGATTTAGGGCTGCAGTAGCAAAGGGGTTGAATACTTATGCAACTGAGATGAATCTGTTTTTCTCAGTAAATCTTACTTATTTATATTCTATACCAGTATGCATTTTTTAACTTTATCAATGTGGAGTAGTTTGTGTAGATTCTACATGTAAAGTCTAATTTGAAAGCGTCGTGGATTACGCTCAGGTGCCAACAAAATGTGAAAACTTTGCAGGGGGGTGAATACTTCTGCAAACCACTGTGTGTGTGTGTGTGTGTGTATGTATATATATATATATATATATATATATATATATATATATATATATATAGTAAATATACTGGAGAGGATGGCTGTCATGGAAAATATATATATTAGGGCTGGGACGATAACGTTTTTTATTACTTTTTATTTACACGTTTCTTTTGCGTTATGAAAAAATGATGCATCGTTTTTACATAACGCAAAAAAACGTAAATAATAAGTACATATATTTTCATCAAATATAATCACGAAAAGTAAACATTTCTCCAGTTGAACTTAAAACTTGGGCTGTGTCCAAAGGTTCAAAGGTTCGTTTGCTAGCCAGGGATTCGAAGATTGTTTTAAACCTTTGAAGGTTCGTCAGACGGGTTCACGTACTGTATTGTTTTTTTTTTTTTTTTTTTCTGTTAACAGAAACTTTTGACAGTGTGTGAATACTATAAATCACACATTAAATGTCACTCAGATGCAAAATTCAATCTTTTGATTTGTATAATGCATATTGCGTAAACAAAAGTTGTTATTAAAATCCGCTACCAAATCATTACGTAGCAACTCTACATGGCCCCACTGCAGTGTATGGAGCAGGATATAAAATGTCCAAAGCAGCGGGCTTGTACCTCTAGGCTGTACTGCTTCAGTAAAATATGTACTGAATACCTAGTGTACAAGACTGTGTAAGAGAAGTGCTATGGTAGAAACAAAAACACTAATAATTTTAATTTTGAAAACTGAGCACCGTCAGCCCCTCTCCACTCCAGCTTATGTTATCCAGAAGCAAACCTTTAATTTCTTCATTGGCCATCTCGACAGCAAAGCATTGTAGTATGCGTAAGGCGTAAGTTGTATTGAAAGAAATGTCTCGAAACCTCTCTGCTGTTTGGGATTTTTTGTTAAATGCCTATGACCAAAAAAAAGTTGAATGCAAACTGTGCAAATGACTCGTATCATCATGGAGGCATAACCCATCTCTAGGGTCACTTGACAAGCGTAAGTTCATATTATTATTAGTATTATTAATTTAACTATTTACAAGTCCAACGTAACAAAGTCTGTACTCTTTCCAGAGCTTATTTTCTGTTTTTATTCAGAAATATTATGGCATCCACATTCTCAAGTTTCAAAGAAGAATAGAGTTTGTTCACAACCATCCCTGCTTTGCTGAACACACTCTCATTTGGGACTGATGTTGCAGGGATACTTAACATGCTCTTTGCCAAGGCTGCTAGGTTGGGAAAGCGTGTCTGGTTTTTTCCACCAAATCATGGGATCTTCGCTGATGTTTAATGGAGTTTCAGAAGCATAAATGATCATCTCTTGTTGGATTGTGTGTTTGTTGCCGTCTACGAAGTAACAATTCCATTGTGTGTTCGGTCTTCATTTTCTTTTAAACAGGTAAGTCCTCTGTGCTGCACTCACTTGTACAGGCACAATTTCCGTCATTTTCGAGGTTGTCCTCCACCAGCCTTACTAGTTTGGAAGACAGTGCTTGAGACACGCAGGCTTTGGCCTGTTTGGATAGGAAATCCAGATGGCGAAATCGGGAGTCAAGAAATGACGCAAAAAAGCAGTGGCACCTCATTACTTGGGTCATTCAGCTGATGTAAACAAAATCGCTGAAACAAATTATGCACTAGCTTATCTCTCAAACTCTGTGTAACTGGAATTAGCAAATCAGTTGAATTTGAAGAAGATGGTGTCTCCCCTTCATCAGGAACTTCAGTCAGTCTGTGTTTTATCCTTGCAAGTGGGTACAAAGAACTAGCTGTAATGTTTTTCTCTACACTAAAAAGTACTGTAGCCAGTTTGAATGGCTGTAGTAGAGGTAGTATCTTAGCCATTAGCTTCAACTGCTCAGTCATGAGATCTAAAGTAGCTGCATCAGACTTTTTGGTCAAATCTGGGTTTGACAAAACAGCAATAACTGTCCATTTTAATTCAATGTAATGGTAGGTGACTGTTAAAAACGCTTCTTGTGCCATGCTTGTCCATACATCGGTAGTGATGGACAATGAACTACACTCCTGACTTAAATCCTGTGTAAGCTTTTCCTTTGCATGTTTGTGATCTTTCGACAGGGCATTTCATAGCCCGGAGCAAGATTCGCAATCAGAATTTTAAACGCAGCTCCATATGAACAGGTCTGATATCTCGTGTGACAACATCCACTATCAGGCGTGTTATTTGTTTTGCTCTGACGCATTTTGGATCAACTTTATTTCCAAAATAAGCTGTCACTGAAGGTTTTGCTTCCTTTTGTTTTTTACTTGTGTTCCCGCTGTCGTATTTTCTCGGGTGCTGTCTTACTAAATGATCCCGCATGTTGGTGGTATTGTCACAGAAGCTCATTAAAACTCCACAAACAGTAGTTATTATTTAAAGGAACCAAAGGAAAGGCAAGGAATAACAGCGTACAATTTTGCGGTCGAATAAAAACGCCCCTATTAATGAACTGATAGATGCGTTTTTTTTTCAACCATCAATGGTTATTCCAACGATTTGATGCATTGTCCCAGCCCTTAATACTGTATATATAGATTAGTGAATGAGGACTTATTAGGGGTTGTACATATATTAACAAACAAATACTAGGGCGTAATGGCAGAGTTAAACAGGGAAGCAGATTATAGATAAGATAAATACGATCTACATGAGACTTCTACTTTCAAAACTTCTTTACTCTAACCTTCAGAGGATCATGTGTCACAGTTTTTTCAAGAGAGCACAGACACTGGTCAGATACTTTGGAATAGCTGTACTAAGTCAAAGACATTCTTACAAGAAGAATATAGAGGTTAAGAGAGAAACAGCCACAAGGATATTAATCAGGTAAGAGATAACACTACAGGTTACTGCAAAGTACAATTACATGTATGCTATATGTGTTGTATTTGTTTTGTCTTTAACCATCAATTGAGGCATTAGCCTTATTTACAAAGATAACAAGATGACAACATTTCCGAGTCATTAATTCCAAAAAAGTTACCTGGTACACTATTCATTAAATGACACTTTTCAATATAGGTCATGGGAACCATTCTTCATACTATTGCTCCTAATTGGATTTTTTTTTTCTTCTGTTGGCTATAATCTGTGATCTCACATATTCTCTTTTTTTTAGCCTACATTTTAAACGAACAGACCCTTTTTGATCACTTTCTTAATTCCAGTTTTTAAATAATAAAAAATAATATTAATAATAATCTGTTATCACCAACAGTTCTGACAATAATATATTGCTATCCACCTTTTGCCATTTTTGAGAAATCTTTTGTTTTCTCCATACTATTATTATTATTATTATTATTATTATTATTTATTTCTTAGCAGACGCCCTTATCCAGGGCGACTTACAATCGTAAGCAAATACATTTCAAGTGTTACAGTACAAGTAATAATACAATGTTTTATCAATCTTTTTGAATGACTGAATGTAAACGGTTGAATGTGCACTTTCCCATTGGGACCATCTTGAAACTGAGAAAATCTATACCTCGAGAGGTTTTTTAATTCCGGTGAGTGAAAGTTCAATAAATAAATAAGTAAGGTCAAAAGGCACCATGACATTTGGCTGACATACTGCCTTTTCTCATTAAACATAATGTGGTGAAGTTAGAGCCTGTCTGGTTTTAAATGATTGCTACTAAACTCAGTTGCACACATTTAAAATAAATAAGTAAATATGGACACACAACTTGAATACGTTTTTTTTTTTTAATATACTTTGTTGTTGGGAGGGGGGAAATGCTAAACATGTAACCTAGCACTAAATGTAACCTCAGTTCTAATAAAAAAAAATTAAACTTGTAGAGGCGGGAACCTTGTTGCACAAGTAATTGTTCAGATGTGGACACAGCAGTTGCTTGCGATTTCGGGAGCAACCGGCTTTAAGGTTCAACAACGCGCACAAGGAATTCCCGTTACTACAGTGCCATGCACATCTGGTCCCAAGAGCATCATACTTTTTTAGAGAGGATGCAAGAATCTCAAAACCAGTGGATGGAGCATCTGGGAGGAGCGGCTTCTGTCAAGATTCTCAGAAGACAACACTCGTTCCACAGAGCGCAATTACTTAAAGGGCTGAAAAATACGTCAACACGATTCTGGTTCACCTCACAAATATGACACATACCACACTTCACAGTTGCATAATCACCAGTATTCTGGCGAAATTGGAAGATTTAATCCTTCAATCAACTGCCCTACAACCAGTACACCTGTCAGTGGGGCAAGCATATATTGTGGCCCTGAAAGAACAACCATAGAATTGATTAATGATTACACACACACACTCACACACACAGAAAAAAAGGTTCAATATCTGACTTAGTAAGTCAGAATTCTAATTCAAAAACAGTAGTAACTTGTCCAATCTTATAATTTAACAAATGATTCAAATCACATCAGTTTATTTACTGATATTTAATATAACATTTTTTGTGTTGATAGTCAATATATTTGTGTCAGTTACTTGTAGTCCAGTGCCTGTACCTTTTTTTTTTCTTATACAGCAGCGATGTGAAGTAATTAAGTGACCACTGAAGTTTAAAAAATTGTTCTGTGTTTATAAAACATTTGAAGCTAATTATTGTAGATTTACAGTGGCTAGTGCTACTTACTGCTGAATGTTGAATTATGGTTGTTTTTTATACCAGTGGTTCCCAACCCTGCTCCTGGCAGGCTCCTGTTTCTGCTGGTTTTTGTTCTAGCTCGGATTACTTAATTCGACCATTAATTTGACTAATAACTAGCTTATTTAGACATTTTCAATTGTTTTTAACTCTAAAACATGTGGAGATTGTTCAGATAAAAACAAGCAGAAACAGTGGTCCTCCAGGAACCACTCACTTACACTGCTTAAACCTGTGCACATGGGTCATGCCATTTGTAATGTTACCCTCAATAACTTGTACTCTATATATGGCTACAAAACCTTTTTACAAGTGTACTGTAGTAATGGTTCAGAAGGTACAAAATCATATTATACATAAGGAATGTTTTGTATTTTCTTTATTGTTCAAGAACAACATTTTCTGTTTTTTTTGTATTTTCTGTTTGAGAACTGTTTTCAAATTAGAACAGACTTGAGCACTTCTGTTGAAAATACGTTTTTTTCAGTACAATACCAACAGAAATAACACAGTCCTTTTTCTGCATGTGTTTTCAGTGGTTATCGCATAGAGCTGCAACATGCCATATTAATAACTGTACCTTACTTTTAAACATAAGGCACTATATTATTATTTGTAACAAACTTATGAATGCAACTGTACATTGATTCTCCACTAACTAACTGAAATTTTACCTCTTAAAGATTACAAAAAAAAAAACATTCCCCAAATTACAGGATACGTTGATTGAACTCACAACCCAATATTGCCTTTCTCCCAGTGAAAATAAAAACTACTGGAACTTAGTTAAAATACCTTTGTACCTTTTTTTTTTTTTTACTTATTTAACAAACATTTAAATAAACTATATGTTTCTGTATGCCTGTATTACAGAGGCAAGTGTTTCTAAGTGTTTTCTTAAGTCTTTGGACCTCAGCTGAAGATGGGGATAATAAATATCTCAACCTAGTTGTAATGACGTCTGCGGAGGGGGAAGTTAGCTGCCATATAGTTCATTAGTGTCTGCCTTGCAGTGGCACCACTGGTATTGGCCGAGTTAACTGGTGGTGCAATGGGCTGTGGCAGGTGTTCTTCTAAGGCTCTTGTGTCTTACATCCAAACACGATTAATTTGCTCTTTCTCCTGTTCACAGTGCACAACAGGTTGCAATCATGCAAGGTGAGAATGTGAAGTGAAAGTCACTTTGCTTAAGGAGAACCCTCCATCTTGCTTTTAGCCTACCAAAAGCGATTTCCACTGCCATTCTCACTGAACTGAGACATTAAATGACTCCTGTTCTGGAGTCATATGTGGAGAATGAGTGAATCCCTTTATGAGCCACTCGAGGAGGGGGTATACAGGATCTCCCACAATGAAAAGTTCGATTTATTTTCCATTAATCTGTTGCGGTTTCTAAAAGATAAAATAAATATAAGGTAACTCAAAGGCTTGATAACATGTTATATTTCACAAAAATATGACTTTGAAGGGGGAGAAACATTTAATACTTGACAAACATTCATGCTGCCTTTGGTGTGAATACTGGTTGCTAACCAGTTCTAGGTCAAATACTGTAATGTTGGGATATGTATAAATTATAAATCTTTTACAATTTAAGTACCTTGCTCAAGGGTAGAGCAGCAGTGTCCCCCACCTGGGATTGAACCCAATCTTTCAAGAAGCAATCACAACAGTAAATGTGTAGCCCAAACTTACCAGTATTTGTCATCAACTCCTTGGAGGACGTACGAAGGCCAGCCTTTTCTGTTGATAAAGTATCTGTAGCCATCAGAAGGAGCCAAGATTGGTAAGTGAGTTATATAATTTGGGGAATGTGATGCACTCTCTCGAAACGTGCTGTTATTTCACAACATTTTTCCACAGTTGGCACCTTGATCAGCTGCTTTATAACAGAATTTACCACCCCCTTGCAGAACATGCACACAAATTTATGCACTTTAGATTTGTGAATCCCAAATGATTAGCAGCTACACGATACTCGGCACAACTGCCAAGTTTATACAGCACAATTGCAACTCGCGTCATGAGAGGGAGTTAAAAAGTCTTGCATCATGTTGCACAACTTGTTGAATGAGGCACGAGTCATCCAAAAATTGTCTTTCCATTTGGCATTATAAAACTCCTTCTTAACCACATGATCCCACTAATCCTTGCTCCCGACTTTCATCCATATTATAATTATTATTTATTTCTTAGCAGACAACCTTATCCATAGACCTCTTGTTGACACAGGCGGCATAACAGGTACAGCTGCATTCTTGACACATATGGTAGCCAGCTCAATTTCTAATTGCTCCCTTCAACTGCGGAGTATGTTGATTAAAATCATAATAATTTGCATATTTCTGATTTGCATCAGTACAATAAGTAATGATGTTTACAACAATCTCAACATCTTCAACGCTATAAGCACATCTTATTTACACTTGTGCTACTTCAAGTGATGTTAGATAATTTCTATTGCGCATGCTCAAAGATATAAAGAATACACCTTGAATAATAGAGGAATATTACATTTAACTTGCATGTAAACAGCTTATTCGGAATACTCATTTGAAATTCTCATATTCGCATGTAAACATAGTGACTATTTCTCTTGTCCAGCACTTCTTTAATCTGCTCTGTATACCAGTCTGACAGAGGGAGGGGTCACTATGAGAACTGTATGCAACCCTCTGATTGGCGGTAGTATTATTGGCGATCCAATCAAAATAGCCACTAAAGCCTAAATAAAGTATCAGCCAGTTATATGGTATAGCCTAGGTTATGATGTGTGCTGTAATTAAAAATAAATAAATAAATAAATAAATAAATAAATAAAAAAAATAAAATAAAAACCCTGAGCCTTCTAACAGCCCCCCCTCCCCCCAGTTTGAGAACCACTGCTCTTGAGGGTACTAAAGCCTGTTACTAAGTTAGTCCAGCAATTTCTGTAGACTAAAGACTTGTGGTACCATACTAACTGGAACAAATATGAAAAATCCCAAAATGTATTGCCAACTTTTATGAAACTGAACTATTCATAACCAAAAATTATATAAAATGATCTGAAATCCAACATAGACCTATTTTAATAATAATAATAATTCCAGTATGACTTTCCAGTGCCTTTACTTTCAGCCTCTTCCACAGATTTTTTACATTTGCTGCTGTACCTGGCCTTCTCTCAGGGAAGACAGCATGACCATATAACACCAGTTTTAGCATCTCTCCACTGGTTACCAGTTAAATACTACTGCTGACCTTCAAGGCCCTGAATAGCATGGTTCCATCATGCATCAAGGATCTGCTTTACTGCTACATTCCCAACGCAACTTGCAGTCGCTAAAATTATCTCCTTTCCATGTCAAGAACAAAGTCACGAACGTGCCTTTTGCTCTTTGGCCCCTCGTTTGTGGAACTCCCTTCAGACTCATTATTATAGATTGGCTTACTGCAATGCATAGTTTTTATTATTTATTGTATAGTTTTTATTGTATTTTATGTATATTGTGGCAAAGTGCCCCCGTGTGTATTGTATGTTACGTGTTGTGTGTAAATGTTGGTGTATAGGCATTGGTACACGGGATATAAGCGGGTCTGTGTTTCACGTGTATTTAAAAATGAAGATTTGTATTTAGGCACGAGGATGGCACAAATCACTTCACGTGCTGGTTAAAATGTAATGTGTGGTCACGGGAGTACACTTAATTAATTCACGTGCAGTTGTACCGAGATTCCAATTGAATGATTGACTAGCAATCGAGTCTCGGTACAACTGCATAAAAGCTGCATGTTTTCACTCACTCGGGGTTGGGTGTTCGGTGAGTGGAGAACGGGTGTGGAGAAGGAGAAACTAAAAAGTAAAACTAAATATATGTTTTCACTCACCGTGTTTGTTCGTTTGTCTGTATAGTCCGTTTTGTTTGTCTCTTTTGTTTTGGCGAATGTGCCGTGTCCTGTGTTTTTGTGTTTGTTACAACCGTTTATTTTCTGGCTGTCTGTTCATTTATTAAATGCTGAGTGAAACCATTCGCTCAGCTCCACCAAACTCCACCTCTCTTGTTGTTTTATTTCCTGGCTCTGGTCTGACGTCACCCACTCTGGCCGTCTTTGTCACACGCTGTTTTTATGCAGTTGTACCGAGACTCGATTGCTAGTCAATCATTCAATTGGAATCTCGGTACAACTGCACGTGAATTAATTAAGTGTACTCCCGTGATCACACATTACATTTAAACCAGCACGTGAAGTGATTTGTGCCATCCTCGTGCCTAAATACAAATCTACATTTTTAAATACACGTGAAACACAGACCCGCTTATATCCCGTGTACCAATGCCTATACACCAACATTTACACACAACACGTAACATACAATACACACAGGTGGGGGGCACTTTGCCACAATATTCATGTATTTTGTTTTTAATGTGTATACAAAATAAATAAATAAATATATTCTGCTTACAAGTGTATTCCATGCAGTTATGCGCTGCAGAATTGCTGTGGAATCCTTTCGGCCATCCTCCTCAACTTCAATTAAAACTTTTATACACTCTATGAAATAAAGTTTTTGCTCCATTGTATAATTTTGTATAACGCAACTCTTTAGTAAACCTACCCCTTAGTACTAGAGTTTCCAGCCCGGGGACCCGGGGCCCTGAAAACCCAGGAAACCGGATGATTTTTCAGCCCCGCCAGCCGAGGTTTGGCATAGGTATAAAACCATGGCTGACCGGGTTAATGGAAGTTTAACCCTTTGCGGTCCAATTTTCCCTTTCCGGTCCGATGTCAGACCCTGTCCGACATCATCAAAAAGACGTAAAACACAGGTCTCTAGTCGTTTTTTCACTGGAAAAAGCCGAGAAAACCATTCAACGGCCGAGTGAGACCAATTGGAGCCGAGAGAAGCCGAAAAGAAAGGGGGCGGATCTGAGCAATACACATAGCCCCGGCACCACAGAGATAACATGGACATAAACAAACAAGATAGCTGCTTCTGCATCCAGTGCTCAAAGAATATCACAGACATTTGCAGAGCTTTTTGAGATGTTATAGTAATAAAATAATGACTTGGATCGCATTCTTGAGGAGTTTGGTGATAAAACGAGTGATCAGGAGATGATTTATCGGTATGCATGACTATGAAGAGGTATGTGAAAAATACAGTGAACAAGGGGTGGGGCAGGGCTGGAGGTGCAGTACTGAGTGTCCTGTTGATATGCAGTGCCTTTTAAACCTGTTTTACTGTGAAAAAAATACTTTTAAACAGCAAGTCTAAAATAAACTGCGCGTGTGATAATAAATTGGACTTGATGCACCTGAGATGCGCTGAATAAATGGACTGCAAAGGGTTAAAAACCTCATACTCACGTGCACAGCGACCTCTTGTGTACTTCCGTGTATTTATTCATTCAGCAGGGAACATTCACTTATTGTACTGTCGGCAAAGCCTAAAATAGTAATGAGCGCACCAAGATATGAGGAGTACAAAGAAAAGCATTTCGATCCAAACTCTGTTTGGTTCTACTTCTTTAGGGAAGTAAATGGACAATCTGCTAAATGTAAAAATTGTAAAAAAGTCCTGAAAACATCTGGTGGCTCGACCAAATCGCTTCATACCCATCTTCAGTCTGTTCACAAAACAGTTACGAAGAAAGCAACTGCTGGTCCTGGTACGTCTATAGCACTAGAGTCGGCATTGAAAAAGAGAAAAGTAAATGTTTACTATAATGTGAATGACAAATCACTTGCAGCTACACTATCGCGGATGACTGCCAGAGATGGATTGCCATTCAGAGTGTTTTGTAGATCATTAGATTTGCGAGAAGCTATGAAAGCCAGAGGGTTTTCAGAGATGCCAAAATCACCTACAACTATTCAGAAGTTAGTGGTTGATTATAGTAATCAGATATGCAGCTTAGGACTGGGAGAGATCGCTCAGAGGAAAGACGAGGGCAAAAGATTTAGTTTGACTTTCGATGAATATATGTCAGCATGTGGAAGAAGGTACATGAATATCAATGTGTATGATGTTGACGAATTTAAAAGTGGAGGAAAATTTTGTAGTAGTGGTTCTAAACGTGATTGTAAGGTGAAACATCACGGCTCTTAATAAGGTGCTTGCAAGTTCATTGCAAGTTTGGAGTGTAGTTCATTTTTACTTACAAACATTTTTATAAATTGTTTCCCATCTGCAAAAATCTCCATCTAGGGCTTTGACCGGACGTGCAGTTTTAATGGAATTTGTAGTGTCCAGTCAGAACCACTGACCAGACAGCAAAAGTACGGTTCTTGCTAATCTTTCTTAAGGTCTCCATACACCAGACGTGATACGATTTTTTAATTGGCGACAATACACTTTCTCAGCGACATGACCATACACACCAGAAGTGATGATGTGACAGGTGTGAAAACTGCCAGATCTATACAACTGTTAAAAAATTGCTATTGACAAAATTATGATCAAGACTGATACATGTTCGTCAACATGATGTAGTAATTATGAGTGTCTTCTCTGACGGTATTTCAACACATATGGCAACAAATCATACATACCAGGCTTATCCAATTCCTTCGAAATGGACTCCCATATATTGTCATTCAAATCTGTATCTTAATAATTGTGATGACCTTTGTCATAAAGCTCTGGGTATTTTTTCATCAGCAAGTATTATTGTTTCCTCCGTCATTTTGGATGCTGCTTCACCGTGCTGGACCATGTGCATTGAACCTGTTCTCTGGTTGCGTGGTGGTGGTAGGAATGTCCGGAACAAACTTAAACAAAATCCTGGCTATGCCACCGTCTACATGTCCTTTGTGTTCATCACCATCTGCCCTGCAGCACATTCTTACAAGGCCAACTTGAATTTGGACTGTCTATTTGATGGTACACTTGTGGAGAAAACCCTTTGTGGCTTGTCAGCTCCTGCAGCCTTGTTCCATGAAGAGTTAAGAGTTAAGCAGAATTTCAGCAGGATGGGATATTTATTGTCCCACGCTGGTTTGCTTCTGCAACAAGTCTTACATGGGTCTACACAACTGTCAGTTTGTATGACACTGTGGCAGGTTGGCTGTAGGGGTGACGTCAGACCAGGAAGAAGTACTCATCAACACAAGTAGTGTGGGGCAAAACTGCGCTGCTGCGCTCGTATTTATTAAACAATAAAAAAATAAACTTTTCAAACACAAAATAAAAGGGCACAAGGGCCAAAATAAACACAAACACAGTAAACCAAACAAGTACCTTAAAAAAAAACTACACCAGTAGCATTAATTTGTCCAGTCTCAAACTCTCCACACAGACAAATTATTTCTCCTGGCTTTTATAGTATATGACTGGAGTCCAATTAATCAATCATTAACAATTACCTAATTAAGGCTCCAGCCACATTCTCACACATATTTCTGGCAGGGAGGAATTTAACCCCCTCCCTGCCGATCCAAAAGAAACAATAATATATATATATATTATTTATTTCTTAGCAGACACCCTTATCCAGGGCAACTTACAATTGTTACAAGATATCACATTATTTTTTACAACCATTTATTATACAGTTGGGTTTTTACTGGAGCAATCTAGGTAAAGTAACTAGGTAAAAGGTACAGCAGCAGTGTCCCCCACCTGGGATTGAACCCACAACCCTCCTGTCAAGAGTCCAGGGCTCTAACCACACTGTCACAGACACCCTTATGATGCAGCTCTGTTTTACTAAGAAATGATTGTTAGAGATGTCAAAAGTGAGGCCCCTGATGGCCATTTTTCTAGAATTATGATGTCATCATGCCATCGTACTATATTTTGTAAATCCATGTTCGAAATTACGATCTCTGAGCTAATGTCATCAAACTCTGCTGTTGGAATCTTGTTTTGTAAATAAACTTCTAGTAGTGAAAGTCTTTCTTTAAAAAATTGCATTGGTTTTGATTTTTACCAGACTTTATTGAAATTACTCCTGCATCTGTGAATCAAAGACGCAGATGAAATCTTAATGAAGGCATTTATCAAATAATATGTACAGTAACCAGGGGAGAGAGAGAAAAAAAGCTGTAAACCCAGGGGCTACTGTAGGTACAATTTTAACATTTTTTGTAATATTATCCTAAGCTCATTCAAAGTCATTGTAAACACTTTTTTAATAGAATGCATGTTTAATTAAAATTACACCCACTGGCACAGCCCTTAGCAGTTTGTTTTAGACCCAAGTCATGGTAAAAAAAAAAAAAAAACAGGGTCAGCTTGATTTTTTTTTTTCAGGAATAATAGTGCTAATACAGTTCTTTTTTATTGTAAGTGTAAGACCACCTTACGTTACTACAGACACACTAACTCTGCCTGTAGCAAAACAAAACAAAACCAAAATTTACTACAGTACGATACCAGTACAAGCAAAACTCTTTTAAAATAATATTCAGACCCTACAGTAGTTATTATAGGCTAGTGACTTTGCGTTGCGTTATTTTCTTATTTCTTAATTTAGTTTTAAAATAAAAATAATTCAACCTTTTGATATTTTGCGGGTGATCAAACACAGTTTTATTGTTTTTTTTTTTCTTTTGTTTGTGCAGTCACATCCAGACAGTCATCCAGTCTTCACAACAGAAAACAAAAACATTGCTTATGCAACAGATGTAAAGCACTAAAATGTATTTAAGAGATCTTCCAAAATAAAATACAAATGCTCACCATTCCTGTATAACCATAAATCAAAATTACCTTCATACACAAATCACTGCATCACAACCCAAGTGGGGTTTTTTTTTTTCGTTTTTAAAGATTTTTTTTTTTTTTTTAACCATAAAATAACATGTTTTCAGGTGTTTAACAGGTACTTATTAATTAATATCAAATGATAATAACAACGGATGGCAATTTTAAAGTAAGATTTGAACATAGCTAAAAAGGGAGAATAATTCCATGTGGCTTACCTTCACAACAGAAAACAAAAACATTGACCTCTGACATGTGGGAAGTCACAATAGAATAGAGGGTACAGTAAGACATTTCCTCAGGGGGTCTCAATTAAACCAGCTCCCCCTGGTGGTAACAAACAGAAATTGTACTCTAGGCTACATTAGCATATACCAAGTCACCTTGCTCTGATTGGCCTGAACTGTGGCAGCAAAAGCGTCATTTGTATAATGTTTTTATTGATTTTTCCGGAAATACAAAAGATGGGTTTATGAAAACATCATAAAATGATTTTACAAAAAGGAAAAAACAAGATATCAGAGAGGGTAAAAGAGGATGGGGCAGCTTGCTTCCAGTTTAGTAATATGAGACGTCTGGCCAGTAAGGTAACAAACGCCAAGAAGTCTGCTGTGAGAAAGTTACCATTCGGAATCACACCAAATAGTGCGGGTAAGGGGAGTAGGTTAAATAGACATCTAGTTAATTTGCGAAACACTCTTAAAAATTGAGACCCAGAAAGGAGCCAACTTAGGACAAGCCCAGAACATGTGAATGAGAGGGGCTGGAGCCTTTTTGCATCTTTTACGGGTTTGGTCATGGTATTAGTCTGTGTCTGGCACAGATGGAGGAAGAGTGTACCCTTGACAATGCTATTGCACTCATGTTCTGGGAATGTAACATCAAGATCTTGCTCCCATTCTTTTTTCAGCGTATCTAATGAGGGACTATGTAGAGTGGAGATAATGTTGTATATTAAAGATATTGCTCCTTTGCAGAGGGGCTTTATTTTCAATATACTATCAGTAGGGGATTCAGGTGGTAGCAGGGGAAATTGATTTACTTTATTTTTCACAAAGTTCAGAATTTGTAAGTAACGGAAAATATTTGATCCTGGCAAGTTACATTTTTGGGAGAGTTGATTAAATGAAGCAAAAATATTATCAATGTATTGATTTTTAAGGGAAGTAATACCATTTCTGTGCCAGGCACGAAATGCAGTATCCATGAGGGAGGGCTGGAATGGGTGGTTGGTGTTGACAGGAGAGCACAGAAATGGGCTGCAAACCAAAATGACACCTAATCTGTGACCAAACTATAAGAGATTGCTGGACGATGTGGTTAGTACTAAACTTGGAGGTAGAGGGGGGGTGAACATAAAAGCTCAGATAAAGATGCCGACACACAAGAGGCTGCCTCTGTTTGTAGCGAAGAAGGATCCTCCAGAGACTGAGCATGAAGCCAGTAAGCCATATTACGAATGTTGGCTGACTAATAGTAAAACTGGTTAAAGCATAATTTGTTTGTGGAATGCTTATTGTGTAAACTAAAAACATTGGACTTGTTGAGTCAACTTTGCCTGAATAACAAAACAGGTTTGTTATGGAAACTTAAGAAATTTATCAAATATTAAAGGTCAGTGCACCAACTGTGTAATCTATGCAACTGATCAGATAAAAATAAAAATAAAATTATATATATATATATATATATATATATATATATATATATATATATATATATATATATATATATATATATATATATAATTTCTTTCAATAAATCTGACTCCCTGTATTACTTTAATTGTATGTCATAAAGTTTAATTATTCCCTAAATGTTTATATCAGGGAAAAGATACTTTTATAAATTGTGTATAAACCACATTAAATAATGATGTGTTAAAGTACATAGAGATACTTCAGGTCACATCAAGGGGTAATTCATATTTGGTAATATTAATTGGAAATCTTTTATTTTAGTTCTAGCAGTTCAAATGACTGTACTTTTATGGAGCACACAAAGTTAAACATGTAAAGTTATGTTTCTTGCGAGGACAAAAACAGTCCAAATCTGTTTACCCATAGTTTACAACAAGTTCCAAGAAAATTCCACAAAGATGTTTTCAAAGATTGGTTGGTTCACATGTGCTGGACAAGGTGGGCATGCTGGATACTGTTTTACATTTCGGTTTAGTTGAATTTGAAAGTGGGCCTTTCAGTTAAAATTCACATTCTGAAAAGCAATGCATTTGTTTTATTTCTGTATAATAAGAAATATATATATATATATATATATATATATATATATATATATATATATATATATATATATATATATATAATGTGATGATATGTTGTTAAACATCTCACTATATTTATAACTAGTGCTATTTATTAACATAGTACGTTATCTGTTTATCAATTACTTTTTAATAATTACAGATGAACCTGTTTCATATAACCTCTCCTAATATCATGCCCTGTTTATTATGCACCATAGGTTATATTAGAAATTGCCTCTCTTAATATCATTTCACAAGCCCGCTTATTGTCAGGTTTTGTGCAGCCCGTGAAATGCTGCATGGCTGGATTTTACTAAGTAACCACAGGATACAATTCATTAACAACTAACAACCAATAATCATCTCGGCTGATAAACTGACATTTTGTGCAGGCTGTCAAATATTGCATGGGCGGTTTTAACGAGATACAGTTGAGTTACAACCAACGTCATCAATTTTTTTTTTTAACAATCTTATTCACACAAAAGAAAAAACACCAAGTGCAACGCCTAATTGATAGCACTCATCAGTCGACAATTCGTGCCTTTTTTAGATAATAACACACCCTGTTTTGTTCCAGTTAATGATACAAAACGTATTTGTCCTGTAGTAAACTATATGCATGTGTTTAAATGTAAAGAACGACTAAATGTACAGTATTAAAGCACTGCTCTTTAATTTCTTTCTTTTTTCTCGACTTTTCGTAATGTGCTGTCACAGGCAAACATGAAACCCGGTTTATATCATGACTCGCTTTATATCACGAATTATGCTTGCACGGCAATCATGATATAAAGAGGGTTCATCTGTATTCATAGCGATTTAACAGTACCCTGCTGGATTCAGATGATGTAGTGTGTTATTTGAATTCATAGTTCTGTATTTTACACATTGTATATAATGCTATTAACCATGCTGTTAAGAATTACAGTTCTAATATAGGGTAAATGGGTTTTAAAGCTGCAAGTAAATATTTTCTTCCTGCTGAATCACATTATCACCAAGTACTGGAAAGATTACCAGATACCCAGCACAAGACTATGATTTTTTTATACCATGGAATAAGTGAATTATAGGGAAAATCTAAAGCTTTAAGGACAGCTAAAACAGTAAAAAGAGAAAAATACAGACACATAATGTCAGTAGCTTTTCACAGACTAACTTCAAAGATTACAAATGGCAGATAGATAGTACTGGCAACTGCAGTCCCTTCAGAGTAATCTCCCTCCCGCTCTTTCCATTTATTAATATCACTCTGTGAAGTGCAGTTTCTAATGTAATGGTTTCCTGACTGAAACCATCAAATGTTACATTTATCTTTATGGTTTCTGTAGGCTTTGAATTATAGGCATAATCAGCACTATCTGCACCGATACCGAGATAGAATAAAGAATTAAAAGTAGGCTTGTGTTTGCATTTTCAATTTTCTTTGGACTGACAGGTTTATATGAAGTGAGGATGAACTCGCAAACATGAAGATTAAGAAAAGTGCCCCAAATATTTCTTCTCCTGAAAGCCTTCTTATGACAGAGAGTCTAATTTAGCACAGCACCCTGGGAGTGGCGAGTGACTGGCAGGCTGAGAAGTCCAAGCCGACAGATGGTGTGTGATTGCACTGAATTGGCATTCTCTCATAATGAAAAGCAGTGTACTGAAACAAGCTAGTCACACATGGATCATTTCCCACCACGACAGGTCCCCCTCCCCTACCTCCTTCCTGCAAATATCCATCCAGACCAGCGGAAATAAGCAGGTGAGGCATAAAGATGGATATCTTGCAAAAAAAAAAAAAACACAGAAAGTCTGGCTCTAAACAGATTATTGGCCTCATCTCCCGCTTTGTTAATAATTAAACTGTTGAATTGTGTTGAATGAAATGTATCACAACAATCTACTTCGAATAGGGTGCTA
This sequence comes from Acipenser oxyrinchus oxyrinchus, assembly GCA_030684275.1. NCBI lineage: Eukaryota > Metazoa > Chordata > Actinopteri > Acipenseriformes > Acipenseridae > Acipenser > Acipenser oxyrinchus. Next base: position 27,316,289 of record CM060249.1, on the reverse strand, counting down.
TATGGACTCCTTTGTTCAAGTGCTGGAAGAGTTAACCTTGAATTTGAGTATTTTAAAGATTGGTTTACCCTTCCCCACATACACACCTAACACTTTTGCTGAGTTGAAAATGTAACTAATGAGACTTTAGTCCAGTATGTGTATCTTATGTTTACTTTTCTTGGTAATTGCTGTCCTGTTTCATTATACAAATTAAAACAAAAAATATGTTTGTCATGACCAGTTCTGTAGTATTTAAGACTGACAAATTCATAAAGGAAGCTTTATATTGTAGCCTTGATGTTAGAATAATGTCCTGGGCCTATATTTATAATTTGTGCATGCATACAGTAAGTATTCCCTTCTAAACCGTGCGTACGCACATTCGAACAGAAAGTATGTGATTTATCATCACAGAAGTTTACATGGGAATGTTTGCAGACTCACGCACGCTCCGGACCATGCGCACGATCGTTTCCTTGTGTTAGAACGATGGTACTGCAAGATAAGATCAAACTCCTAGCAAATCGGCTAAAGATCCACAATCAGTGCAATATGTAAAATAATAACATTCTCATTAGGTTTATATATTGCTGAAATTGCGATGTTTATCACATATAATTATTTAATAAATTATTGCCGTTATATACCAAATATGCTATCATTAACATTGTTATTGATATTTAAGCAGTAGTATGATATATATATATATATACAGTATATATATAGAATATATATATATATATATATATATATATATATATATATATATATATATATATATATATATACACTACCGTTCAAAAGTTTGGGGTCACTTAGAAATTTCCTTGTTTTCCATGAAAACATACATGAAATGAGTTTGAATAGGAAATATAGCAAAATGAATAGGAAATATAGTCATTGACAAGGTTAGAAATAATGATTTTTAATTGAAATAATAATTGTGTCCTTCAAACTTTGCTTTCGTCAAAGAATCCTCCATTTGCAGCAATTACAGCCTTGCAGACCTTTGGCATTCTAGTTGTCAATTTGTTGAGAGCACCTCCCACAAGTTGGATTGGCTTGATGGGCACTTCTTACGTACCATACGGTCAAGCTGCTCCCACAACAGCTCAATAGGGTTGAGATCCGGTGACTGTGCTGGCCACTCCATTATAGACAGAATACCAGCTGACTGCTTCTTCCCTAAATAGTTCTTGCATAGTTTGGAGCTGTGCTTTGGGTCATTGTCCTGTTGTAGGAGGAAATTGGCTCCAATCAAGCACCGTCCACAGGGTATGGCATGGCGTTGCAAAATGGAGTGATAGCCTTCCTTCTTCAAGATCCCTTTTACCCTGTACAAATCTCCCACTTTACCACCACCAAAGCACCCCCAGACCATCACATTGCCTCCACCATGCTTGACAGATGGCGTCAAGCACTCCTCCAACATCTTTTCATTTGGTCTCGTCTCACGAATGTTCTTCTTTGTGATCCGAACACCTCAAACTTAGATTCGTCTGTCCATAACACTTTTTTCCAATCTTCCTCTGTCCAGTGTCTGTGTTCTTTTGCCCATCTTAATCTTTTCTTTTTATTGGCCAGTCTGAGATAAGGCTTTTTCTTTGCAACTCTGCCTAGAAGGCCAGCATCCCGGAGTCGCCTCTTCACTGTTGACGTTGAGACTGGTGTTTTGCGGGTACTATTTAATGAAGCTGCCAGTTGAGGACCTGTGAGGCGTCTGTTTCTCAAACTAGACACTAATGTATTTGTCCTCTTGCTCAGTTCTGCACTGGGGCCTCCCACTCCTCTTTCTATTCTGGTTAGAGCCGGTTTGCGCTGTTCTGTGAAGGGAGTAGTACACAGCGTTGTACGAGATCTTCAGTTTCTTGGCAATTTCTCGCATGGAATAGCCTTCATTTCTCAGAACAAGAATAGACTGACGAGTTTCAGAAGAAAGTTCTTTGTTTCTGGCCATTTTGAGCCTGTAATCGAACCCACAGTTGCTGATGCTCCAGATACTCAACTAGTCTAAAGAAGGCCAGTTTTATTGCCTCTTTAATCAGCACAACAGTTTTCAGCTGTGCTAACATAATTGCAAAAGGGTTTTCTAATGATCAATTAGCCTTTTAAAATGATAAACTTGGATTAGCAAACACAACGTGCCATTGGAACACAGGACTGATGGTTGCTGATAATGGGCCTCTGTAAGCCTATGTAGATATTCCATTACAAATCAGCCGTTTCCAGCTACAATAGTCATTTACAACATTAACAATGTCTACACTGTATTTCTGATCAATTTGATGTTATTTTAATGGACAAAAATTTGCTTTTCTTTCAAAAACAAGGAAATTTCTAAGTGACCCCAAACTTTTGAACGGTAGTATATATATATATATATATATATATATATATATATATATATATATATATATATATATATATATATGTATATGTTGGTTACCATTGTGATTATTATTTAATAAGCAGAAGGTAATGTTTTTGTGACTGCCTCGTTTCAGTTGTGCACTCATAATTACAGACGACATTAATATGATAAGTTGTAACAGGTGTGTTGGCTATTAAGAATCTTTTTCTTATTAATTCACATGCGGTAATACATCAAAACAATATTTGAAAATGACTGATACTGTATTTATGGAAGACCTTGCTAATATTGCTTTTCAGCGAGAGAGAGTGTTTTGGGATCAATATGACTTATTCGCTGCAAGTACAGAAGATGTTGGGTCCCACTAGGTTGCACAGAACAACCAAGTGCACACATCCTATTTCAGCATATAATCAAGTTCTGTCTATATGCTTGTTTGGTCACTGGGTAGCTTTCAAAGGCAGATCGGAGACATAACTCGCATTTCACAAGCCTCTTCGGTACCTTCAATTTCCCTGCAGGGAAGAACAGCAGATTGGAGTAAAAAGTGATTTTATTAAATTGCTGATTTCCCCAATACAATCGGTATTATAGATTTTACTCATGTGCTATCAGTAGCATTGTTTGTCACCACCTAATGTAATACCTCATTTCCATAGTCAAGCCAACTCGAGTACATGCCCTAATTGTGTCCCGTTCCCCCCCCCATGCTGGGTTTCCATGTTTCTGTAAAACTCGAGCTGGCCTCCAATTCGGGCACGTACCTGAGTTCTTTGGTACCATTTCACTCTGCAGGCTGGCCTGAATTAATTCGGGCAGAGCAGAAAATACATCACTAATCATGGAATCCCGGGTCTTAGCAAAAATCTCTATGAAAGCCAATGTCAGTTGCAAATTACAGTTAGAAAAAACAAAATAATAGTTGTAATTTAACTCTGTAAAAAAAAAAAAAACGATTTAACATGACAGCACAGTATGCACCGTGGAATCATGATGAAACGTTATCACTGATTACTGTTTACTGGGAGATCGGGTCATTCAAAGTCAGCTTCAAGGATCTTTTCGAAATCAAAAAGTGTTTCAAAATATAAGTCAAGTTCTACTTTCTATGGGTGTGAGTAGGAATATGCTCCAATGTAGGGAAAAATTTTAAAAATTGAAATCAGAATACAGAAAAATCAAGGACCACAATATCAATAATAATGATACAGTAATCTGGTTACCTGAGGCCATATTACGGAATAATTTCCTAACTTGCTTTCCTATCTTATCTTTAGGGTATAAGTTAGGAATCCTTGTTCTGTAATACGAATTCCCCTAAACTGACACTTAGGACGTCCTATCTCTAAGATAAGATAGGACTGGCAGTTAGGATGTTTCTGTAATATGCCCCCTGGTTACTATCTGGCCACCTCTCGTGATAACATGAGTGAAACTTCTCCAGCTCATGTAATAACTCGAGAAACTTAGGAAACCCTGGAAAAGCTATTTTTTTTTAGCCAACTCGTTGTGCCTCAACTCGAGTTTTGGAAGATTCAGGCTAACCCAGGAGCACTTGAGTGCATTCTAGTTGGCTTGACTATGGAAACGAGATATTATTATCTTAATGTGATTCACCTATCACCTATCACCTATAGTCATATTAAGGTTCCCACAAAAATAGAGTGCAATGCTTTACATAGATGTAACTGCTCCTCTTGTTTTCTTGCTCCATTCTTAAAATGTATTTGAAGTTGTTTTGGAAGGACATTATTTGTATACAATAATGACTTTCTTTGAAAGAATTATATTCAATCAACACAACATTATCAGAAAACTAATATGAGCAATAATGAGACAGAAAATGTCACTTCATTACTTTTTACACAATTGCTAGCTTTTTCTATATGAGTTCTGGGTCTGAAGATAACAAAAATGCTCTGCAGCTAACAGATTAATGCGATCCCAAGAATATATACTATTAGGATATTAATGGATGACTTGGGAATATCCATGTCTGCAAGTGCCAAATGTAGACAAGAACATAGAAAACTGTTCTAAATAGAGTGGTGATCTTTATATAACAATGCATTAGCATTAATAATATATCTCTTTAGGTGGTCTGTATGTGGTAGAGATTATCATAACAGTGGGAATTCATGAAGATTGCATTAGGCAGTAGCTCACATCAGCTTTCAATAGACACAATTTCCTTTTAAAAAACTAGGGAGTTTTGTGCTCCAGATGAGACAGGATTGTGGATTGAAAAACAATGTCATTTAGCCTCGACTTAATTATATGTTTTTATTTTTTATTTTTTATTATTATTACTATTCTGCTGCTATCCTGCTGAGTATAAGTAAAGGGGAGGGGTGGTGATAAAGTTTTTATTTGCAGGTTAACACAATATTGGTGCTGGTGTCAATGTATCTTGTGTGTCTGGAAACTGGCAATGAATCAGATGGCTGGTTCCTGCATAATTTTACATCCAAACCACAAAATGGCAGCTACCATTAAACATGCATGATTGCATGAGTGAGAAAATTAGAAGACGAAACAGTAAATATTTATTATTATCCCACTGGGACTTGCATCTTATTTCGTGTTATTAAAATGGTTGGTATAGTGTCTTGATGCACTCAGGCACTGTGTTTAGGTATGTCCATCTCAGCACCCTAGTGTCATGAATTCAATTTAAGCCATGGTACTTCATTTTATTACACATATAATAAGATTTCCAAAGCTCAATTGGTGGGATTGTTGAAAAGGGGAAATAAGGTGTTATTTTGCATTGGTGAAGACAAAGGTACAGGCTTTGATAGCCTATATAGACTGAAGGTTTATTTATACCAACAATTCAACTAGGCTACCTCTTTAGAGTCTCTACTGTCAGAAATTAAAACTCCAAGAAAAGTTTTTCCATTGTTCTCAATATTAATGTCTTAAATCTCTAACAGTGACATATATTCCAGGTTGCTCTTTGATGTCAGTGCCGCATGTTATGAACACTGAAACTGTTCGACCATTTTCATCTGATGATCTTTCATGTTTCAACGACAAAAAGAAGCAGACTCCTCAGACTGCTCACTGTAATCTAGTTTCAAATAATTTTCTAATACTGAGAGTGCCCTCTCAATGAAGGCTCCACCATCTGGTAGATGACCTTGGTTTTGTTAATGTCCTTGCCCGTCTTGGGACACATAACTCCCGTCACAGTCATATAGCAGACGGTAGGGCCTTCATTGACAGACACTATCACTTAAGTCGTGGTGTGTTGATGTAAAAAGACCATGTGTGTTTTCAACTTTGAGACAGAGTGAATTGTACATTTAGACAGTGCTGTCTTTGCATATCAGCCACACTCATATTCTGTAGATCTGTAAACATACCAGTTAAGGATGTGTTGAAAACTTATATAGCACCTATATAGCACCAATCGCAAACAGGTTTGTGGCCGTTCTGCATATCTTGTATGCCAACTATACCTTAAAGTTTCCTTATAGTACTTAGACAGGCAAACTATGCAGCACTTGACTCAGTTCTACTTGGGTTTGTTTTTGTGCTTTGACTTTAGGGAAAAATCATAACAAAGTACTTTTTTATATTTGTAACATAGTTATTGTAATGCATTGCCTGCAATTCAATTGCGTCAACATGTTATTGTGTTAGTTAAAAAAAAGAAAGAAAGAAAAAAACAAACAATGTGTAGTCACCAGGGAATATATTCCCTGAATCCCAAACCCAAACAGCTGACAAAGCAAAGTAACCCTGTAACCTACAAACAAAACTAGGACATTATCACTTCATTACACGAGCATGTGTGTGTGTGTGTGTGTGTGTTGCAGGAATTTGGCCTAGGTGTAGGAGTTTTTATTTAAATATTTTTTTACATGCAAATTGATATTCTGTGAGTAACTATTATTAAGGCTGGGATTTTGTCACAGAAATTAGAGCAGTCAGGATAAATTTGTTCAAAATCACTGAGGAAGGGGGAAATTGTGTGTGAGGTCACAAGGATGAAAATGCAACCATGTCTCATAACATATGCAGGGTATTCTGGTAGATAACTGATTTTGTTTCCTTTATCAGGAGTGAAAAGTCTTGTACCAAAATGTCAGTGATAATTTTGAGGTGTGTTTGTGTTTCCAAATTGCTTCTATCACTAGGGCAGATTAAGTAAGGATTAACAGTGAGTGATGGGCTCCTCTGGTTTGTGTTAGTAAATTTATGTGCACACACATCACGTTAATTGTTCAGGTTCAGCTCCTCTGCTCAAGACAAATACCTGCACATTGCAGCCTGACACTCTTATTTGTCAAACCATTCAGTCTCTGTGAACTTTGAATGAAACAGAAGCAGTTTTCTTGTTTTGAATTGAAGCCTCAGCTTTGATTTTGCTACAGGTAAGGGACAAAGTTTTAGCCCTGGGTCTTTGGAGACAATACTGGAATTATCATAGGTAGGATTGTTCTAGAATTTTACTGATGGATGGTAGAGCACTAGACATATCTCGGAAAATACACATTTGACGAGGCATTTGCTTCAGTGGTGCATGGGAATGAAGCTTAAACATCGGACTGAATTTGGTTAGAAGTAACCATTTTTAAATTATTTCATTAGAAATAATACTTTAAAGCATAGGTACCCACAAGGGAAAAAAAGGAGACGCTGAGTACTCACCAGAAATGTTAATACAATAAGTGGAGAAACAATCACAAAAAAAAATTGTGTAAGATGTGTTTGCAAACCAACAGTACGCAGAACAAAAAAAAATATTTAAAAAATATCCCACTTAATTGTTTCTCTAAAGAAGTGAAGGGAAGTCAAAAGGGAACTACATACATCAATGGACATAAACAGATTGTAAATAATTTCGTAAGTGAATATAAATATGAAACTATAATGCACACATTTCAAGCGAATGGCTTATCAGTAATTATTATTATCTGGAGCCTATGCCAAATGCATACTGTCAGTTTTTATTGAAAAAAAAAATCAATTACAGCACAAACATTTTTAAAAATTATACATTGCAACTTGAAATCTGCATGTCCCATTCTGATTTCAACTACAAAAGCAAGGTGTCCTCACATTAGGGTATTGATCAAATCGGAGACTCTGCATTCACAGTTTGGCTGTTTATAGACCTGTATTATTGTATCCTGCTTATTCAGAATGGTTAAGAAAGTGTTTGTGGGAATGTTGAAATCTACAGTATTATCTTCCTTTTTCTTATATGTTTGTCTAATTAGATTATGGGCTTAAATATTGCTGTTGTCCGTTGCATAGAAGTAATATTGACATAACCCCCCTATCCATGCATCCTGAGCACCCATCGGGAGATTAAAAAGTCAGTACTTATGTTTTGAAGTAATCTGTTGTCTGTACATAGATCAAGCTGTGCACTGCCTGTACACAGGAGTAGTATGCACAATCCTAGACTACTTGTTCGTATAAGTGTTCATATATTATGGCAACATGAAGCAGGAGATAGAATCATGCACTATGATAATGGAGCACTTTATCAATGGGAACGAAGTTGAAGCCTGATAGATTATGCTCCTTTGACCTGTTCCCGAAAGATTAACGAAGGTCTCGCACATAGTGCATGGGAGGGTTTACAAAATCTCAGCAGCTGCAGGAAGCTGAAGGGCATCAATAGGTTGATCAAACCATGCTGCCTCTCTGTACTATCTCAATTTGAATCCTTTGGATATTGCATCTAATGTGAACTGTGCTCCTGTTTAATACAAATTGCAAATAATGCCTTCCTTTGAGTCCAAATGTCATCTATTTACGTGTTCTTTGTTGTAAAGTTCTGACAGTATTACAAAAATGAGGAAACAAAAAACTTCAATAAATTGTGTACATTTAAAAAACCCCATAAAATTACATTTTCTCATCCCTCAAATATGCATTTGACTTTACAATAGTCTCAATTGGAATCTTTCCTAAAATCTTAATTGGAAAGTAAAAGGCCCCGGGGGCAGAAGTAGGCCTATGTTGCTTAGCAACCCCCAGCAGGTAACAGGGATTCAGTCGCAGCTGTCCTGAATCTTTCCTAAGAACCTTCTTATTAGTGTTTGTACTAATCTTTAACTAGGCTTCCAAACTGCAGCCGGTCTCTTTAGTCCCTATTTGATAGGTTGCATAGGCCTGCTCAAATGCTGTCCCAAAGGTAATGGTATTAGGACTGGCTATTGAATGTCTGTTTGAAGACTGATAAGCGCTGAAAGAATTAGAATTACATATACTAAATAACCCTAATTTTAAATTCTTTATTCAATACCTTGAAATGGCACACTAAAGGGAACAATACGAGTTGTTAGACTCCAACTTTAAAAAACCTGTTATAACTGCATCTCTCAATAATTTTAGGAATGAGTAGCATGCCATTTAATAGCACGCTGGAAAGTAATTACAGACCAGCCAAAGCACACTTTGTATCCAAACAGGTCTGACACATCCAAGCTTTGCTTGTCAGTCATTTCTACACTAACTAGCCATTCCTGAATAAACCCTGTTGGCACGATAGATACAGTGTTACATGGATGACTAACTTTTTTCCTGTGATTATATTTTACAGTATTTGAATAGCCAGTTGTCTATGAAAATGTAATCTTTTCCCGTCATATTTCTGATCTCTGTACATTAGCATTATTAATTTACATTCCTCTCGTTATTTAAGCATCCAATCCCATATTTCGGATTATTTTATTGAATTCTGTTTCATGTTAATTACACTTGGGCCACTGCTTACAATCAATCTTAAAAGACAGTAAAAATGTGTTATTAAGGTATTCTAATCTAAAGCATGTCATTATTATGTTTTGAATTTCTATTACATCCTATAGGAATTCCACATACATGCTTGGACTTTGCAATCCACAGGCTGGTTATAAATGTGTAGCAGCTCATGATATAGGTTGTCCTTGTAGTTTGTGTCTACCTCAGGTGGCACAGTTTCAACTTTCAAGCAGATTTTTTTGTCATTTTTAGAACTATATAGAAAAGCAGGGAATGGCATAGTTAAAACACATTTTCTCTGTTTGCTCATACCTCTATACCTATAGAAACTTAGCTGGCCAAAAGTAGTTTAAATTGAAAGCCTAATTTGCAGAGCCAGAACAGAGGCCCTCTTTCTGAAGTGTTAAGGCTGGAAGCAATGTGTGCTGAATGATTTGGTACACATTTGGGAGTATTTTTTGTAACAGAATGATTCAAAGCCTAACAGAAAGCACTGCACTTTGGTTTACGCTTCTCAATAAGACTAGGACATGGCACGTTGAATAAAAAGCTGTCGTTTGTCATAAAAATAATGTTGCTTGGTTTACTCAATGTGACTTTTTTATTGAGTTAAAATAATCATAATTAGGATATGAAGCTCAGCTGGGACCGGATAAAAAGGGGACAGAAGTAATTATCATTTCCTGCAGTCACAGGATTAAGAGGGACAAGTGACAATTCATCAACTGTCACTAAGGCAACTACTGGTACCTTGGTTTCTCAGTGACTGGCAGGCTACCTGCAATTATTTATTTCAGCAATTTTTTTTGCAAAACTCCAAAAATGCTAATTCAAAAGTATTCATACCCTGACAAGGAAAATTAAATGAATAGGTAGTTGATGCACCTTTAGCAATAATAACCTCTTTTTTTAAAGATTAGGATATTTGTCAAGAGCTTTTGGCATGATTCTTTAGTGATTTTTGGCCGCAAAATTGTTCCAGTTCATTCAAATTCCGAGGACTTATCTTGTGCACAGCCTTCTTCAACTCATACCAAAGATTCTCAATCAGATTTAGATCGGGACTTTGACTAGGCCATTCCAGAACCTTGATTTTATTCTTCTTTAACCATTCTGAAGTAGATTTTGATGTGTGCTTTGGATTGTTGTTGTGTTGAAACGTCCAGTTGCACTTTATACTAAGTTTTGTAGCGGAAGGTTTCAGGTGATTGGCCAATATCTTTTGGTATGCTATGGAATCCGTTTTACCATGTATTGGAACTAAATGTCCTGTGCCATTTGACGGATATTACCACCTCCATGCTTGACCATAGGTATGGTGTTCTTTTCTTTGTACGCCTCAACAGACTTTCTCCAAACGTAATGACTATCAGCGTGACCAAATAGCTTGATTTTTGTTTCATCACTTCACAAAACCTTTGACCAGAACTCATATCCATCATTCAAATGCTGTTTTGGAAACTTTAAGCGATTGTCCTTGTGACGTTTTCCCAAGAGTGGCTTTTTCCTTGGCCTGCGACCATTGAGATCTTCACCATGTAATACTCAACCTATGGTTGAAATGGAAACCCCAGTCCCACTTGCAGCCAATTTACTTGTTCTTGGTGAAAGAATCTTCTTTTTTCCAGACCGAGGGAGCATTGTGACAGTACCATGAGTCTTGTACTTCAGAGACCCGCGCTTACAACTGTATTGTCATATTTTCTACATTTTCTTTAAATTCTCAAATTAATAAATCGAAACACAGATAGTAAAAAGAGACCAGGGTAGCATCATGTATTTTAAAATCCAGGTTTTCGGGTACCTGTGCCGATCTCTAATTTTATATATATATATTTTGTTTCAGATATTGTGAAAATGTATTGTCTAGCCCTGTTATATAGTATGAAATATTTATCTCTAAACTACATTCTTCAAACCAGTTTTCCACATCCATAATATTGTAGCGATCTCAGTTAACACAGACAGGTGCCTCACACAGGGCGAGGCAATCCACACACAGGTGGAGGGCGGGCGTGAACCCGGGACCTCTTGCACTAAAACATAGCGCCGATACTTCTATACAAAAGAGCCAGCTCCTTTGCAAGGAGTGTATATCTGGCTTCTGTCTTTGTGTGTGATTACGTCACCTACCAGCCTTGCTGCTGCCTTCCCCCGTGCACGCTACAATATATTTTAAATCTCATGGAAACACTATTGGCCGAATGGTTGGTTATAGTTGGTTTGAAGCAGGCTGTTCAACCATACAGTTTTATCACTGGATCAGGAGGAACCTGTTGCATTTCCTTAAACTGGTTAAGAGAAAATACACACAGAAAAAAGGAACAAAATATAAAGCACACCAAATCTGTTCTACGTGGTCCAGTCTTTGCATGTCTTCCTTCTAATCTAATCTTCTCTCTTGTTTTAGTTTTTTTTGTGCTAGAACCTTTGTTTTTATTTCTGCTTTGCTGTTTGTTTGGATATGTTTTATTGAATCTTCTGTAATTAATTTCTGTTAACAGTCTAAAAAATGTAAATACATCAACAGTCAGGTAAAATCCATTCATTTTTTAGACAGTAAGCATTCATGCCAACAGTCCGATATGGTCGGGATAGTCCCAATTTTCTAGCAAATGTCCCACGTCCCGATGCACAGGAAGAAAGTCCCGATATTTACACATAAAAAAAAAAAAATCATTTATTCTGCACAGTAGAGTTAGTGAAAACCATACGCTGTGCTCTTTTTTGCGGCTGACACATCTGCTGATCACTAACTTACCGGTGTACAAAGGTAAGAACGCTTCATTGTGTCTATGTTTACTGTCATGTTGGTCGTGTGGTGTTGAGTTGAGGGGATACATCTTATATGATGTTTTTTGCGTATGACTCCTCCCATGTGTACGATGTCGGTAACAATAGTCTTCCCTCAGGTCAATAATTTTCTACTATATATATATATATATATATATATATATATATATATATATATATATATATATATATATATAGATGCAGAGAACCCATTACTCGTATGAAAATTTACAGTCAGATTTTACTCGGATTATGTCACCGGACATGGGCGGTGTTGTTGTTTTTTTCTATTTTTTTGTCTGATCCTAACTATTTGTACCATTTACAAGCACAATAACTTATGTGATGATATAGAGTAAGGCGCTTGTACTGGTGATACAAGGTGATTGCTTTATGAAAATGAATTGATCCACAGGATGTGGATGCATAGAGGAGCAGTGTGAAGTGAGAACATATCCCCCATGCTGAACACTCTTTTAGACTGCAGGCTGGTTGGAGGATATCAGTGGTGTAGTCCTAAATCTGAAAGTATTGGAACGGCAATTAAAATATTGATTTTTTGCAGACAAATTATACAAATTTGTGTTGTGTTTGTACATTGAACTTGAGTTAACATTAAATAAGTAATGCATGCATCTCACGTATGCGATTTTTAGGCTACCCCCCCCTTGATCAGTGCTGCCAGATTGGCGTTTTTCAAAATGTTGCTTGTTTTGAAAGCATCTAGCGGGTAAATGTTGTCTTTGGTGGTTTGGTTATTTTTTGGCTATTTTTTTCATTCATGTTTTTTTCTATTCCTTTCAATTATGTGGTCATCACCAGGTCAGAACTTCAATCACCACGATGCCCTGTATAGTGTATCACGTCCTCCTCCCATCTTTTATCTGGAGCTTTGTAGTGTTTTTAGTCAATGATGATGAAAACAAAAATATTGTTGACGAAAATGTTTAACGGCCTAAAACTAGAACGAAAATTAAGAAACATGACAAATTATATAAGAATGGAAATAATTGTCGTCACAACAAAAATGTTATATAAATATAATTTACTGAGTAACTATTTTACTGTAGCTGTAAAGTTAATATTGGTGAGTGTTTGTTATCATTCATGAGTGTGAAATAGACCTGATCCAGAAATTGGGAAATTCCAGTGACTAATGTGCATCATCAGGTGATGCCAGTCGAACAAGCCTGCATTATAGTGCATTTCCCGAGAGGGGTATAGCTGTACAGGGGTGCAAATTTGGCGCTTACCTCATGTAACAATAAATTCTGGCGCCAGTTGACGTGTTTAATTTAAAATATATATTTTTTTATTCCTTAGCAACCATGGATGATAGTTTCTCATTGGGTCTGGACTAGTCACCTGACCCACCCACACTCATCCACATACACAGGAGAGAGGTTTGTGTCATGTGGGAAAGTGGCAGCAAACATGACGCAACACACATTTACACAGTTATCAATTAAATATTTGTTCAACAAGGTATGTCGGCAACTGTAGACTTAACAGGTAACAATACATTGTAAAAGAATGTTTTGTGTTCACAAGCCTCTTCATTTTATGGCGAAAGTTAAGCTTAGTTAGTTTATAAACACATTTTGTTGATTAAAAAATACTCATGCTTTGGTTAGATGCTTATTATCACAGATTTATGTTAAAACCAAATCAGTTGTTGCAGCTAATGTAAATCTAATCCATTAATAAAATTCAGTGTAGCTGAATTCATGAGCTATTGTTTCATTAATATGTCAAACAATTGGATTACTGAGGTCTGCCGTCCTAGGTTTCTTAATATAGCAATTTATATATATAATATAAATTATTATATATATATATATATATATATATATATATATATATATATATATATATATATATATATATATATATATATATACATATATATATATATATATACACATATATATATATATATATATATATATATGTTTATTTTAGTAGCGCTTTAACCAAGGCGACTTACAGAGACTAGGGTGTGTGAACTATGCATCAGCTGCAGAGTCACTTACAATTACGTCTCACCGGAAAGACAGAGCACAAGGAGGTTAAGTGACTTTCTCAGGGTCACACAATGAGTCAGTGGCTGAGGTGGGATTTGAACTGGGAACCTCCTGGTTACAAGCCCTTTTCTTTAAACACTGGACCATACAGCCTCCATTATATATATATATATATATATATATATATATATATATATATATATATATATATATATATATATATATATATATATATCATATAACAGCAATACTCTGAATGGAATAATAATAATAATAATAATAATAATAATAATAATAATAATAATAATAAT